>OX376375.1:90610805-90714680 GCA_947369275.1 Nemotelus nigrinus | reverse complement strand
CAACCGACTCGTGCTGCCAACCTTTCGCCAGTATCAAAGCCAAGATATATCACATCTGCTTCACGTTGATATATAACATTTGAAGTTATAGGAGTATAAAGAAATTTAGGGGTTACCTGCAGCGAGTTTTTTTCAAATAATCGAAAGATTAATATTTGCTGTTTATTGTCACTACAATATCATAACCAATTGAAAATTCTACGATAAAACCGCTTAATAAAGATATTACAAACAAACACAAAACCAACAATAGCTGGCAACCCCTATCGTGGCTTTTCAACCAAATTTGGCTTGAATAATGTTTATAATAGGTTCCAGTAATTGTATGAAATTCGTATTGATGTCATGACTGCACTGGAAGTTATAGGGCAAAAAGTTTTATTTTCCTGAGCAAATTTTCGAAACCAAAGACACAAAAACTACCATAGCTGGCAGCACCAATCGAATTTTTCAACCAAATTTCTATCAAACAGAATCTGGAGTAAGGTTCAGCTACTGAGTCAATTTCATGAAAATCTGGTAACTTTTTCACATTTCATGGGGCAAAAAGCAGTTTTTTTTCTTTATAATTTTTCAAGATAGCACCACTGGCACAGAGTTGCCCACAATTCAAAATCACTTCTATCAGGCCTGGTCCTACTTAAGTCCAATGCATTCTGTAAATTTCAATGGTATCTGATTATTGGTTCGTGAATTCCCGTGAACAGAAGTTTTTGATGCTAAAAATATAGGTTAACTGGGACAGGGTTACCGTTCTTGTCCGACATGAAATTTCCAAAGTTTTACTTTGAACGTGTAGATAAAGCATAAGATTTGTATACAGATTGGTTTTATTGTAAGAAACGGACATTTTTAGGATATTCGATAATTTGAATGTTTTCAATTCCAAATTTTGTTTTTTTCAAATTTAAGACACCAAAATTATCATAGCTGGCAGCTCCAACTTAATTTTTCAACCAAATTTCTATCAAACGTGGTTTAAAATAAGGTCTAGCTACTGTGTGAATTTCGTCAAAATCGAACGATTCAATCAGAATTTATAGGGCTAAAAGCAGTTATCTTTTTAGTGATTTTTCAAGATGGCACCACTGGCACAAAATTACTCCTATCAGACCTGGTCCTATTTAAGACCAATACAGTCTGCAAATTTCAATTAATTCTGCTGATCGCATCGTGAGTTTCCGTGAACAGAAGTTTTTGATGCTAAAAATATAGGTTAATTGGGCAAGGGTTACCAGGCGTGCCCGTAATAGCATATCAAATTTTTTTTTTGGTCTATGTAAAAAAAGCACGAAATTTACATATGAATGGCTTTTTTGTGAAGAAACGGCATTTTTTCAAGAAACACGATAATTTGAAGGTTTTCACTTTCAGTGCTTGCCCTAGCTTCCGAGTTGCCAGCACGCTCATCAAAAGCTTTGCGAATGTACAACTAAATAATACCAATATGTCCTCCAAATTTCGTAATGATTGAATAGCTCTGTCCAAAGTTATCGCAATTTAAAAATTTTCAATTTTTCCCGTTCTCTTTTTAGGCATTCAGCGCACACATGGGGTTAAAAAATTCCAAAACATTATCCGATTCACATGTAAAACACGTTCGAAATTTATTTTGTTAACTTTATTTTTGCAAAACTTATTTGTGTACGGAATAATAGGTATATTAAAAATATCCCTAAAATGGCCGCCGGCGCCGAAGGATTAAAGATTTTTAACTTTTTCTGAGACCTGGCACTATTCTGCATATACACCAATGGGTCCTAAAAATTTCAGTTCAATCGGATGGCGCATTCCTGAGATTTTTTCACTGAAATTTTTTGATGATATATATATATATATATATATATATATATATATATATATATATATATATATATATATATATATATATATATATATATATATATATATATATATATATATATATATATATATATATATATATATATAGAAATATGAATTTTTGGCCAAAGTGATTTTAATACTAATGTTCGTCTTCGAACATTAGTAAAAACTGCTTTTTGCCCTATGAAATGTGAATAAGTAACATGATTTTCATGAAATTGATACAGTAGCTGAACCTTACTCTAATCTCTGTTTGATAGAAATTTGGTTGAAAAACTTCATTTGAGCTGCCAGCTATAGTAATTTTTGTGTCTTTGATTTTGAAAATTCGCTCAGGAAAATAAAACTTTTTGCCCTATAACTTCCAGTGCAGTTATGCAATCAATACGAGTATCATACAATTAATGGAACCTATTTTAAGCATTATTCAGGCCAAATTTGGTTGGAAAGCCACGATAGGGTTGCCAGCTACTGTAGGTTTTGTGTTTGTTTGCAATATCTTTATTAAGCGGTTTTGTCGTAGAATTTTCAATTGGTAATGATATTGTAGTGACAATAAACAGCAAACATTAAGCTTTCGATTATTTGAAAAAACTTGCTGCAGGTAACCCTAAATTTCTTTATACTCCTATAACTTTAAATGTAATATAACAACGTGAAGCAGATGTGATATATTCTTGGCTTTGATACTAGCGAAAGGTTGCCAGCACGAGTCGGTTGTGCTACTTTTGTATCAATAAATGCTTACAGTTAGTATACATACCGGAAACATTTACAATGAAAATAAATAACCGATGTTTCAATTCTCAAAGTTCCGCAAATTTTTCGGATCGCATCCCCAAACACCAACTTTAGTTACAGTGCTGCAGGCACTGAGCATTTTTTTTCAATGATGTTATATGAGATGCTGCTATCAAAATTTTGTGAAATAAGCAACTGATGACGAATATAATTAACCCGTGTTTTGCTCTCATAAACGTTGAAATTCATGCCAGTGGTAATATCTGAAACCTTTCACCATATGAGTTATAACCATATGAGTTATAATGCACAGTTTGGCCGTAATAAGGAGCTCATGTGGTGGAATATGCACTCAAAACCTGCACGATTCTTCTACTTTTCTTCGAACATTAGTGTTTCTAGCGGTTCAGGTGCGCTAGAGTTTTTTTATCTTGTGTTGGGATTGATTTAGTGATTATCCCAATCTTTTTCAGTATCACACTGCCTCTTTACCTACAAAAGGCGGTGTAAGGCAGATTAGGAGCGTATTCTGGGCTACAACACAGACTGTTTAACCTTTGGAATCAATTCATTTTAATCTTCGAAAAGTTAAGGGCGTAATCTGGGCCGCAGCGCAGATCAGTCGATTTTAGTCAACGTATTCCCGCCAACTCTGGGATCGAATTATTAGCGAAACCATGTTGACAAAGGAGGATCAGTTCTTGGTATTAACGTCCAAACAGAATGAAATTCCTAAATTACCACTATTCCACAATTTGATGGGGATTATGCTAAGTGAAAATCATTCCATGATTTGTTCGCGCAGATGATTCATGAACAACCATTAGGTAATGCACAAAAAATGTCTTACCTTAGAGTAAACCTTATTGGTGAAGCTGAGCGCTTAATCCGCCATTTGCCAATCTCTGACGAGAACTATACAGCAGCATGGTCTATCTTGAATAACCGCTATGATAACAAGCGACTCATGGTTTCCACCCTTTTAGACAAACTGTTGTGCCAGCCCACAATATCATCAGCGGTATTGAAAGGAATGCATGACGTTACAGCGGAATGTCTTCTTGGGTTACAGAGTTTACAAGTTGACAAAGCAACCTGGGACCCGATGATGCTGCATGTTCTGGCAAAGAAGTTGGACAAGGCAACGCATAACTTGTACGAGCAATCATTAACCTTGTTACGAATTGGCAAACTACCGCCAATGCAACATAATTTAAGTTCCACTCAGTTAAATGCCCTGCGTGCTTCCCTTGCCAGTTAGCTCAGCTGCGTCGGCCGTGGGGTTTGGGCTGAGTGAAACTTCCTGCTTGAAGCACGCTAACGTACACCAACATAGATCATACTAACCATGGGGGGAAATAAACAAGAGTCATCTTTGGTGTCAAGGCGGACTGGATAGACCCTTCGTCCACTTATCTCTTACTCCATCATCGAGATAAAACAAAAGACTGGTTTCAGATATTGACAATTCATGTTATTTCAAAGAGAAAAATAATAACAAAAAAAAAATTTCAGAAGACAAAAATTTGTTCAAAAAAAATTCAATTTATAATAATAATTGTATAGATAAAAAATGTAGATAAATATTATGATTAATAATGTAAATATAACAAACAAGATAAATAAAAAAAAAAAAATAAAATTACTAAGCAAAAAAAATAAATTCAAACAATAATTACCAAAGAAAAGCTCACCGCTTCTGACGACGGTCGACCGTTGTTCCGGAATATGGTGTCTGGAAATTCAAGGTTTGTCAACATACATATGATCTTTCTTTGTTTTCTGTTTTTTTTTTTTATATTAATTCGAAAATTTATATTGTAGTCAACAAAAAAATCAACTAATTCAAATTATTAACCTCAAAAGAGCTCAAACAAAATTTTGCCAAAGTAAAAGCTTTAAAATGACTTTTCAAAAAAAAGATAAATGTCGCAAAGTATATTTCCACGGTGCCTATCTCATTGTTGATTGCTTTCAACCTCGTTCTCCGTTGATTTTTTTTTTTTTTTATTTATATCCAATAACCACCAAAGCTAATTTATGATTTAGTAGAGTTTGTGATTCCAGGAACTAGGAACTATTTCAGAAGTTTTCGAATAATGTGTTTGTCATTTTATGAACCAGACCGCTTCTATCGCAACAACCCAGTCGGTCCACATAAGAATTTTGCGATCGGTCAATTTCGAACCATAATTGACTCAGTTCTCAACAGCGAACAGTATCAAATTGGTATTTTTGTGGCGGTTTTTCCCCGATTCAAGAGCTACCAGTTCTAAAGCGGCACGCTTCAGATCGATGTACACTGCGATTGCTTATTTTAAGGTCTGTTCCCGTGCCACGATTAATTGCGATTAATCGCGATTAATTGCAATGAAGCTGTTCCCGTACTCCGTTTTACTGAAAACTGAAAATTTCCCCTCTTTCAGAAATTTCAGTAGGGTCTGAGCTACTGAAAAATACTGAAAAGTGTCAAACGGAGTAAATATTTTCAAATGTGCGCAGCAAGCAACATATTTTCGGCGTAATGTTGCTATGAAGGTCAAATATTTTTGTGGCGATAATTTATTACCGCTTAGGATGACTTTATAATCACTATTGTTCTCCCAAAAACCGAAAACTGACACTTTCGGTTGTAAATTTTCAGGAAATACAATGAGAGCGTTCCCGTACTTTTCATGAAATTCCCCACCACATGATTCAGGAAAATTCAGTAAAATTCAGTTACTGAAAGTACGGGAACAGACCTTTAATGAATGCACTTAAGTTACTTCAACATGAGAGAAGAAGAAAACGACTGTACAATTACTTGCTTAAGAGCTCACACTTGCAATAGCAAAGAATACAACAACAAAAGTCCAGTTAATTCGAATTCATTGTTAACTATCTGCTCAACATAATAGATAAATATTCACTTCGATGACCACTGAAGTTTCCTTCAAAGTTCGTATGCGAAACTTTTTTCAAAAGTCCAAGCAGCAATCGATTTGAAATAAATTCCAAATATCACAAAATATTTCTGTTCTATTTTTTCACCCAACGATAGATCTATCTAATCCACACACATTTATTCCAGTTTCGTTTCCAGGGAATTATGTTTTTTACTAATTTTCGAAGAAAAGTAGTATTAAACTCGTTTCGCCGAAAATTCATATTTCTTTATATATATATATATATATATATATATATATATATATATATATATATATATATATATATATATATATATATATATATATATATATATATATATATATATACATATATATATATATATATATATATATATATATATATATATATATATATATATATATATATATATATATATATATATATATATATATATATATATATATATATATATATATATATATATATATATATATATCATCAAAATGATTAAGGGAGATAATCTCTGGAGTGGCCGATCCGATTGAGGTGAAACTTTCGGAGAACTTAGATGTATTTAGAAGGTAGGTCTACAATTTGCTAAAATTCGGATATCCTAAACCTTTTGGCGGTGGCGAGCGTTTTAGTGAATTTTGAGGTACTCCTATATTTAAAAGCAGCGTGAATTTTTGTTCAAAAAAAGTATTGGGAATAAATACTTATTATGTTCTAAGCTTGCTTATGGTAAAGAATTGGAAATTTTGAGCCGTGTGTGGGTGCAGCGTGCCTAAAAGTGGGCAAGGATTTTTTTTCAAATTTTGATTTGTCATTACTTCTGACGAAAACATCGGATCATCGTGAAATTTGCAGAGCGTATTGATGTTGACTAAAAATTAATACACATGGATTTTCAAGGTAGTGCGGGTCACTCTGTAGCTGCGGTAGGCTCTTGAAAAAAAATCCTTCAAATCATTGAATCTGCTGAAAAATTTTTGATTTTTGACAAAAAATTCAAATCACTGATAAATTTTTACGTTTGTCAATCATGTCAATTTAAAATTTTTAAAATTCCGATTTGCACAAGAACGGCAACCCATCACTAAATTAGCTCTATTTTCAGCACTCGAAAGTTCTGTTCACGAAAACTGACGATCGGATTATCCGATCATAATGAAATTCACAGAACATGTTGATATCAACTAGGACCAGGTCTGATAGAAATGATTTTGAAATGCGGGCAATCCTGTGGCAGTGGTGCCATCTTGAAAAATCACTGAGAAAAAAAACCGGTTTTTGGCCCATAACTTCCGATTCAGCCATCAGATTTAAACGAAATTCACACAATATTTAGATCTTACTTAAGGTAACATTTGGCGAAAATTTGGCTGAAAATTTAGAATAGGGTTGCCAGCTATGGTGATTTTTGTCTCCGAAATCTTGCAAATTTGCTCAGCAAAATAAAGCTTTTTCCCTATAACTTCCGGTGCAGTCATGATATCAAAATGAAGTTAATGCAGTAAAAACATTTTAATGTGAGCAAATTTGATAGGAATTTTGTACAAAAATCGTGAAAGGGCTGCCAGCTATGACAATTTTTGTAATTTTTTGGAATTTCTTTTCTGCGCGATTATGTCATTAGATTTGCAAATGGGAACGATCCTGCAATGAAAATTAACAACAAATATTAACGCTTTAAAAATTTGACAAGTTTTGAGGGTGGTAACCCTAAAACTATTTGAAAAAAAAACAGTTGGAAAACACAACAGTTTGAAAAAAACAGTTTTTTTCAAACTGTTTTTTTTTCAAATAGTTTTCGTTTTCTGAAAACAACAGAAACACCCATCACTTATGGTAACATCCAGTATCAATCTGCTGCTGGTCGAGTGAAAAAAGTTTTCGAAAAGTTTCAAAAAACAGTTGTTTTTGGAAAAAAACAGCTCGTTTTCGTTTTCTGAAAACAACAGAAACGCCCATCACTAATTTCGATGCAGTCATACAGCGGTCAAGAGCCGAACATTACCGCGTGATGCATGTACATGCTCAGCTCCAACCACCGTTCGCCGCACCAAAAGCGAATGCACTGCATCCAATGGATGTAGAAGCGAAATCGATATGATTTTCGCAACGAGAAAAAAAAAATTGACGATGAAGTGGATTTTTTTGTGTGCGTGCAACAACCTCACCGCGAGATTTGCAAACTATGGACTATTCCCTTAGCTTCATTGAACGACGTTTCCAGGCTTTAGAAGCATTGGGAACTGATAAGCGAACGTTAAATAAGCCCTCAATGACCCGAACTGCAGCATTAGTGTCAGTTAAGGATCCACTTCCAGCCGTTAAATGCAAAAACTGTGGCGGAAATCATAAGATAAATACCTGCGTATCATTCAAGCAGTTACAAATTCCTGAGCGCATCAACAAGGCTAGGCAATTAAAATTGTGCTTGAATTGTTTAGGTGAGGGGCATCTCGCCTCACAATGTACTTCAAGAGCATGTTTAAAATGCCAAAAAGGGCATAACACACTTATACACTGGGAAAGCAAGAGATGTACAACCCCGAATCTACCACAAAGAGCACTCGAGAAGCCCAGCCAACTAGATCTTTGCTACGAAAGTAAATGCAATTGTGCTTCCGCGAATAACGTCGGTGCAACCTACGAGCCCTTTGGACATCGCCACACGGGAAGCCATACCTAAAAATATACGTCTGGCAGACCCGACCTTTGATCAACCTGGTGATGTCGACCTTCTTATATGTGCCGAGATCTATTACGAATTGCTTGCTATCGGTTAAATCCGATTAGCAAAAAAGTTTCTCATGCTTCAGAACACAGTGTTCGGATAGATAGTGGCCAGAAAATTCGAAACTACCATTACAACACTTGTGACTTGTGGAGTTGCTGAAATTGAAGAAAGGACTCTAAATGAACAGATAGAACGGTTTTGAAAGTTAAAAGAGGCGGGTAGCAAAAATCGTCATATGACAGGGTCAGAATTAAAATATGAAAGTGAATTTGCGAAAACCACTAAAAGAACGAACGAAGGACGGTTTGTAGTCAAATTGCCGTTTGCTCAAGATCCGGCTATGCTTGGAGAGTCGATGGAGATTGCTACACGGCGACTCTTGCAAATAGAACGAAGACTTGGTAAAGACAAAAGCTTGTGCCAGCAATATCGCCAATTTATGAATGAATACAAAGAACTAGGTCATATGAAAGAAGTAAATATAAATATATAAATCATTGTGCACTAAGACCAGAAAGCACGACAACTAAGCTGAGAGTCGTGTTCGATGCATCTCCGAAAACCTCGGTATGTTTTAACTGCGGATATAGAAAAGATGTACCGCCAAATCAATATGTCTGAACCAGATAGAAAATTCCAACTGATATTATGGCGAGATAACCCATTGGAAAGCATAAAGTGCTACGAGCTTAATACAGTAACTTACGGAACAAGCTCTGCTCCATATCTAGCAACAAAATGTGTGCAGGAGCTTGCAAACGAGACATCCAGCTGATATCCGTCTGAAGCAGCTGCACTTAAACATGATTTTTACGTAGATGATGTAATGTCAGGTGCAGATAGCCTTGCGAATGCAATAGAGAAAAAGCAGCAAAAGAAAAAGCTGTTGTTAACAGATTCTAAAATTAGCTCATTTCAAGTTACGCAAATGGTGTGCCAATCACTCTTCTCTACCACAAATATTCCAGTCGAGGATCAAGCCTTAGCTTGGAGCACGGCGGAAGAAATCGAAGGACACAGTAAAACTTTGAGTCTAATTTGGGCACCCAAGAAGGATGAATTTAGAATAAAAGCACTTTCGACCCAATCAAATAGCGTAACGAAGAGAGCCGCTTTTGTTGATTTCTCTCAACTGTTCGACCCATTAGGACTGGTAAGACCGGTGACAGTTGTTGCTAAAATATTCCTCCAAAAGCTGTGGAGACTCAAAGTAGACTGGGATGCAGCATTACCCATGAATTTGCATTCAGCGTGGCTAAAATATCGCCAGGGTTTGGGAAAACTGAACAAAGTAAATATACCGCGCCATGTTGCGAGAGGAAAGATTCCCCAAGGTGCCCAGCTTCATATTTTTGCAGACGCGTCTTTAAATTTCTTTATACTCCTATAACTTTGAATGTCGTGAAGCATATGTGATATATTCTTGGCTTTGATACTGGCGAAAAAGTTGCCAGCACGAGTCGGTTGTGCTACTTTTGAATCAATAAATGCTTACAGTTAGTATTCATACCGGAAATATTTACAATGAAAATAAATAACCGATGTTTCAATTCCCAAAGTTCTGCAAATTTTTCGGATCGCAGCCCCAGACACTAACTTCAGTTACAGTGCTGCAGGCACTGAGCATTTTCTTCATTGATGTTATATGAGATGCTATTTTCAAAATTTTGTGAAATAGGCAACTGATAACGAATATAATTAACCCGTGTTTTGCTCTCATAAACGTTGAAATTCATGCCAGTGGTAATATCTGAAACTTTCCACCATATGAGTTATAATGGATTCTTGAGACCAAAGTAAAACGTGGCGTTTGAAACAGTTTGGCCGTAATAAGCAGCTCATATGGTGGAATATGCACTCAAAACCTGCACGATTCTTCTCCTGTTCTTCAAACATTAGTGTTTCTAGCGGTTCAGGTGCGCTAGAGTTTTTTTACTAATTTTCGAAGAAAAGTAGTATTAAACTAGTTTCGCCGAAAATTCATATTTCTTTATATATATATATATATCATCAAAATGATTAAGGGAGATAATCTCTGGAGTGGCCGATTCGATTGAGCTGAAACTTTTGGAGAACGTAGATGTATATAGTAGGTAGGTCCACGACTTGCTGAAATTCAGATATCATAAACCTTTTGGCGGCGGCGAGCGTTTTAGTGAATTTTGAGGTACTCCTATATTTCCAAGCAACGTGATTTTTTGTTCAAAAAAAGTATTGGGAATGAAAACTTATTATGTTTTTAGCTTGTCTATGGTAAAGAATTGGAAATTTTGAGCCGTGTGTGGGTGCAGCGTGCCTAAAAGTAGGCAAGGATTTTTTTTCAAATTTTGATTTGTCATTACTTCTGACAAAAACATTGGATCATCGTGAAATTTTCAGAGCGTATTGATGTTGACTAAAGTCTAATACACATGGATTTCTAAGGTAGTGCGGGTAACCCTGTAGCTGCGGCAGGCTCTTGAAAACAAATCCTTCAAATCATTGAACCTCCTTAAAAAATTTTGATTTTTGACAAAAACTTCAAATCATTGATAAATTTTAACGTTTGTGCATCATGTCAATTTAAAATTTTTAAAATTCCGATTTGCACAAGAACGGCAACCCATTACTAAATTACCTCTATTTTCAGCACTCGAAAGTTCTGTTCACGAGAACTAACGACCGGATTATCTGATCATAATGAAATTCACAGATCATGTTGGTGTTAACTAGGACCAGGTCTGATAGAAATGATTTTGAAGTACGGGCAATCCTGTGGCAGTGGTGTTATCTTGAAAAATCACTGAGAAAAAAAACAGCTATTTGGCCTATAACTTCCGATTCAGCCATCAGATTTAAACGAAATTCACACAATATTTGAATCTTACTCAAGGTAACATTTGGTGAAAATTTGGCTGAAAAATTAGAATAGGGTTGCCAGCTATGGTGATTTTTGTCTCCCAAATCTTGCAAATTTGCTCAGCAAAATAAAGCTTTTTTCCCTATAACTTCTGGTGCAGTCATGATATCAAAATGAAGTTTATGCAGTAAATAGATTTTGATGTGAGTCAAATGTCATAGGAATTTCGTACAAAAATCGTGAAAGGGCTGCCAGCTATGACCATTTTTGTAATTTTTTGGAATTTCTTTACTGCGGGATTATGTCATTAGATTTCAAATGGGAACGACCCTGCAATGAAAATTAACAAAAAATATTAACGCTTTAAAAATTTGAAAAGTTTTGAGGGTGGTAATCCTAAAAATTTTTACACCCGTATAACTTCTAGCGCAGTGATTCAATCGAAACGAAATTTATTGGTTGGGTTTAGTTTAACGTGAAGCAGATTTGGTATATATTTTGCTTTGCTGCTGACACAGGGTAACGAGCTTTAGCCATTTTCGTAACTATTGCATCAACAGATGCTTCAAATTACATACTCATATGCAAAACATTTGCAATAAAACTGAGAAACCAATTTTTAAATTTTCTTTTGAACATTTTTTGGATGGCAGCTTCAAACAACGTTAACCGCTAAAGCTTTCGACGAAATCCTCCGATGAGAACGAAATTCAAAGGATAAGTTGATTTAAGTATGAGCTTGTTAAGGTACACTTACTGCTGCTTCGTTGGGAAAATGTTGCCAGCACTGAACATTTTCATCATTTGTGTTATAGTTGAGTTCTGTTGCTTTGAACGAGGAATGGTTGATATGATTCTACAAAAAAGTATATTACGTCTTTCCACATTGAGTGCGTTTATGCCGTAGCTAAATTAGTGAGCTCTGCTTATTTAGCAGCGGTATAAACCACTTTTAAATTAGCAGAGCTTGCTATTTTGGCTACGCTACTTTAGCGCTGCTAAAATTTAGCGCGGTTATAAGTGTGAAGGTAGCAGTGGTATAAACACTAGAACAGTCATAAATAGGATTTCTAGTTTCGAGTGACATTCGCAATCTGGAAGCCTTGGTGCAAGGGTGTTTTTGTTCTTATATTGAGCTCCTTTCAGATATTAAGCCATTGTTGCTTTGGTTAATAAGCTGTGCGGTGTAAACGCTACTACTATAGCAGCGCCAGTTTGGCAGCGCTATTTTAGCTACGGCATAACCAGGGCCATTGTCACTCAAAGACAATTTCTTCGAAAATTAGTTTTCTAGCGGTTCAGGTGCGCTAGAGTTTTAATATTTACAAACGATATAAGTTCAGTTTTTCCTGACGTTCAGTTTTTTTATATATTAGTTGGTCGTTGTCTAGTCTTTTGCTGGATTTGTATCTGTTGATTTTAACAATAAAAATTATAATAATAAAAACTTTAACGCACGTGAACCGCTTGAAAGACTAAAACTTGATGAACAGTAGAAGAATCGTGCAGATTCTTAGTGCATATTCTACCACACGTGCTCTAACCTGTGTCGATTGATAAATCACTTTGATCTTTACAACGCATTTGAACTCAAATGGTGGAAAGGTTTTTAGGACTACCACTTGCATAAATTTCACTATTTAGGAAAGCCAAACACTGCAAAACTTTCAAAGCAGCGTAGCATAATATAATGAAAGAAAATGCTTTTTTCCTGCAATACTTTACCAGCACTCCAACTTGAAGTCTTCCTTAATTGCTTCACGTCAAAATCTAATAACTCTATTAGTCTCGTATTTATCTGATTGAAAGATGTTTGGGATCAAAAACCGAAAGCTGTTTGCGACTGAAAAATTTTTAGAACTTAGAAAATTTAAACATTGGTAACTTATTTTCTTTGTACATGTTTGCGATATGAATACTTAATGTAAGCATTTATTGATACAAAGATAGCGAAAAATGACTCGCATTGGCAACCCTTCCCGAGAATCAAAGCCAAAAATATACCACACCTGCTTCACATTAATATCAACCTACTCTGCGAATTTGGGTATGATCCAATGGACTGCATTGGAAGTTATAGGGGGACTAAGAAATTTAACGTTACCAGTTGCAAAAGTTTTCGAATTTCGAAAACTTACTAATTGCTGTTTATATTCACTACAAGATCATCACAGTTTAAAAACTTTGCGTCAAAATTACTTAATAAATATAAAATTACTTAATACAAAATTACTTAATAAATATATACAGAGCCAACAATAGCTGGCAACCCTGTAATGGTTTTTTTTACCAATTTTCTTCTGAATAATGCCTATATTAAGCTCCATATATCATATGAAATTTTTTTTTGATTTCATGACTGCACTGGAAGTTATAGTTTCCTGAGCGTATTTTCAAAACCTAAGACTAGTAAATTACCATAGCTGGCAGCACCAACCGAATTGTTCAATCAAATTTCTACCATAAAATTGCCCGCATTTTCAAATCGCTTCTAACAGATATGGTCCTAGTGGATATTAACACATTCTGTCAATTTTATTTGTATCTGATTATTGGATCGTGAATTCTCGTGAACAGAAGATTTTGATCTTTAAAATATAGATAAATTGGAAGAGGGTGACCGTTCTTGTCCGATATGAAATTTGAAAAATTTTGCTTTTGCTGTGTAGACAAACTGTATGATTTTTAAAGGAGATGGTTTTCACTGGAAAATTTTTCAGGATAGTCGGTTGTTTGAAGGTTCTCACTTTCACTGCCTGCCATAGGTGCAGGGTTGTTTTATGACGATTTGATTATCCGGTCAATAATCATCGCAATTCAAAAACTTTCAAATTTTCCCAATCTCATTTTAGGCGCACATACATAGGGTTAAAAATTTAAAAAAAACTGTCATATTCACATTTGAACTACGTTCAAAATTAGGCTTATAAATATTTTTTTGTGAAAGGTATTTTTTGGCAGAAAAATCGGTGTATATAAAATATCACTTAAATGGTCGCCGGCGCCAAAGAGTTAAAGATTATTAGCTTTTTTGTGAGACTTGTGCACTATTCGGCATATACACCAGCATATCCTGAAAATTTCAGTTCAGTCTGATTTATATATATACATATATATATGTATATACATATTTATATATATATATATATATTTATATATATATATATATATATATATATATATATATATATATATATATATATATATATATATATATATATATATATATCAGGGGCGGCTCGTCGATGTACACAAAGGAAGCAGTGCTTCCCTTGCTAATCCACAAAATTGATTAAATAATCAATATGTAACAATCAAAAGATTTACAATCAATATTTAACAATCAATGGAATAACATTTATTTTCTTACAAAAGACAAAATTCCATCGCTTCTATGAATCTAATGGTTTTATTTTACAACAGTCCAACTACAGAGCTTCCACGTTAAATTTACAGTGACACAACTAAAACTCAAACGTTTTAATATAAACTACAAGCACTGTATACCATTCAATTCAAAACATACAGTTCATTCAGATGTACTACACACAACACTGAAGTGATCTTGCTTCAATGCTCAAACTCGTGATTTCCACATAGATCTACTTTACGCTTTGCCTAAATGATGCCTACAAAAATTTTACAGTCAATGTACTCACATAGTATCGCGGACGCTGGCTCAGTTCGCAGCGTCTTGGTGGATTGAAAAATTCAAAAAACCCTTGCCCCATCTACCCACTGAACGACCCGAAAACCTTTGTTAATGAATGAACTTAATACGCTGCAATAGTATCCGCGTTTCCTGTTTGCCCTCAACATTTATCTGCAGATTCTCTTCTGCTCCTCTTCTTACGAGCCGTTCCCCTTAGGAATTGATGCATTTTCTGCTTTGTTTACATGTATACATGTACGATGCAAGCCATTGTGATGTTCATGTGCGGAATATAATAGTAGAAGTTACATTTTTTCGTGTGCAGTTTTCCGCAGATCGGTTTTTTGTGTCTGCTTTGGGTTCGCTTTCGCAAAAGACGTAGTTTTTTGGTTCTGGTGCTTTGGTGAAATGACCACTTGATTGCTTTGGACGCCTATGTTGACGCTGAAAATTCATCCGCGTCGCTATTATGGTTGCTTTTCGTCATGATCTACGTTATCGAATTTGTATTCTTCTCTGCTCATTTTCTTACGAGTTGTTCCCCTTCTAATTCGATGCCTTTTATGCTTTGTTTGCATGGTGTGTGTGTACGGTGCAAGTGATTATGACGTTGGTATGGAGAATGTGTAGGAGTTAAATTGTTTCGTGTGCAATTTTCTCCAGATTGGTTTTTTTTGCTTTAGATTAAATGACCACTTGATTGCTTTCGCCTCTGTTATTTCTATGTTGAATTTCTGAAGTGTTTTCTTTAGCATTTATAATTTACATTAGGTGCGCTTTTTTTTGTCTTCTTCGCAAAAAAACGCACCTGTTTATAACAGGTGTGACTTTTGACTTGAATTATTTTGTATTGTCAGTACTGTCGGCTATATAAAAGGATAGTTTTTAAAGTAAATTATAGCATAAAGCTCGTTAAACTGAGAGCGTATTGAATAGATTATGTTTCGACAAGTTAATATTTACGCGTTTAATATGGTTTTTAATGTGCAAAACCAAAATTGATGTGATTGTGCCATAGAGTATTTACTGCGGTAGTCTTTTGCATTGAGGATCTTATTGAGTCTTAGCAACCAAGACCACTAATTTCGCTCAGTCAACTGTTTGCAAAATGTAACTACATTAGGCACTTTTATGTTAATTATATGAGGAATTTATTTTTATTGTGGCATTGGCTATTTAATTTAATTTGCTAAAAGATGCATTATATCCTGTACTTTGAGCTATAAAAAAACTTTCACCATTTATTTAGCCTGTAGTATGCTTTCAATTTAACTTTTTTTTATAATTCAAAGAAAAGTTAAAAAAATTAGTATTTTTTTTGCTTTCAAATACTATACATATTTGAGCTTTTGTGACATTTTTGATATTAGTAGGAATGTCACTGAAATAAGCTGTTGACAATCATTCATTAACTTTTAATGTAAATATGGTCAGCATTGAAATACCTAATTAAATTTTACACGATATTTAAAAAAATCGCATGTATAGTTTACTACGCGCTTCTTAAGTATGCTTATCTATATCATATGCTTCTATATTTTGCTTGTGCTTCCCTTCGTCTCAAAACCACGAGCCGCCACTGATATATATAAATATATACATAATAAAAAGCTCTGGGCCTGATAATATCCTTCTCTGTTTTTAAGAAACTGTGCTTTCTCATATCAATTCCTCCACTTATCATTTTCAATATGTCGCTTTGCACTGGCTTATTCCCTGAACTCTGGAAGTCAGGCTATGTAGTTCCTATTTTCAAATCAGGTGACAAATGTAACTACTGTCCTATTTGTGTCTTGTCAACCATTCCTAAAGTGTTTGAAAATTTAGCTTGCAACTTTGTCACTCCTCTGATAATGCCTCTAATTATTTGTAATCAGCATGGTTTCTGTAGTGGAAAATCCACCGCAACTAATCTTATTTCATACTACAACTTTATTCGTAGTTCTGTGATATCGTCCGGCCAAGTTTATTCAATTTATACAGATTTTAGTAAAGCATTTGATAAAATTAACTTAACGCTTTTGTTGAAAAAACTCAAAAACATTGGATTTCATTGTTCTATGTATGAATGGCTCTGTAACTATGTAAGCAATCGGTCATTATTTGTGAAATTTCATGATACATTCTCAAATCCCTTCTTTCCTGCTTCTGGTGTAGCTTAAGGCTCACATCTTGGTCCATTATTGTTTTTAATATTTACAAACGATATAAGTTCAGTTTTTCCTGACGTTCAGTTTTTATTGTTTGTACATGATTGTAAAGTTTTTAAAGATATGAACACTCTATCGGATATCCATTTGCTACAGTCAAATATTGATCGTTTGTATGCATACTGTGTTGATAATAATTTAGAACTAAATATTGGCAAATGCAAATTTATTATTTTCAACAGGACCAGAGCAAGTTTGGGGGTACTTACACATTTAATGGTGTTCCTATAGAAAAAGTTAATCAAATCAAAGATCTGGGTATTAGCTTTGACGGTAATTTAAGCTTTACCAATCACATTAATCACAATGCTCACGAAGCTCGCAGATCGCTTGGCTTTATTATACGTAATTCACGTGAGTTTAATAATGTCAATACTTTGAAGCTATTATACACGTCTGTTGTTCGCAGTAAGCTCGAATATGTATCAGTTCTCTGGAACCCGTATTACATGGTGCACATTGACCAACTAGAAAGAGTTCAGCCTAAGTTTTTACGGTACGTTGCTTCCAAACTTCGTTTGAACGGTATTGAACGATTCGTAAAACTTTCGTTAGCACAAACGAACATTGAACACAATATAAACATAAAAAAAAAAAAATCTCCATCGTCCTCTAAAGAGAGAACGATGGAGATTGGGCATCAAGCACAATTCATGAATTAGTTTATATTATTAGTTTAGATTGTGATTAGTTTAGGTTGTATTAGTTTAGATTGTTAGTTTCGCTGTTAGTTTTAACTAAGTAATTACATCAAGACAACACGAGTAAACACCAAGTCACGACAAACAATGGTACGCACAGCCTCACCATAATTGGCAATAATAAATGTTATCTACCGAATATACATACAAACAATTTGTAGCGAAGAACATGAAAACAATCAACACCAAGTCACTACAAACAATGGTACGTACAACATCACCATACTTAGCAATAATGGAATTCCGATCGCGACATTGTCGAAACATAGCGATATCTATGATATATATATACCGCGAATTGAACTACACAAATTAACCGACAAGGCAGAGCAACGTATGGGTCGAGCCGTCAAGGTCGACGACACCAGACCTAGGCCAACAAGTGACCTACATACGATGAATACCGAGCGGATGCCGAATTGCCGATTACTTAGATCAAAGCCTCAGATCGAAAGGCGATGAAAGTAAATGCTGTGGTGGTAATGTAAGGGACCCGAGATGTGGAGGGGAGTCGTAATACGCGGAAGGAAACCGAGATCCGGAGGACATTAGCGTACGCAGCAAGAAACATGCACACCCGAAAACTTCGACACGCACAAATCATCGCACGAAAGACACGGCGGACGGGTCCACGGTCGTAAGCTAATATTAGCTAAATTCGAACAAATCGAAGGTTACCGGGAGGATCGCGCACATGTTTCCTCGCAGAATAATTAGTTTTGAATCGCAAATTAGCCACCTAGCTGTAATTTGAGGCCGAAAATCCTGGAGCACCACCCGAATTCAATACGCACAACACCGAATTTACACAATGTTTATATTCGGAAACGTCAACTGGGAGAAATGTCAGTGGAGATGTTCCAAGTCAGACCGTTCCAAGTGGGGAATGTGTGGTGAATTCAAAACCCAACACTCGGATGAGTGAAATCAAATTCGGGTGAGTGCACTAAGCGGGTTTTTTAAAATCCCGCTGCCGCCAGGAAAATTTTCCTGTGGGCAGGATTGATGGAAGAGGGTCTCTTTTGCTGCGAATTGGGTGAGTGGACGGAGGTCTCGAGCTGCGGGTGCAGAATCAGTTTGATAATTTATCTTCTTTTGGCTTTTTACATATTTGGCTGTGAATTGGAAAATATAACCGCTGGCGGTAATCCGGAGGATTTGGAAGCGGCAGCATTAATATCAATTAATCGTTTGTGGTACTGAATGTGAAAAATCTGCGTGGGAAGGTTTCAGTTTTGTGGACGAAATAGAAATTCGAGATTCGTATCGAACGAGGAGAACCAGTCGAGAAGGACGTTGGAGAAAATTGAATTGATACTGTGGCGCGAGCATCGATCGACGAAAAGGGCCCCATCGCGGGAGTAAGAGCATCGCGGCGATCCTGAATAATCAGCAGGTTAGATAGCAAGTAAGAAATAAAAGAAATTTTGTGAATTAGATTTAGTAGAATTTTAAAGGAAAGAAAAAAAAAGGAATTGTGAGAAGATTACCATTTTATGGTTACGCGTTGGAGAATATCGCAGCATTCGTATCATTTTGTTACAATAAAGTGTGTGATCGTGAATTGTGCGGGGTTTGAAATTTTCGATAAAGAATCGGTGTTGTATCTAAGAGGCCGTCATCCTCTTCTCGCTTCAGGGCGACGGTAGCGAGGCAGTGTTTCGGGTTTAGAAGCGAGTGGCGCCCACCCGAGTAACAAACGGTAATGTTCATTCACCCAACATTGCAACTGGGTCAGAACAGAACATTGCACCATATGCTAAAAATGCTGTTAGCAGCCAATTTCTCTTGCACCATATTAATTGCAATTCAACTGGGTCAGGTAATAATGCTGACACTCGAAAGAATGTCGAATCGATAAAAGAGAAATTGGCTGATGAAAGTTCAGTTGTTGTAACGCTAACATAGAAGTAACTTCATAAATAAAGATTTAGCCGTGGAACGAAAGAATTGTATTTTTTTTAAGTAGTACACCACAAACTACATTATTGGCGCAGTCGGTTTTCCTCAATAAGTATACGGCTTGAGGAAAGTGATCGAATCAAGATCGGAAGTAAAGAAATTTGTGTTAAAAGTGGAATCAAGATCGGAAGTAAAGAAATTTGTGTTAAAAGTGGAAAACGTAGTGTCGTGAAGTAAACTTTAGTACGATACGAAGAAACGAGCTAAACGCAAACATTGTTAAATCTATTAGAAGTGAAAATGGCACAGCAACAACTCGAGCAATGTCTGGTCGTTCTAACGGAAATCCTAGCCAGACAGAACCAAGGAAACAACTGGAGGACATCAGTGGAGAAACGAATAAAATACATGCAACCATTTAAGGGGGATCCAGGAACGTTATCATCATTCATCGCAACAGTGGAGCAGGTGTTAGACGAGTACGACGACCAAGCAACACAGGTATTCCAGATCATATATAACGAGAAGATCATTGGAGAAGCGAAAAACTATTTGGCGGTGGACATACCTCAATCATGGACACAATGTAAGGAGAAACTGAAGATTCATTTTCGTCCAGTAAAGGATCAGCTGCAAATCACCAGGGAAATAAATAATTTAAAGGTATTTACAATTCACCAACTTCTTTTAAAAATTCAGGAAATCGTTGATTCTATTACCGAATATTCGGCATTTTGTGAGAATAGGGATCAAATTTTAATATGTTTAACTAGTGCATTGATTTTAAAAATTAAAGAATTAACGGCAGGTGCAGTGGCAGCAGAAATCTATAATGCATTTTCTTTAGCTAACATACGTACGATTTTGTATAAATACATTGGTCAAGACAGATATAATTTAAATATTGAAAAATTTAATTCTCACAAGAACAATAAATTTAGTAGAATTCCGCAAAATATCAATTCTTGTGATAGTGATAAAAGTGAGTCGTACCGTACAAAGGAAGATCAGTTCAATTCACAGAAATATGGTGTTAATAGAAGCAAACAAAGTTCAGGTCAATCTAGGCAGTACAATCCTAACCAATCTTGGAATAAAAAAAATAATAATAAAAGTTTTATACAAAGTAAGTCAAGTCAACAAAGATTGGAGCCCATGGAGGTTGATAATATTAGTAGGGAAAATGTGAATTATTTAGATGCAAACGAGTTTTTTACCAATTAGCCTCGGAAGAAAAGAAAATTAATATTAAGGTTATTTTCAAAGGAAAAAGTTACGTAGCAATGATTGATACAGGTTCCACAATCAGTCTTCTAAATTCAAGCAGAGTTCCTACAGATTTATTTAAAGTTATTAAAGGAGCTCCTGTCAAAATTAATACCATTCAAGGTATAGTTACGAATGAAACAGAGCAAGTAAAAACAGAATGTCCTGAAGAATTTAATCAACCCATTAACGCTAGGATAAGATGGACAAAAATCAATCTAAATAAACAGTACGATTTTTTAATTGGAATGGACTGGATTACAAAGAATGTAAAATTAATTGACATTCAACAGCAGGAAATATTATTAACAAATGGTATACATCTTCCATTTTTAGCCAAATCACTAGAAGAAGTGAATGTGCTAGATGTAAGTGAAGTATGTGATGTTCAAACTGCTCATTTGAATGAAATAGAGAAAGACTCTATAGAAAAACTTTTAAGAAAATACAGGAGGTTAATGTTCAAGGAAGGAGATCAGTTAACAAACACTGATTCTGTGGTTCATCAAATTAAAACGACGACGGATCAACAGATAAATGCAAAGCTGTACAGATACCCACCACAGCATGAGGCTGAGACTGAGGCTAGACAGATGGAAGAGATGGAAAATCAAGGAATAATTAGAAAAAGTAACAGTCGGTATAGTTCACCTATAATTGTAATTCCGAAAAAGATGGATAATTCAGGAAAGCAAAAATACAGAATTGTTGTGGACTATAGAAAGTTAAATCAAGTGACAGTAGATGATAAATATCCACTCCCTAATATTGATGGTATTTTGGATAAGTTGGGAAAGGCCCAATATTTTAGTACATTGGATTTAGCGAAGGGATATCATCAGATACTGGTAGCCGAAAATGATATTGAAAAAACTGCTTTTGTGACACCATCAGGCCTATATGAATATGTTCGAATGCCGTTTGGGTTAAAAAACGCACCGGCAACATTTCAAAGGCTGATGAATAATATCTTACGAGAGTATATCAACCAAATATGTGTAGTATATTTGGATGACATACTGATATTTTCAACATCTTTGGAAGAACATATTGTATCATTGGACAAAATATTTAATACTTTGCAGAAACACAATCTTAAAATACAAGCAGATAAGTGTAGCTTTATGAAAAGAGACACCGAGTTTTTAGGTCATATATTAACAAAGGACGGAATCAGACCGAATCCTAATAAAATTAAAGACATTGAAAACCTTAGTTTACCAAAATCCGAAAGACAACTTAAAGGATTCTTAGGAATGACCGGTTTTTACAGAAAATTCGTTAAGGATTACGCTAAAGTAGCGTATCCAATGATAAAATATTTGAAAATAGACGAAAAAATAAATGTAAACGATCCACAATATATTTCGGCATTTGAAAACTTAAAAGCCTTAATTACTGCACACCCCATATTAAAATTTCCAGAGTATGACAAACCATTTACCTTAACTACAGATGCTAGTAATTTTGCGATTGGAGCCGTACTATCTCAAGACGGACATCCAGTTTGTTTTGTATCAAGAACTCTAAATAATCATGAAAAGAATTATAGCGTTACGGATAAAGAGTTTTTAGCAATCGTTTACTCTGTAAATTATTTTCGTCCATACTTATATGGAAGAAAGTTTAAAATCATTACTGACCATGCACCCATAAAATACTTAAATAGTAAATACAAAGGAAAAGAATTTTCACAACGTAACCAGAGGTGGATATTAAAACTACAAGAGTTTAATTTTGAAATAGAGTACCTTCAAGGGAAGGAAAATAAGGTCGCAGATTTTCTAAGTAGGCTTGAGGACACACCTAAGATCTCAGAAAATAATGATACTGAATCAAATATGGACTTAACAGATACAATACATTCTGTAGATGAGCAGCTGTTGGACCATATTGGAATAAAAGATGAAATAGTAAATAAATTTAGAACACAGTTAATATTAACATACAATGTAAGTAAGGAGATAGAAAATTTACACGGACGCAGAATTATATATTTAAACCCTTTAGAAGAAGTAAGTAAAATTAAAGATGTACTAACTCGATTCATAAAGAAAGGAAAGACAGGGATATTTTCAGAAGTGGAAGATCACGACTATAATCGAGTTCAACAAGCGATTATAGAACTATTTTCGAATGATGAAAAAGTAAAGTTTATTAGGTGTTCAATAAGAGCTACGGAGATTCAAACTGAAAATGAATTACATAAACAAATTGCTATGTATCATACGAAGGAATCGATGCATAGTGGAATAAATGAGACCTACTACTCATTGAAATCAAAGGTATATTTTCCTAAACTCCAGGAACACATACAACTGGTAATAAATAATTGTACAAAATGTCAGGAAATAAAATACGACCGGAATCCAATTAAACCAAAATTTCATATAACTGAGACCCCAACACAAAAAAATGAAATTTTACATTTGGACATTTTCTATTTGTCAAAGCGAGCATTTGTAACTATCATTGATAAGTTAACTAAATTCGCAGTAGCTTATACTATAATTGATAAAAATTGAAGGGCGAAGAAAGCGATTTTAATTGAGCATTTTGCTAAATTTGGTACACCAAAAAAGATGATACTAGACAATGAATTCATAGCAGAGCAACTGAAAGAATATTTTAGGGAAAATAATGTGGAAGTACACTGGACAAAACCTAATAGTCATACTGGGAATTCGGATGTTGAAAGACTACATTCAACAATCTTAGAAAAAGTGACAGGAATAGAAGATAAGAGTTTATCAGTCGAAGCTAAAATTCAGCTAGTAATAGGAAATTATAATGATAGATATCACTCAACCATAAAAACTACACCGAGAAAAGCCAAGGAAGAAGTCGATGCGAATAGTTTATATAAGATTGTAAAGGAAAGTAAGGAGAGGAAAATTAGCAAACTAAATAAAGAGCGAGAAAATTATATAGAAAATAGGCAACAAGGACCAATTAAGAACTATAAACATGTTAGACATAAAGATGAAACTAGATATAAAATCAAGAAACTTGATAATGTACATGTAACAAATATTAAAAGACCATATAAATTTACAGGCAATTCTTTTCGTAATAATTTTAACGATATCAGCGGCACATGGAGCACTACAAACAATGCAAATTGATGATGAGTCTGGTTATACAAAAATTAAGTTGCGAACAATACAAATTGTGAATCAGACAAATACTATTTTACATTTAGTTAATCCAAAAGATATGTTAGATGCTGTTTCAAATATAAGAGTTAATATAAAGCATTTGGATATTGAGAACAGAGATATGATTTTTAGGGAAATAGATACAGTTACAGCGAAGATAAAGTCTATTATTCCTAGTTCCGTGAAAAGACAGAAAAGAGGTTTATTGAACATTGTAGGCAATGCACAAAAATGGCTCTTTGGGACAATGGATAGCAATGATAGAGAGGAAATTGTAAACCATTTGCAAATCATAGAAGAAAATAATCATAATGCTATTAACAACCTCAATGGGCAAATCAAAATTAATAATCACTTTAATGAATCCATAAGCTCATTGCAAGTCATAATAAATAACGATAGAAGAAAAATTTTAGAAGCTTTTAAAGGATTGGAAGGTACAACAAAGCAAATCGTACACCAGCAACTATTCTTAGAACAAATAATAAAGTTAAGATTTCTAGAAAATAAAGTAAACCAAATTCAAGATAATATTGTATCGGCTAAACATAATTTGTTGCATCCAAGTATATTAACTATGGAAGAAATTGAGGAATATGAGATCGATTTTTATAAACTTAAATTGTCACAAATGGGAATATTAGAATATAAGAACAAATACATTGTTATAGCTATCAAAGTTCCAAGAAATTATATTGTAACTGATTTAAAACTTATCACTCCAGCACCAAACAAGGAGAATTTTGAAATAGATAGCGAAGATGAGTATATTGTTGAAATAAATAATTATACATATACATATAGATCTAATATAATATTAAAAGATTTAAAATTAAGTAACCATTGCACATTGGAAAGAAATTGTAAACTAATACACAATAATAAAACACAAGTAGAAATATTAGGTGAAGAAAGCATTGTTATTAAAAATGCCAGAGAATTAGAATTAATACATAACTGTGACGAGAGAAAAATTGTTTTAAATAGAAATTATCTGGTTAATTTCTTTAATTGTCAAGTAACTATACTGGAAGATACCTTCTCCAATAAAGAAATGGTAGACCATGATAAATATTTTTATCCATATTCAAGATCGAACTTTAATTTTTCGAAATCAATTACATTTGACAATTTAGTTACAAGCAATTTCGAAAACAATAAGGAAATACAAGAGTTGAAAAAGCATAAAATTGTATCATATGGCATTAATATTACTGTTACAATCTTTGCAACGATAATTATTATTCTAACTATGTGTCTGGGAAAAAAAATGTTGTATAATCATTTCAATGTAAAGATTCAGGAGAATCTTCAGTTAAACCGAGGAGGAGTAACATACGGTAATGTTCATTCACCCAACATTGCAACTGGGTCAGAACAGAACATTGCACCATATGCTAAAAATGCTGTTAGCAGCCAATTTCTCTTGCACCATATTAATTGCAATTCAACTGGGTCAGGTAATAATGCTGACACTCGAAAGAATGTCGAATCGATAAAAGAGAAATTGGCTGATGAAAGTTCAGTTGTTGTAACGCTAACATAGAAGTAACTTCATAAATAAAGATTTAGCCGTGGAACGAAAGAATTGTATTTTTTTTTAAGTAGTACACCACAAACTACATTATTCCCGCGACCCTTTTTCTTCGCGAGCGAGAGCCGCCCGAAAACTGCCGCCCTTGTAAAGGGTTCTAGAGCGCGTTGCGGTCAGTAACGGTGACAAATTGGCGCCCAAGGTGGGGCCTATAACGGTAATAGCGGAAAAAACGGTTTGCAACTGTACCCGTGAAAATTTGATGAGCCAAGTCCCAAATTGTGGGAAGGCATTTAGGCGCGTAAATTGATGTTTATAGCCATCTTAAAAGCTAATTTTAAAGTATCTTACGCGTGAACGGTAATATTATCTTCATTTTGAAATTAATTTTGAATATTTTGAATTTTTAAAGTTGGATGGTACTATTTCCTAAAATCTATATATACATATATTTTTTGATTGATATCATTTTATGTTCATATATTTGAATTCTGGATTTTATGTGTGTGACAGGGTGGCTGAACAAGAATTCTGATTGTGTAATAGAAATAGTGAATTTTGCAATTCGTGCGTACGGGAGGTGTGAAAGTGTGATAGTGTGCTTTAGAAGAGTTTCAGGTAAAACTACAAAGAAGCTGAGGTAGATAGTGGCATTAGTTACGGTGTTAACGGTACGCATAGAAGGGGAAAAAAAGAAGATCGTTCCTATCGTTATTTCTTTCAAGATTCGGGATATTGAAGATATCGTGTGTAAACTAGCAATCTTATAGATTGTCACTTTGAAATATATATATTTTGCGAAGTATTCATTTTTTTGTTCGGATCGATTATAGGTGGAATTTTCAGATACATTGCTCTCTTAATGAGGTTCTCTTATATTTAAATTCGTGGGGGATAATGTGTTAGAGTGACTGAGAAGTGTAATTTGAGGGTCAAACAGATTGAAGAGTTAAGTTTTAGTGCGAGATCGGCGGAAGGTTGCGATTTTGGGTGAGGGCATTTTGAGGACCTATTTCGCGGGTTCTTGTTTTACTTTGGTTGATCGAAAGAAAATTCCGATCCTGATATTCAACCAGCTGTGTATATTCGTGTTAGGAGATTAAAATGAAAATTTTAGTGGATCGTCTAAGTAAGGACGAGCTCACGTACGAGCTCGCCATCCGTGGCTTTCCGTCGGACACGGTGGAGAATATGCGTAAGACGCTAAGGGCGACACTAAAGGCGGAGTCAGCTCAGGATACGTCTTATGTGGAAGCGGCGTATCCGTTTGATTTCGAAACCGATTTTACTGAATTAACAGCGAAAGCGTCGGAAATCGAAGAGCTGATTTCGAAAGTGACAGGTGATAAAACTTCGTCAGATTTCCTTAAAGCTAAAGTAAAGATTGAATTCGGATTCCGTCGACTGAACAACATACAAGCAGTCACGCCAGAGCAGTTGGATTCCGCGAAGAAGATTAGGAATCGGTTAATCATTGCAATGGGGACCCTAGTGGAGAAGACCGAGGAAAACAGCGAAGGGGAAGCGGAGCTCGATGACGAGCCCCAGACCATGGTTGCGCCGCAGGAGGTGCGGGTGCCCAGTCTAGCCGAAGTGGCAAAATGGGGGTTGAAGTTCAGTGGGGATGCGTCGGGATCAGTAAACGCTTTCCTTGAGCGGGTGGAAGAATTGCGGCAGGCGAGAGGTCTCACGAAGTCACAGCTCTTCAGGGCAGCCGTAGACCTATTTGACTCGCGAGCGCTGATTCGGTTTAGAGCCAACCGCGGGTTAGTGGCGTGCTGGGATGAGCTTGTGGAGGAGCTATGGGCGGAGTTCTTGCCAACGGACTACGAGGACCGCCTTCGTGATGAAATTCGGAAGCGTACTCAAGGCGAGAACGAATCGATGGGGGTGTATGTGGCAGTGATGGAGCGCCTTTTCTCGCGTTTGAAACAAAGCTGCTCGGAGGAAGAGAAATTGAAGACTTTGCGCAGAAACATTTCACCTTACTATCAGCAACATTTAAGCTTGACGCTGATATCATCGATTGCGGATCTGGTGAAGATGGGGCGAACGCTGGATGCCACAAGGGCATCGGTAGCGGCTTTCGTACCGCCCAATACACGTCCAAGGCGATGTTTGGAACCGGACCTGGCTTACATGAGCGCTGAACCTACAGAGCAGGTAGCCGCGCTGTCTGGACAGAGACGCGTACAGTGCTGGAACTGTAGGAGGGAAGGCCACGTGTCTAGAGAATGTACAGAGCCCCGGCGTTGTTTCGGTTGCGGTCGTCAAGGGGTTTTACGTGCGGCATGTCCAACGTGTCGAGCTAGGACAGCGGAGCCAGGGGCCCATGCGCGATCGGAAATGCAAGCGTTGGGAAACGGTCGCCGTGCTCACTAAGCGACCGAGCGGGCACTAGAGGGAGGTCGCAGCGAGTTGAAAAGTCGTCGAAGGTGGACTACGCTTTGGCTGACAGGGATCAGGACAGTCGCCCTCACTTGCGGGTGGAGATAGCGGGCGTCGTCATGGAAGGTCTGTTGAATTCAGGCGCGAGTCGTACGATTCTGGGAGAAAGAGGATGGTTGCGTTTGGTCAGTAGAGGAGTAATGCGGAGCGATGGCGAAGTTGAAGAAGTGCGGCTTGCAAACGGGGAGGTGTGTAAGGTGAACGGTGTAGTGCGTCTGGACTTCGCGCTGAATGGTCGAAAGAGGGAACTGGAAGTACTGGTCATTTTGGCAATCCCTCAGGAAGTTATATTGGGAGTAGACTTTTGGCAAGGCTTCGGAGTAGTACTGGACATGAAGGGTCGACAGTGGACATCCGTTGCTGTGGCAGAGGCGGTGCCGGGGAAGGTGCTACGCGGTCAATCTAACCTATCCGAAGAGGAGGCAGCAAAACTAACTGGAATGTTGAGTGAGCAGTTTTGTCTGATGGGCGATGGGTTGGGTTGCGCGAAGTCTGTGAAGCATGGGATCAAAACGACGGCGGCTCCAATTAAGCAACGATATTATCCAGTCTCGCCCGCGGTGCAACGCCAAATAAATCTAGAGCTGGATGAGATGCTTAAGTTAGGAGTAGTTGAGCCGTCGTCGAGTCCTTGGTCTTCGCCAATTCTTTTAGTCCGAAAGAAAGACGGGTCCTATCGTTTTTGTGTGGACTTTAGGAAAGTGAATGCAGTATCCGAGAAAGATGCCTATCCCCTGCCGTATATCTCCACGACGCTGGAGAAACTACGGAACGCGAAGTACTTGTCGACGTTGGACGTGAAGTCGGCGTACTGGCAAGTACCTATGGCAGAGGATTCACGTCAATATACTGCATTCACTGTACCAGGAAGAGGACTGTTTCAATTCTTACGAATGCCTTTCGGACTCCACAATTCTGGGGCTACGTGGCAACGCTTAATAGATACAGTGTTGGGACCCGCTCTCGAACCGTTCGTATTTACGTACTTAGATGATATTATTGTGGTTACAGACACTTTTGATCGACATTTGGAGATATTGCGAGAGGTTTTTACACGTCTGAGAGAAGAAGGCTTACGCGTGTCAAGAGAAAAGTGCCATTTCTGCAGGGCAAAATTGAAGTATTTGGGGTACGTGGTAGACGAAGAAGGGTTGCATGTCGATCCTGAGAAAGTGAAGGCCATAAGTGAGTATCCCCGGCCGGGATCAGTGAAGCAAGTCAGACAGCTATTGGGGATGGTATCATGGTACCGTCGGTTTATCCCGGATCATGCTACTATGGTGGCTCCACTAAACGATCTTTTAAAAAAAGGGCGTAAGTTTAACTGGTCCAGTGATTGTGACCGGGCCTTCAATGCCTGTAAACATAAGTTGTCCACCGCACCGGTGTTAGCGTGTCCCGACTTCGAACTGCCCTTTAAGGTGCAAACTGACGCTTCAAATGTGGGTATAGGAGCAGTGTTGAGCCAGGCGCACTCTACGGGAGAAAAAGTGGTATGTTATTTAAGTAGATCACTATCGGCACAGGAGAGAAGGTACTCTACAACTGAACGGGAGTGTTTAGCAGTGCTTTGGGCCGTCGAAAAATTCCGTCCATACATCGAGGGGACATGGTTCGTAGTAATAACGGATCATCACTCGCTGGTTTGGCTGAACAAGCTTAAGGACCCAACCGGCAGATTAGCGAGATGGGCGGTGCGCCTCCAGCAATTTGAATTTGAAGTAGTGCATAGGAAGGGTAAAGAGCATTGAGTCCCCGACGCACTTTCACGGGCAATCGTAGAGTTAGACAGCATATCGGCTCCTCAAACGTCGGATAAGTGGTTTACGAAAATGATAGGATGACCCGTGGAAGTATTCAAATTGGAAAATCGTAAGTGACACGCTTTGGAAACAAACCTCCGGTAAAGAGAGAAGAGGGGAGACGAGTGCTGCCTGGAACCGCGTAGTGCCGAAAACAGAAAGGGGTGAAATTCTCAATAGATGTCACGACGACCCAAAAGCGGGGCATAGCGGAGTCGCTCAGACGTTGGCGCGTGTTGCGCAGAACCACTACTGGCCTGGAATGCGATCTGACATTAAAGAATACGTCAGAAGGTGTAAAGTGTGCCAGGCATGTAAAGTAGAGCGGAAGGCACCGGTGGGTCTGATGTCGTCTAGAGCGGGGGTGGCGAAAGCACCATGGGAAATGGTATGTATAGACCTGGTGGGACCATTACCTAGGTCGACTCGTGGCCATAGCTATATCTTGACAGTGGTGGACTATGTCACTAAATTCTCAGTGATTCTTCCAGTACGAACCGCGACGGCGTCAACAGTTTTTCGCTTATTGGAAGAAAACGTTTTCTTGGTCTTCGGCGTTCCGAGAGTTCTAGTTTGCGACAATGGAGTGCAGTTTAGGGGTAGACATTTCAGCAAGGCAGTGGAGGAATACGGTGTTCAAGTGAGTTACACCGCCTTGTATCATCCTCAAGCTAACCCGGCGGAGCGGCGAAACCAAGACATCAAATGCATGCTGAGATGTTACGCTGCAGACAATCATCGCTCTTGGGACCAGAATTTGGCCAAAATCGCGTGCGCGTTACGTACGTATAAGCACGAGGTCACTGGCTTTTCTCCCTACTTCCTGAATTTCGGTAGGGAGATGGTTACTTATCGAGAAAGAGTTGAACTCCCGTCTGACGCGCGGAGGGATTTATCGCCGATGACGAGAGCCCGGACACTAGAAGGAATATTAGCAGACGTAGTGAAGAGGATGCAGAAGGCGGCTACGGCTAATAAAAGTCGCTATGACTTCCGTCGGCGAGCAGAAGTCTTTCAGGTAGGAGACTGCGTATGGAGGAGAAATTATGCTCAGTCCGACGCAAGCAAGTACTTTTCCGCTAAACTAGCCCCCGCGTTCGTAGGTCCCTTCACGGTTTTGAAACAAACGTCGACTTGGACGTACGAATTACTAGACGAAAAGGGAAAGAGCGCAGGTACATGGCATGCTAAAGACCTTAAGCGGTACGTGCCGTGATTTAGATATGAAGGAATTCGTAGGGGCATCATTAGCTGGAGTTTCGAATTTGCAAGGGGAAGTTAAGGTATTAATGAGTGGTAGAGGGACTAAACTACAATAACGTTCGGTCACAACGAACTGAACTAACTATTAATACGTCTTTTGGTGGTGGGTTAAGAGAAGGGTTTGAAGATAGGCGGTGAAGGGTTAGTTATAAGTAGGCCTAATATTAGTTTCATATTTAGTGATGTATTCTAGGGTTAGTTTATAGGTATTAGCATGTTATTAAAATTGATTTGTATATTGGAAAAAAATACCGATAGCGTGGTGGTGGTGAAAGTTTCCTCCTTGTCATTTTTCATTTTTTTTCTCTTTTCTTTTTACTAATTTTCGAAGAAAAGTAGTATTAAACTCGTTTCGCCGAAAATTCATATTTCTTTATATACATATATATATATATATATATATATATATATATATATATATATATATATATCATCAATATGATTAAGGGAGATAATCTCTGGAGTGGCCAATCCAATTGAGCTGAAACTTTCGGAGAACGTAGATGTATATAGTAGGTAGGTCCACGATTTGCTAAAATTCAGATATCCTAAACCTTTTGGCGACGGCGAGCGTTTTAGTGAATTTTGAGGTACTCCTATATTTCCAAGCAGCGTGAATTTTTGGTCAAAAAAAGTATTGGAAATAAAAGCTTGTTATGTTTTAAGCTTGTCTATGACAAACAATTGGAAATTTTGAGCCGTGTGTGGGTGGTGCGTGCCTAAAAGTAGGCAAGGATTTTTTCCCAAATTTTGATTTGTCATTACTTCTGACAAAAACATTGGATCATAATGAAATTTGCAGAGCGTATTAATGTTGACTAAATTCGAAAACAAGTGGATTTCCAAGGTAGTACAAGTAATCCTGTAGCTGCGGCAGGCTCTTGAAAAAAAATCCTTCAAATGATTAAACCTCCTGAAAATTTTTTGATTTTTGACAAAAAATTCAAATCATTGATAAATTTTAACCTTTGTGCATCATGTCAAATTAAAATTTTTAAAATTCCGATTTGCACCAGAACGGCAACCCAACACAAATTTACCTCTATTTTCAGCACTCGAAAGTTCTGTTCACGAGAACTGACGACCGGATTATTCGATCATAATGAAATTTACAGAGCATGTTTATATTAACTAGGACCAGGTCTGATAGAAGTGATTTTGAAATGCGGGCAACCCTGTGGCGGTGGTGCCATCTTGAAAAATCACTGGGAAAAATAACAGCTTTTTGGCCTATAACTTCCGATTCAGCCATCAAATTTTAACAAAATTCACACAATATTTGAATCTTATTTAAGACAATATTTGGTGAAAATTTGGCTGAAAAATTAGAATAGAGTTGCCAGCTATGGTGATTTTTGTCTCCTAAATCTTGCAAATTTGCTCAGCAAAATAAAGTTTTTTCCCTATAACTTCCGGTCCAGTCATGATATCAAAATGAAATTTATGCAGTAAATAGATTTTAATTTGAGCCAAATGTCATAGGAATTTGGTACACAAATCTTGAAAAAACTGCCAGCTATGACAATTTTTGTAAGTTTTTGGGATTTTTTTACTGCGCGATTATGTCATTAGATTTGCAAATGAGAACGATCCTGCAATAAAAATTAACAACAAATATTAACGCTTTAAAAATTTGCAAAGTTTTGAGGGTGGTAACCCTAAAATTTTTTTCACCCGTATAACTTCTAGCGCAGTTATTCAATCGAAACGAAATTTATTGGTTGGGTTTAGTTTAACGTGAAGCATATTTGGTATATATTTTGCTTTGCTGCTGACACAGGGTAACCAGCTTTAGCCATTTTCGTAACTATTGCATCAACAGATACTTCAAATTACATACTCATACGCAAAACATTTGCAATAAAAGTAAGAAACCAATTTTTATATTTTCCGAGTTTTGAACATTTTTTGGATGGCAGCCTCAAACAACGTTAACCGCTAAAGCTTTCGACGAAATCCTCAGATGAGAACGAAATTCAAAGGATAAGTTGATTTAAGTATGAGCTTGTGAAGGTAAACTTATTGCTGCTTCATTGGGAAAATGTTGCCAGCACTGAACATTTTCATCATTTGTGTTATAGTTGAGTTCTGTTGCTTTGAACAAGGAATGTTTGATATGATTCTACAAAAAAGTGTATTACGTCTTTCCACATTTTTTTTGTCACTCAAAGACAATTTCTTCGAAATTTAGTTTTCTAGCGGTTCAGGTGCGCTAGAGTTTTTTTTTCCTTTTTGTTGTTTTTTTTTACATTCTTTTTTTTTTGGCCTTCCCCTTTGGCATTCGTTGTAGATAATGACCTTCGTATGGTGAAATAGCGTTTCCTTAAAACGAGTTCGAAGAGCATTAGTATTTTAGATAATAAGGGTAAAACTACCGACACCAGGCAAATCTAAAACATGCAGCATATTAACATGTAGGAAAAATTATGGTTAGAGTAATAGAGTCGTGGATGTAAGGAGTGTGCTTGTATGATGAGAAGGGAATGAGTGTTGTGATATAGCGTAAAGGAAAAAAAAAATCAGAATTCAAGTATCGAGCGGGATGGACGGACATTTGAGTCGACTTTCGGGTATTGCGTGTTAAATGAGAATTATAAATCGCGGTTATTCGAACGGGGATGGTCGAGTATTTCTATGAAATACTCTGAAGCGAGGGGGGTGTCACGATTCGTAAAACTTTCGTTAGCACAAACGAACATTGAACACAATATAAACATAAAAAAAAAAAAATCTCCATCGTCCTCTAAAGAGAGAACGATGGAGATTGGGCATCAAGCACAATTCATGAATTAGTTTATATTATTAGTTTAGATTGTTATTAGTTTAGGTTGTATTAGTTTAGATTGTTAGTTTCGCTGTTAGTTTTAACTAAGTAATTACATCAAGACAACACGAGTAAACACCAAGTCACGACAAACAATGGTACGCACAGCCTCACCATAATTGGCAATAATAAATGTTATCTACCGAATATACATACAAACAATTTGTAGCGAGGAACATGAAAACAATCAACACCAAGTCACTACAAACAATGGTACGTACAACATCACCATACTTAGCAATAATGGAATTCCGATCTCGACATTGTCGAAACATAGCGATATCTATGATATATATATACCGCGAATTGAACTACACAAATTAACCGACAAGGCAGAGCAACGTATGGGTCGAGCCGTCAAGGTCGACGACACCAGACCTAGGCCAACAAGTGACCTACATACGATGAATACCGAGCGGATGCCGAATTGCCGATTACTTAGATCAAAGCCTCAGATCGAAAGGCGATGAAAGTAAATGCTGTGGTGGTAATGTAAGGGACCCGAGATGTGGAGGGGAGTCGTAATACGCGGAAGGAAACCGAGATCCGGAGGACATTAGCGTACGCAGCAAGAAACATGCACACCCGAAAACTTCGACACGCACAAATCATCGCACGAAAGACACGGCGGACGGGTCCACGGTCGTAAGCTAATATTAGCTAAATTCGAACAAATCGAAGGTTACCGGGAGGATTGCGCACATGTTTCCTCGCAGAATAATTAGTTTTGAATCGCAAATTAGCCACCTACCTGTAATTTGAGGCCGAAAATCCTGGAGCACCACCCGAATTCAATACGCACAACACCGAATTTACACAATGTTTATATTCGGAAACGTCAACTGGGAGAAATGTCAGTGGAGATGTTCCAAGTCAGACCGTTCCAAGTCGGGAATGTGTGGTGAATTCAAAACCCAACACTCGGATGAGTGAAATCAAATTCGGGTGAGTGCACTAAGCGGGTTTTTTAAAATCCCGCTGCCGCCAGGAAAATTTTCCTGTGGGCAGGATTGATGGAAGAGGGTCTCTTTTGCTGCGAATTGGGTGAGTGGACGGAGGTCTCGAGCTGCGGGTGCAGAATCAGTTTGATAATTTATCTTCTTTTGGCTTTTTACATATTTGGCTGTGAATTGGAAAATATAACCGCTGGCGGTAATCCGGAGGATTTGGAAGCGGCAGCATTAATATCAATTAATCGTTTGTGGTACTGAACGTGAAAAATCTGCGTGGGAAGGTTTCAGTTTTGTGGACGAAATAGAAATTCGAGATTCGTATCGAACGAGGAGAACCAGTCGAGAAGGACGTTGGAGAAAATTGAATTGATACTGTGGCGCGAGCATCGATCGACGAAAAGGGCCCCATCGCGGGAGTAAGAGCATCGCGGCGATCCTGAATAATCAGCAGGTTAGATAGCAAGTAAGAAATAAAATAAATTTTGTGAATTAGATTTAGTAGAATTTTAAAGGAAAGAAAAAAAAGGAATTGTGAGAAGATTACCATTTTATGGTAACGCGTTGGAGAATATCGCAGCATTCGTATCATTTTGTTACAATAAAGTGTGTGATCGTGAATTGTGCGGGGTTTGAAATTTTCGATAAAGAATCGGTGTTGTATCTAAGAGGCCGTCATCCTCTTCTCGCTTCAGGGCGACGGTAGCGAGGCAGTGTTTCGGGTTTAGAAGCGAGTGGCGCCCACCCGCGACCCTTTTTCTTCGCGAACGAGAGCCGCCCGAAAACTGCCGCCCTTGTAAAGGGTTCTAGAGCGCGTTGCGGTCAGTAACGGTGACAAATATTTATTCTGTAATCATTGAGTTGCTAAACATTACGTCGCTTCAGGCTCGTCGGGCATGTCGTGATGTCACATTCTTATATAATTTGATTAATGGCAATTTTAATTCCCCTTATCTCCTTGGTCTATTGCGATTTCAGGTTTCTATAACAGCCACCAAACTTTTGTTTTTTTTTTATCTTTTCTTTTATTTTTATTATCATTTTTATATTAAAGATAGTTAAGCTATAAACATATGTATGAAATGGATTTTATTTCCGTGAACAAATAAATAAATAAATAAATATATATAGATATATATATATATATATATATATATATATATATATATATATATATATATATATATATATATATATATATATATATATATATATATATATATATATATATACAGATATATGAATTTCTACCCAAAGTGATTTTAATACTAATGTTCTTTTTTGCACATTAGTAAAAAAAAACAAATAATATTGTTGAAGACATAGTTCTAAAATAAAAAAAACTCTAGCGCACCTGAACCGCTAGAAACACTAGTGTTCGAAGAACAGTAGAAGAATTGTGCAGGTTTTGAGTGCATATTCCACCACATGAGCTGCTTATTACGGCCAAACTGTTTCAAACGCCAGGTTTTACTTTGGTCTCAAGAATGCATTATAACTCATATGTTGGAAGGTTTCAGATATTACAACTGGCATGAATTTCAACGTTTATGAGAGCAGAACACGGGTTAATTATATTCGTTATCAGTTGCTTATTTCACAAAATTTCGAAAGCAGCATCTCATATATCATCAATGAAGAAAATGCTCAGTGCCTGCAGCACTGTAACTGAAGTTGGTGTTTGGAGCTGCGATTCGAAAAATTTGCAGAACTTTGGGAATTGAAACATCGGTTATTAATTTTGATTGTAAATGTTTCCGGTAGGAATACTAACTGTAAGCATTTATTGATACAAAAGTAGCACAACCGACTCGTGCTGGCAACCTTCTGCCAGTATCAAAGCCAAGAATATATCACATCTGCTTCACGTTGTTATATTACATTCGAAGTTATAGGAGTATACAGAAATTTAGGGTTACCTGCAGCGAGTTTTTTCAAATAATCGAAAGCTTAATATTTGCTGTTTATTGTCACTACAATATCATTACCAATTGAACATTCTACGATAAATCCGCTTAATAAAGATATTGCAATTAAACACAAAAGCAACAATAGCTGGCAACCCTATCGTGGCTTTTCAACCAAATTTGGCCTGAATAATGTCTATAGTAAGTTTCATTAATTATATGAAATTCGTATTGATTACATGACTGCACTGGAAGTTATAGGGCAAAAAGTTTTATTTTCCTGAGCGAATTTTCAAATCCATAGACACAAAAATTACCATAGCTGGCAGCACCAATCGAATTTTTCAACCAAATTTCCATCAACCAGAGTTTAGAGTAAGGTTCAGCTACTGTGTCAATTTCATGAAAATCTGGTAACTTATTCAAATTTCATAGGGCAAAAAGCAGTTTTTTTTCTTTGTAATTTTTCAAGATGGCACCACTGGCACAGAGTTGGCCACAATTCAAAATCGCTTCTATCAGACCGGGCCCTACTTAAGTCCAATGCATTCTGAAAATTTCAATGGTATCTGATAATTGATTCGTGAGTTCCCGTGAACAGAAAAATTTTTTAATGCTAAAAATATAGGTTGATTGGAAAAGGGTTACCGTTCTTGTCCGACATGAAATTTCCAAAGTTTTACCTTGAACGTGTAGTTAAAGCATAAAATTTGTATACAGATTGGTTTTATTGTAAGAAACGGACAGTTTTTGGAAATTCGATGGTTTAATATTTTCACTTCCAAATTGTTATTTTTTCAAATTTAAGTCACCAAAATTATCATAGCTGGCAGCTCCGACCGGATTTTTCAACCAAATTTCTAATAAACGTGGCTTAAAATAAGGTTCAGCTATTGTGTGAATTTCCTCATAATCGAACGATTCAATCAGAATTTATAGGGCTAAAAGCAGTTATCTGTTTTAGTGATTTTTCAAGATGGCACCACTGGCACAGAATCGCCCGCATTTCAAAATTACTCTTATCAGACCTGGTCCTATATAGGGCCAATACATTCTGCAAATTTCAATTAATTTTGCTTATCGGATCGTGAGTTTCCGTGAACAGAAGTTTTTTATGCTAAAAATATAGGTAAATTGGGCAAGGGTTACCAGGCGTGCCCGTTATACCATACCAAATTTTTTTCTTTGTCTATGTAAAAATAACATTAAGTTTACATATAAGTGGCTTCTTTTTGAAGAAACGGCAGTTTTTCAAGAGAGACGATGATTTGGAGGTTTTCACTTTCAGTATCTGCTTTAGCTACAGGGTTGCCAGCACGCTCATCAAAATATACACAAATCTATTACTAAATATTAGCAATATGTCCTAAAAATTTCGTAATGATTCAATAGCTCTGTCAAAAGTTATCGCAATTTAAAAATTTTCAAGTTTTCCCGTTCTGTTTTTAGGCACCCAGCGCACACATAGTGTTAAAAAATTCCAAAACATTATCCGATTCAAATGTAAAACATGTTCGAAATTTATTTCGTCAACTTTATTTTTGCAAAACTTATTTGTGTACGGAATAATAGGTATATTAAAAATATCACTAAAATGGCCGCCGGCGCCGAAGGGTTAAAGATTATTAACTTTTACTGAGACCTGGCACTATTCTGCATATACACCAATGTGTCCTGAAAATTTCAGCTCAATCGGATGGCGCGTTCCTGGGATTTTTTCACCGAAATTTTTTGATGATATATATATATACCTATATATATATAGAAATATGAATTTTTGGCCAAAGTGATTTTAATACTAATGTTCTTCTTCGAACATTAGTAAAAAACCGCTAGAAAACTAATTTTCGAAGAAATTGTCTTTGAGTGACAAAAAAGTGTGGAAAGACGTAATACACTGTTTTGTAGAATCATATCAACCATTCCTTATCCAAAGCAACAAAACTCAACTATAACACAAATGATGAAAATGTTCAGTGCTGGTAACACTTTCCAAACGAAGCAGCAATAAGTTTACCATAACAAGCTCATACTTAAATAAACTTATCCTTTGAATTTCGTTCTCATCGCAGGATTTCATCGAAACTTTCAGCGGTTAAACGTTGTTTGAGGCTGCCATCCAAAAAATGTTCAGAACTCGGAAAATTTCAAAAATTGATTCCTTATTTTTATTGCAAATGCTTTGCTTATGAGAACGTAATTTGAAGCATCTGTTGGTGCAATATTAACGGAAATGGCACATTGCTGGTTAGCCGTGTCAGCAGCAAAACAAAATACATACCAAATCTGCTTCAAGTTAAGTTAAACCCAACCAGTTAATTTCGTTTCGATTGAATCACTGCGCTGGAGGTTATATGGGTGAAAAGAATTTTAGGATTGCCACCCTCAAAACTTTTCAAATTTTTAAAACGTTAATATTTGTTGTTAATTTTCATTGCAGGATCATTCTCAATTGGAAATCTAATGACATAATCGCTCAGTAAAGAAATTCCACAAAATGACAAAAATGGTCATAGCTGGCAGCCTTTCACGATTTTTGTACGAAATTCCTACGACATTTACTTCACATTAAGATCCATTTACTGCATTTTTTGATTTCTATACTAGACTGGAAGTTATAGGGAAAAAAGCTTTATTTTGCTGAGCAAATTTGCAAGATTTATGAGACAGAAATCACCACAGCTGCCAGCACTATACTAATTTTCACCAAATGTTACATAGAGTAACATCGAAGTATTGTGTAAATTTTGTTAAAATCTGATGGCTGAATCGGAAGTTAAAGGCCAAAAAGATGTTTTTTTTCTCAGTAGTTTTTCAAGATGGTACCACTGCCACAGGGTTGCCCGCATTTCAAAATCACTTCTATTAGACCTGGTCCTAGCTAATACCCACATATCCTGTAAATTTCATTTTGATCGGATTATCCGGTCGTCAGTTCTCGTGAACAGAAGTTTCGAGTGCTGAAAATAGAGGTAATTTGGTGATGGGTTGCCGTTCTTATGCAAATCGGAATTTTGGAAATTTTATCTTGAGATGAAGGACAAAGGATAAAATTTATCAAAGATTTGAAATTTTTGTAGAAATCAAAAATTTTTCAGGGAGGTCAATGATTTGAAGGATTTTTTTTCAGCAGCCTGCCACAGCTACAGTGTTACCCGCTTTATGCTGAAAATCTATATGTGCCAAATTTAAGTCAACATAAATACGCTCTGTAATTTTCACGATGATCCATTGTTTTTCTAACAAGTAATGACAAATCATAATTTGAAAAAAATTTCTTGCCTACTTTTAGGCACCCTGCAACCACACACGGCTCAAAATTTCCAATTCTTTACCATAAACATGCTAAGAACATAATTAGTTTTCATTCCCAATACTTCACTTTAACAAAAATTTACACTGCTTGGAAATATAGGAGTTCCTCAAAATTCACTTAAATGCTCGCCGCCGCCAAAAAGTTTAGGATATCTGAATTTGAGAAAGTCATGGACCTACCTTCTATATACATCTACGTTGTCCGAAAATTTCTTCTCAATCGGATCGGCCAATCCAGAGATTATCTCCCTTAATCATTTTGCTGATACCTATACATATATATATATATATATATATATATATGTATAGATATATATATATATATATATATATATATATATATATATATATATATTTTTTTTTTTTTTTTTTATTTTCTTGGAGGGGAAAATCCGCATGGATACCTAATCGAAGGTTATGTCGGGCGCTAACCGACTAAAAACCACCTCCTTATCCTCCACCGCCCCACGGGACTGCCGACAGGTATTACTTCGTGGGGTGGGGTCAGCTTTAGCTGTTCACGGGCTGCCGCCTAGTGCTCGCTCTCTTGGCATCCTCTTTTCGAAGAACGGCGTGATTTTGCGCTAGTGCTCCCGTCAGTGCTTTCCAAGCTTCCTCTGATGCCAGTATTATCTCCACCACGTTTTCTGCCGATAAGAGCAGGTTGGTAGAAGTTTGCAGCTTAGCTCGGTGTCGCGCAAATCGTGGACACTCAAACAGTATGTGCTCCGGGTCCTCGTCTATTCCGCATATCGGGCAGTTGGGGGAGTCGTCCAGGCCAAACCGATGCAAATATTTCCGGTATACGCCATGACCAGTTAAGAACTGTGTAAGTTCGTGGGTGATTTCTCCGTGCTTCCGCTGGGTCCATTTAGCAATATCGGGGATAAGCTTATAGGTCCATCTACCGGTTGCGCATTGATCCCATCTCCTTTGCCATATTCCTACAGAGGCTTGCCTCTCTGCCTTTGAATCCGCCCTGTTATTTTTGTAGAGCCTTTGCATCTCATCTGCTAGGATTTCTATCGGAATCATGCCCGCTATCACATATGCCGCTTCCCCTGGTGTTGTTCTGTAGGCGCGAATCACTCTCAGAGCACTTATTCGATATGTCGAGCACATTTTCTTCTTATTCGCCTTTGCTGTCAGCTTGTGTGTCCATATTGGCGCCGCGTAGAGAAGGATAGAGCTCACAACTCTGCATATTAAAATTCTGCTACTTTGACGGGGGCCGCCGATATTCGGTAGCATCTTCGATAGTGCTGCGCTTACGTTTGCGGCTTTGTTGCACACCTGCTCAACGTGGGCTTTGAAGCTCAACCTTGAGTCAATCATGACGCCCAAGTACCTGATTGAAGCCTTGGATTTGATTCTCTGGTCTCCGACGGTGACTTCAAAGCACTCGGTTTTTCGCCGGCTGCTTATCAATACCGCCTCGGTCTTGTGCCCTGCAAGCTCAAGACCAGCACTTTCTAGCCATTTCCTGACTTGGTACACCGCCTCGTCCGCCAGCAGTTCAATTCCTTCGAGATTTGCAGCAGATACCAACACACCTATGTCGTCCGCGAATCCGATTATTGTTACCCCTCTTGGTAATTTTAGGGTAAGCACGTCGTTGTACATAACGTTCCAGAGTAGAGGCCCCAAGACAGATCCCTGTGGGACACCTGCTGTAACGCAGTGACGTTTCGGCCCGTCATCGGAGTCATACCATAAGACTCGGTTCCGAAAATAGTCAGCGATTAACTCCGTCAGGTAGTACGGGACTTTCAGCTTGAGTAACTTAGTTACTATTCGGTTCCAATTTGCCGAGTTGAACGCGTTTTTGATGTCGAGCGTGATAAGAGCACAGTAGTTTCGGGATGTTCTACGCGCTTCAAGCGCGGGCTTGGCTAGCTCGATTATCACACTAATAGCGTCAACCGTCGAACGTGCTTTGCGAAAACCGTATTGGCGATCAGATAGTCCTCCATTGTCTTCCACCGCCGGTAGAAGCCTGTTGTAGATGATCCGCTCCAGTGTTTTGCCTAGGACGTCCAGCAGACAGATGGGGCGATAAGATGCCGGTTCTCCAACTGGTTTGTTTGATTTTGGCAACAACACTAGCTTCTGCCTCTTCCAACATGATGGGAAAGTTCGGTCATTCAAGCATGTGTTGAAGACACTTACAAACATTTCCGGCCTCGACTTGATGGCTATCTTAAGCCACTTGTTTGTGATTCCATCTAGCCCAGGCGCCTTTTTGTCCTTTAGTCCCTTGCACACCTCCGAAAGTTCTGCTTCGGTGACCGGGTGCACATCCTCCGCCGCATTCCCTGCTTCAGGTACGATGACACCATCCTGATGATGAGGAAACAGCGTTTCAACTATCCTCCTGCGTAGTACGGGACAACTGGCCTGCGTTGTGCATGGGCCCTTTATGCGTGACATGACTGCTCGGTACGCACCTCCCCATGGGTCAATACTTGCCTCCTCACACAACTTTTTGAAGCAAGCCTTCTTGCTGTTTCGAATAGCCAGTTGCAGTTTTTTCCGCGCCTCCTGGTATGATCGCTGCAGCTCCTCATGATTGGGCTGATTTACACCACGTTGGCACTGTCTTCTAGCTTTCAGACATAGCGCCCGGAGCTTCGCTAGTTCATCGGACCACCAGAAATTTGGTTTCCTATACGGTAATTGTTTTCGCCGTGGCATCGAGGCATCACATGCGCGCGATATCAATTCCACAACCTGCGCAGCCTTTTCCTCCGCGGTTCCTCGAGGCATTTCAGCTTGTCGTAGTGTTTCAACGAAGGCTCCTTCATCGAATTTCCGGGCTGACCAGCCCTTGCCGACTTTTTCCTTGGTTAGTTGTTGTGATCGACTGCCCAACTTGTAGTGTGTCTCAAACATAATAGCTTGATGATCGCTATGGGTGTAATGCTCAGACACGTACCATGTTATGTCTCTCGCCACCTTCGTACTAGCATATGTCAGGTCGATTACAGAGCTCATCCCTCTGCTACGGAAAGTAGGTACATTTCCGGAGTTTAACAGAACCACATCCAGCTGGGAGAATGATTCGATAAGACTGCGGCCTCGTGCATTCGTTTCCCTACTGCCCCATTCCGTGGACCACGCATTAAAGTCGCCGGCTATGATGTGTGGAGTGTGTTGTTTGGCATCCATAACCAACCTATCCAGAAGGTGGGAAAACTCATCCTTCGTCGAGTTTGGGGAGATGTAACAGCTGTACACATAACAGCCGCCTATTTTAGCCCAAACGAAACCGTCTACGCTCTCTTTCATGGCTTCTCCGAATGGGATATTTCCGCAAGCCCATATTGCCGCTCTGTTGGATTTGTCGGCAGCCCAGGAGCCCTTGTTCGGTCTCCTATATTGCTCACACAATATCGCTATGTCAATTTTCATCTCGTAGACGTTTTGGGAGAGCAGATCTTGCGCTGCCACACAATGTTTGAGATTCAACTGGATAAATCTCATTTTCTGTTGCTGAGGGCTCTTTTGAACACTGGACATCTAGCGCTGCCAGCAGCATGATTTGTGTCGGCTCCCTTTGCCTGAGAGCAGAATAGACACTTTGGCTCTTTCACGCAATCCTTTGCAAAATGGCCTTTTTCTCCGCAGCGTCGACACATATCTGACCTATCCTGGTCACCTTTACATGCCCTAGCGAAGTGCCCATATTCCAGGCACTTGAAGCATCTTTTCAGCTGGACTTGCTCTCTAAGCCGACAAACGACCCAACCGATTCGTATTTTTCCAGCTGCAATAACCATTTTTGCCTGTGCTGCTGGAATGCTCATCGTGGCCACCTGTGTTCCACCATGCGACTTCCTTAGCGAAAGCACCGACTCTTCCTTCAGGCCATTCAGGTTGAAATGTTCCTGGAAAGCTTTGCAGATGTCAGCTTTCGTTGTGATTTCATCCAGATCCCTGATGTCAATCTTCGTCGTATCACATCTGGATGTGACTTCAGCTTTCCCGTTTAATGCCTCCTCCATTTGCTTTTGGAGTTTGAGCACTACGTCTGGAACAGATGATCTCATCTGTAGCAGCAATTCGCCCTTCTGCGTTCTGCGGATGCGGGTCACCCTTTCGCCTACTTCCTTCAGACTCGTATCAGCCTTCATCTGGCGTAGGATGTCTGCATATGTCACGTCACCTTTCGTGGAAATAATCATAACGTCCGGACGATTTCTCTTTACCGGGGGCATCTTTTTCCCTTTCTTGGTCACCTTAATCCATGGGTCCTGGGCCTTTTCTTGCAGGCACTCCTTCTGCGCGGGGGTTTTGGTTGGCGTCTTAACCATCTTCTTTTTGGGGGTCTGTCCAAAGGTTTGTACTTCGGTTTCCACTTCTCTATATCGCTTCTGCATTTTGACCTCGGATGGTCCTGGAGTTTCGCCAGCTGCGTCGCTGCCCCTTGGTCTACACCGGTCAGCATTTGCACACGTAACTAATGTTGGTGTGACCTGCGTTGCCACTTCCATTCGTCCAGGCTTGCAATGTCCCCTCTCTACTCGAGCTTTATGATACGCCGCTCGGATGGCCCTAACCTGATCCTTAATCGCATGGTGCAGATTAGTTCGCGATTCCGTAAAATCTGCTAGGGCTCTAATCATTTCGCCTAGTTTGGCAAAGGCATCGAGTTTTTGCTCCGTTGGTGCTACAATCATTTGCTGCATCGTGCTACTGGAGTCATCTGGAATTTTCCCTCGTTCAGTTGCTTCTCTTGGTGGTGTTCGAGCCAGCAGCGATTTCCGAGTGAAAGGGTTTTCCATGCGTTGAAACGGATTCTCCATTTGCACACTGGTGTCTTGCCTTGTAGTATTGAGCGTTGAAGGAGCCAAGCTGCCCGCTCCTTTAACGTTAGGGTCCGCTGGCGACTCCCTTCCAGTTATGCTGGAAGATAGCCCGCCGGAAGTCACGGTTCCTTCCGAAGTTTGAACGTATATCCCCGTTCGAATTTTCTGCTCCTTTACTTCCATTGTTGGTTTATTATTCTGGGTTCCTTCCCATAGCCTTTTATACCTGCGGCCAGGTTAGACGCATAGTTGAAGGACGGCGCCAACTCGTCCTGTCATAGAGCGCTCATTGGGTTTCTAAGGCATTTCCGCCCCACCCTCCTTCTCACCGCTCTCGGTCGGGGACTGCTTATTTGTTATTCGCAGCTAACCGACATTACTGTAGGCCGTCCATGATCCGCCACCCATGACCCCCACAGTAGCTTGAGCTACGCCCTGTGATATATATATATATATATATATATATATATATATATATATATATATATATATATATATATATATATATATATATATATATATATATAAAAATATATATATGAATATATATGAATTTTCGGCGAAACGAGTTTAATACTATTGTTCTTCGAACATTAGTAAAAAGTCTAGCGCATCAGAACCGCGTAAAAACTCTTTTCGAAGAAATTGTCTTTGAGTGACATAAAAATGTGGAAAGATGTAATACACATTTTTGTAGAACCATATCAACCATTCCTTATGCAAAGCAACAAAACTATACTAACGCACAAATGATGAAAATGCTCAGTGCTGACAATAATTTCCAAACCAAGCAGTAATGAGTTAACCATAACAAGCTCAAACGTAAATCAACTTAGTACTAATGTTCGAAGAAGAACATTAGTATTAAAATCGATTCGGCCAAAAATTCATATATCCAATATATATATATATACACATATATATATATATATATATATATATATATATATATATATATATATATATATCTATATATATATATATATATATATATATATATATATATATATATATATATATATATATATATATATATATATATATATATATATATATATATATAGTGCCTGTTAAAAGAGTTTTGTATGGTCGTTCAAATGTTGTAATCGGTAGTAGCACCGATTCCAACCTAGTTCTATAAGTTGATTAGGTGAAACACCCAATCAACCAATTTGTCAGTCAACTGTCTGTTGTCTATATGAGGATTAGGCTGAAATTAATTAGCATCGAGTACAACGGGTGATGCACCAATTGTATGAAAATTAATTGTCAGCCAACTGCTCATATAGAGAATGCTAAAGATACGCCTTTGTTCTAGTAAGTTAAAACGCTCGGATCGTAATCTGTAGCAATCTGATTTTATTAAACAAAATAACGCATATTTATACCAACTTATTGCTAACATAATCAATAACAATTGAGCTTAAGAATATATGTTCAAAATTTGCTTGTTAACAATTGTAGCGAAAGTTAATGGACTAATATTGATGACGCTATACAAATTGGTAGATGTACAAATTGAAAATATGATGACAACAGAATTTGAATTGAACTATATTGATGAATATGACAATATGCTGAATAATTGAACTTGAATTGAAATATCTATATTGAGTAATGAAGCATATGAAATATGCTGAACAATTGGACTTTAATTGAAATATTGAATTCTTAACATACTCCCCGCCTTGAACGGTGGGTTCAATCCTGGATGTGGACCATGAAATCGGGCGATGGTGGTGAGCTCTGCTGAGATTGAAGGAATGATCTGTGGCGTCGTGGTGCTGGCTTCGGTAATGATGTTGACCTATGAGCCTGTGAGCAACGTTGTCGAAGTATAGCGTAACCAAGACCTGCTAGAATAATCGAAAGACACGTATAAGAGATACCATACTGATGAATATCATGGTTCGTCACGTTTGATTGAGGTAACGACGTCTGACTTTGTAACGTAGAGATCTGCTCTTGTAATTGTTGGACGCTGTGGAATATTGTCTTGTTGTCGCGTTGGAGGTGCTGAAGCTGAGGACTTGGGTGTGACTTTATAAGTATTTCGCTAATATTTCGGGTTGGCAGTACAGCAGATGTGACGGTGTTTGTTAATAGCTGGCTCGATTCGAGAGTCGTGTCTTCGTCCTTTACCGCACATCCGCTTGGAATTGTGATGATTCCAGTTCCTTTTAAGTGCTGTTGCGCCAGTTGGTGGTTGCATATAACGTTGACCACAATCTCATCTCGCTTAGTATATAGCCATTGGTTTGGATGCATTAGTTGAATCCACCTTGGCACGTCGGTGGTGGTATAATACCTGCAGTTGACTAACGTGGGCTTGTGTAATAGAATATCCACCGCACATGTGATTTTCTTTGAAGCTGGGTTGGTTTTAGACCGGGTTGGCTTGCATATGTGGTAAAAGTGTTGTATCATTGTGCAGGCTGTACGCAATTCTTGATCGTCTAATGCGTAATACTGGTCTCTGTGCAAATTCACCAGCAGATATTTCGATGTTTGATCTATAACGGCGAATTTTCCATTGTTCATGATTGGAACGGGTGTGACCGACCACAGCTCATATACGCCGTCTGACAACAAAGGAATTTTAATGCGGAACAGAACATGATTTGATATAATTCGCCCCTGTATTGTCATGATGCCATACAGGGCTAACAGATGATGCTGGTCAACAGGCGGTCGTAAATGTGGAGGTAAATTTTCTTTGATCATGTTGATTTGATCGCGAAGCTGTACAGGTGTAATCAACATCGGATTGACTTTTCCGTGTTGAAGGTCCGTTAACACGTTAATTATAGATGATTGTGTTTGCTGGAAATTTAAGGTTGCTAGCAGTCGCCTTATAGACAGTGAATTAAAAATTTCAAGCAGGTTTTGCCTATCTAATGTGGTGCTGATGTTGTTTACTGCATCGGTAGTGTGGTGAAGATACGGGTAAACTTGTTGCAGCTGCTTCGTGGTGATCTCGCGTGATCGTTGAATAAGGTTCGCGGTTGAATTGATTATCGACGTTTGATTCCTGATCAAGGTAAGCAGATGCTGGTCATTGGTGTTCAATTGGCTTATGACTTCTGACATACCTTTGGCATACTCGGAATCTAATACCCCAAACAATGAATTGGCGATGTTCCCAATAATGTCTAAGGGCGCTCTCTTAACCCTATGCCCTGTGTCTGGTCTTAAAAGGTTATTGCTGTTGTCCAGCTCAGTGGCCGTCGCCTGAAAGTGTTCCACAGTTTCTTGATACAGGCGTTTATCGTGGATCTTAGCGCACAATGAATTTAGTTGTTGAACTCCATTCATAATTGCCGTATATTCTTTCCAAAAAGGTTCCAAGTCATAATAGACTACCAGGTTCCATTCGTCAGTAATTAGTGCCGCAGTTCCAGCATTTTCGAAATATATCCCTGGTTGGGTGCTGAATGGAGTAACTTCTATAAACGGGCTGGCTGTCTTGTTGTATATTGGCGTAGCTCGAGATGGGCACACACAGCAAAGAACTAGTAGGGCTGTTAACAGTAGCGATGTTTTGCACGGACGTTTGGCTGCAGTAGGTTCAGTGCTTGAGGTTTCTTCCTCCATTGGCATTCTTTCATCTAATTGTTCTGATATATTCGAGAGGCTTGTGTTTCGCTCACTTTCGTTTTGGATTGGAAGGGGAGCAAGATTGTGAACTGGTCGTTTGAATATTCCAGATGCTGTTTTCACTTCTGCTACACGTACCCTACCATCTTTTCCCTTGATGGGGTTAATAATACGACCAAGGACCCAGTTGAAACTAGGCGTGTTATCCTCCTTGAGTATTACCATCATTCCCGGTTGTACATTTTCACACGCTGTCTTCCATTTATAACGCTGCTGTAGCTGGCTGAGATATTCTTTACTCCATTGTTGCCAAAATTGTTGCTTGAGCTTCGTCAGTTCTTTCCACTGTGCTAGTAGTGACGTTGAATTGAGTTGAGAGTACGGATCCATAGTTGCATTTATTGGTTCTCCGATCAGTAAGTGACCTGGTGTTAGAGCGGCTAAGTCATTTAGATCCTATGATATAGGCGTTAACGGTCTGGAGTTGAGTACGGCTTCTATCTCCACCGTTATTGTTGTCAGCTCTTCGTATGTTAATGGTGCGCTTGCGACCGTTCTGAAGAATAATTCTTTAGCAGATTTCACCGCTGCCTCCCACAGCCCTCCGAAATGTGGAGCTCTTGGTGGGATAAACTTGAAATTAATTTTCCTGGACGTACAGAACCCCTGGAGGCTGCGTCTGGCCTCCGGATTCGTTAGAATGCCATGCAATTCTTGTAACTTATTGTTTGCACCTACAAAATTAGTTGCGTTGTCGCAGTATATTGTCTCGCAGTTGCCCCTTCTACCAATAAACCTTTTTAACGCTTGGAGAAAAGCATCTGTGGTTAGGTTCTTGACTACTTCAAAATGCGTTGCTTTTGTGGAAAAGCAGCAAAATACCGCTACATACGCCTTTTGCGGTGGCTTGCCTCTAATCTCCATTCGAACCTAAAATGGACCGCAGAAATCGACGCCAGTCCTTACAAATGGTCGTGATGGTAAGACTCGATCCTTTGGTAGGTCACCCATTATTTGCTTGAATAGTTTGGGTCTCTGCCTAGCGCATTTTATGCAACCTTGCACGATTGATCGGGCTAATGTTTTGCCTTTTATGGGCCAGTAATTTTGCCGTATCATCGCGAGAAGCCCTTGTTGTCCAACGTGTTTGTTCTTGTGATGAATATTTCTCATTATCAGCTTCGTGATATCGTGCTGAGGTGGTAGCAAAATCGGATGTTTTGCATTAAATGGGATGTCAGCATTCTCGAGTCTTCCCTCCACACGAATGAGTCCATGGTCATCCAAAAATGGGTTCAACCCAGAAATGCTACTAGTGGTATCTACACCGCTGTGCTTATGCAGCTGGCTCAAATCTTTTGCGAAATACTTTTTCTGTATTTCCTTCAATAGAACTGCCTCGGCCTTTTCAAGCTCTAGAACTGTAAGTTCTCCTTGTCTAAGGGAAGCCCTTGGATTGGTGTTGTTGGCGAATCGTAGTACGTAGGCGGTAGTTCGAATGATTCGAGAGAAAGAGCTCAAATGTGCGAGTGACTCTATGATTCCACCTTCTCCTTGTGAAATCGCCAGACTTGCCTTACTGGGTTTTTTCTCAAGATCGAATTCCTTGAGTGGTACTGAATTTGGCCATCCTTGTTCTTGATCATGCAGAAATAACGGTCCGAAAAACCATTGTTGGTAGTTTTGGAGTTTCTCCGGAGATGTTCCTCTCGAGATCAGATCGGCTGGGTTCTCCTTGGATGGAACATGCCTCCATTCTTCGCACAATGAACTCGCTTGAATCGCTGCCACACGGTTTGCCACGAATTTTTGAAGTGCTGACACTGGCGTTTTGATCCAATACAGTACAATTTCCGAATCGGACCAGAAATACACAGGTTCTTTCCATTCGAGGTCACGTCTCACGCGAACTAGTAAATCAGTTCCCAATTTGGCTGCACACAACTCCAATCTAGGTAACGTCACGGTTTTTGTGGGTGCTATCCTGGATTTTGCGCACAATAATCTTACGATTATCGTGCCATTCGTCAACACTGATCGCACATATATCGCGGCTCCATACGCTTTTTCTGAAGCATCACAGAAAACGTGGAGCTGCTGTGACTTAGCGTGCCTATGGGCTGTTACGTGCCTAGAAATTCTGACGTCATTCAGAACTTGAAGACCACGACGGAACTGCTGCCATGCCTTATGCACTTCGTCGGGCACTGCATCATCCCAATCTAGTTTTAGAGTCCACAATTTTTGCAACATTAATTTGGCGGTCACAACTACCGGACCCATGAGTCCTAGTGGGTCGAACAACCGAGCAATCTCTGATAGAATCTGCCGTTTTGTGATTTTGTCTTCCATCGTGGATTTTATCGATATTCTGAACTCATCAGTATTCGGTAGCCAAGTCAGGCCTAGTGCTTTTACTTCATGCTCCGGTTTTCCTGTTATGTCTAATTCTGAGACAATGTCCTCACGCGGGACGGTTTTTAAAAAGGCTGTTTGGTTAGCACACCATTTCCGTAGTTTGAATCCGCCATGACCGAGGACTTCGATTATTTCTTCTTGCATGGTTATTGCTTCACTTAGCGTATTCGCCCCAAACATAATATCGTCAACGTACATATTCTTGGCTATTGCTCGAGCTCCCAGCGGTTTGTGAGCTTGAAATTCTTTAGCTAGTTGCTGTAAACATCGTATCGCCAAGTATGGAGCTGATGTTACCCCATACGTAACTGTATTAAGTTGATAGGTCTGAAGCACATCTTTTGGATCTTCTCTCCACACTATCAACTGATACTTCCTATCAGATTCTGCTACGTACACCTGGCGGTACATTTTCTCAATATCCGCAGTGCACACGTGTCTGGGAAATCGGAATCGAAGGAGCACTGTAAAGAGATCTTCTTGTATTTTGGGACCGGTGTACAATATATCGTTGAGCGACATGTTGCTGGACGTCTTGGCGGACGCGTCAAATACAACCCTTAGCTTGGTTGTCTTGCTCTCCGGTTTGATTACACTATGATGCGGTAGGTAATAATGTGCGCTATCGGGCTGTTGTACTACCGTCATGTGCCCGAGCCGAATATATTCCCTCATGAACGCGCAATAGTCTTGCTTCAGTTGTGGGCACTTTCCTAGTTTCCTTTCTACAGCGAAAAATCTGGACACTGCAAGTTCTTTCGAATCACCTAAGCTTGCTGCAGGTGATGTAAACGGAAGTTTGACCACAAATCTGCCATCCTTGGTTCTGGTTGTGGTCTGCTTGAATAATTCTTCGCACGCGTTCTCAGCGTTCGTCATCTGTGATTCTTCCGCCTCAACAGTTTCCAACTCCCAGAATTTGCCAATTTTTTCTTCCAAGCTAGCTGAGTCTACCGTACTGATATAGCATGATGCATTTTTCTCAGTGGCAATATTCGTTTTCCCTGCAACTATCCAGCCAAACAACGTATTTTGCATCAGTGGAAGATCCTTACCAAGCGTGATGCGACCGTCTGTCAGCAGTCGGAAATAATGCTCTGCGCCAATCAGTAAATCAATTTCTCCTGATTAACAGAAATTTGGATCTGCCAATGTCACGCCATATGGAATTTTCCAATTTGATACATCAAATGTACGTGATGGCTGATTTGTCACTATCTGTGGCAGTATAAAAACTTCGAGTCGTAGAGTGTACTCAGTCGCTTCTGATCGAATTTGTATGAAAGCCCTCTTATTGGCATCATTGGAGTTGCTACCGATGCCATGTATAATAATCGGATCTATTACTCCTTTTAGTGCAAGCTTCTTTGCAAGCCGCTCCGTAATGCAATTCACTTGAGAGCCTGAATCTAACAGGGCTCTACATTTTACTAACTGCCCGTTGCGTGCGGTCAATGTTACTTCGGCTGTTCCTAAGAGAACGAATGTCTGTTCGGCTTGTGTAGAGCGGGTTACTAGAGCTGTTTTTGATCGCACCTTATCACAGCTTTCATTTGACTTGCCTAGCTCCCTTTGCGACTGTTGGCATTCATCTCGATGGAGCAATGTATTATGATATTCCTTGCACCTAGTGCATGTGCCTCTGGTACAATTTGCGGCTCTATGCCCAGACTTGAGGCAATTGCGACACAATTTATAGCGTTGAACAATCTCGATGCGCTTTGCTACCGTCTTATCTTTAAAATCCTTGCATGCGTACAATGGATGGCTTTGCTGGCAAACAACGCATTGTTGCCTTGTATCAATGCTGACGTTTACTGCAGCTGACCGTATTCTTGGCTCGTTCGAAAACTTTTCTTTACCAGCATGGGCCTTGTTGTTTATGGTCTCCAATGCTTGAAACCTAGTTTCCAAAAAATTTAGCATATTAGAGGTTGTATCTAGTGTCTTTGGGTTCTTCAGTGACTGTTCATATAACATGGATGTCGCTCTGTCTGTCTTCTGCAACAGTATATAAACAATGATTGGATCCCAATAATTGATCTCGATTCCAAGACTCTGCAACCCCATGAGACACTCTTTAGTAGTATCGTGAAGTCGCTTGATACTACTAACTGACTCACTTTGGGCTGATGGCTGTGCCATCAATTTGTTGAGGAAGGCATTCACAAGCAACCTCTTATTGTCGTACCGCTGCGTCAATAAATTCCATGCGGTCAAATAGCTCTGCCCATGAACTGGCAGGTGTTGCACAAGTGTACGCGCCTCTGCAGTTAAATGGTTTAGCAGATAGAACATTTTCTGTGCTTCGCTTATGGGTTGTGTGTGAACCATCTGTTCAAACAAGTCCTTGAATTGTACCCATTTCATGTAACTTCCATCGAAGTTGGGCAACGTGACTTTTGGCAATTTAACAGCGCTATCTGTTGTCTGGCCAACTTCATCCAAACAGTTCTGCAACGCGATTATCGTGTCTTGTATTTCTATATCAAGACTGTTATACGTATTTTCCTCCGTATCCCCATATTCTTCGCTTAATACCCAAAGTGCCTGATTATTTTCATCGAGCTTTCGTTTTTGCTCTTGCAAAATTTCGACCTTGTATCGATAGAATTGTCGCGATTGCTTCGTTAGCATTTGTGTTTTAATGCTGTCAATCAATTGTTTTATGTAAGTTATGAGCCCCTTTTGCTTCTTCAACAAGTTTGCCTTATTGTTAACTGGGCCCTGATTTAATGCCTCTGTAGGCTCTCTGTCTATAATATTCAGCAACGCTTGTTCGTGTGCTTCAACAATTCGCATTACTTGTTCATAATAATGCTTCGCAAAATATGCATGGTTAGCATTAGTTTGCTCGAAGCGAGTTATTCTGCTATGCGAAGTAATGAATTGTTCTCGATTGGCTTCTAGAGCTGACAACCGATTTCGTGCGTACTCGATGGTCTTTCTTTCCTTGCCATCTTTCTTGAAGTTCGCATAATTTTGCTCTATTTTCGAGCCCAACTGAAACTGCTCATTTGCCAACTCTTCCATATTATGGATTTTAAATGGCTAATTTAAACAAAGTCTTGCTTTGTGACACTTAAGTTTGATTTGATGATTTGGCTTCGTAATCTTAAGCCACGGATCGAAGTATGATCACAAAATCGTCAACAAATCTTCTGGTTACTGGTTACCAATCGTATGGTTTGTCCAGATGCTTCAGAAGCTTCTCAATAGTTCGCAGCGTTCGGGGTCACCAAAAATATGTTAAAAGAGTTTTGTATGGTCGTTCAAATGTTGTAATCGGTAGTAGCACCGATTCCAACCTAGTTCTATAAGTTGATTAGGTGAAACACCCACTCAACCAATTTGTCAGTCAACTGTCTGTTGTCTATATGAGGATTAGGCTGAAATTAATTAGCATCGAGTACAACGGGTGATGCACCAATTGTATGAAAATTAATTGTCAGCCAACTGCTCATATAGAGAATGCTAAAGATACGCCTTTGTTCTAGTAAGTTAAAACGCTCGGATCGTAATCTGTAGCAATCTGATTTTATTAAACAAAATAACGCATATTTATACCAACTGCTAACATAATCAATAACAATTGAGCTTAAGAATATATGTTCAAAATTTGCTTGTTAACAATTGTAGCGAAAGTTAATGGACTAATATTGATGACGCTATACAAATTGGTAGATGTACAAATTGAAAATATGATGACAACAGAATTTGAATTGAACTATATTGATGAATATGACAATATGCTGAATAATTGAACTTGAATTGAAATATCTATATTGAGTAATGAAGCATATGAAATATGCTGAACAATTGGACTTTAATTGAAATATTGAATTCTTAATGTATATATATAATATAAAAAAAAATTTCAGTGAGATAATCTCGAACACGCGCCATCCGATTGAGCTAAAACTTTCAGGATGGATTGGTGTATATGCAAAACAGGTCCAGGTCTCACTAAATGTCAATTATCTGTAACCCTTTGGCGCCGGTGGCAATTTTAGTGATATTTTTAATATACGGGGCATTTCACTTGAAGCGGACAACGAAAAAAAGTCGAGGTTCCGGATTTCGTTCATATTATGCATAATGGTACTTCTAGAGGATATGAACGTGGATGCACAATTTTTTTCTTCTATGAGGTTCAGTTGCCGAGTTATGGGCTTCTGAAGAATTGAAGAAGCTGATGAAGGGTTTTCTTGGAAGCCGATTTTGAGATTGAAAAAAAAATATTAAAAACATTAAACATATTGATTGGTATAGAAAATCAACTGTTCTTTTTAATTTTAAAATTAGATTTGGAATAAAAAAAAATTTTCTGTTTAAAACCGGAAGTAACCATTTCAACTCGTTATTTGAGTAACTTGGACCAGGTTAATTTTTTTTATTTTTATAGTAAAATAGAGCTTAAACTATACTTGTTTTATCATAAAAATTTCAGAATGGGATGGCGAGTAGTTTGGGAGGTAGGTGAATTTTAGTACGTACAAGTCGTATGAAGCGTGACACCCGAAGCTTGATTAGGATAGCTAGTGAGTGTAAAAACAAAACATTTTTAGTAAAATTATTGCTATATCGTTAAAATTTTATATATAGAATTAATATAGTTAAAATAAAGCGATAGAGTTTCAATATTAAAAGTTGCTAATGCTAATTTATTTAATAAAAAAACAAACTTGTTTATGGAAAAATGAATTTATTTCACAGTTTTTACAATTACATATATAATTAACTTACATATAGAGGTTAAAATATAAAACAATTGCTAATCCTTATTTACGAAGTGAAAACAAAAAAATGATTTATGCAAAACAAATTTTTACTTGAACTTATATGACTTGAACCAGTTTAATTTGTGTTTATTTTTGTAACAAGACAAAGCTAAAACTATACTTCTTTGATGTGAAAAATTTTAGAGTGGAAAGTATGTGTAGTTTGCCGTGATACTATATCCTGTATATAAATAGTTTTTATAACATACTTAAAATAGATACATAAATTGTGTTCATACTTAACCGACTACCCTACAGAAATGCGATTAGTGGCGCCATTTTTTAGTTGAAAAATGTATTATTTTTTCATAAAAAGCCATATAATAGAAGGAGGTCAAAGCTATGTAATAGAAAGGGATGGAAGTGTGATGATAAAGCCATTTCGAATTTTCCGTTTTTGTTTTAGTTCTTTTTCAGCGCTTGAAGTGACTACGTGGATAATTTGAATTGTGTGTATTATATTTCCTTGTGGCTACTGATGTTTCCATCCTTTCGACTAGAGATTTCATCGGAAAGTTAAATACCTAAGAAAAACTCCAAAAAAAATAGCAGAGAAGTGGAGATATTCTTCTGATATGTACGTGTGTGGAAGCTGCAGGAAAAAACTGACTGTGGAAATACCAGCAAATTTTCAGCGATCTTGCCATTCATCAACTGATTTGTCTTCATGCTCCCCGGGTTTACCATTCATTCCTGAAGAGAAGTATAAACATAGTTGAACGCAAACTGATTCAGCAATATACGACCAACATATTCTGACCCAGTTAAAAGAAAAATCTAGCGATCCATCTACATCTACTGCTATGAAAACTACGATACTGACTATAACACCTAAGTCATGGACCGAAAACAGACTTGCAGAAGAATTCGGAACATCCAGGCGGCAAGCGAGAAAAGCAAAGCAACTTGTGGATCAGTTTGGTATATTAACATCTCCAAATCCACGAGGTGGCCGTAAGCTAGCAGTTGAAACTATGAACTTAGTGAAGTGTTTTTATCTGCGAGAAGACATTAGTCATTAGTCGGTGGTAATTTGAAACGACTGGCAACACGTGCGAGTTTACAATTACCTCCTAGTTAAGCTATTACTACACCTTTACGTTTTTTTCATTCGGCCATGTCGGCTTTATCCTTAACAGCCACTTACTATTGCTCATCAGAGAAACTTCAACGCCAGAGAATATTTTTAAAACCACGGTTTGATTCCTCTATTACTATTCCCGGGACTAAGAAATTTCACTGTTTTATTCCAGTTACTGAAGGCCTTCTTATAAAAAGAACAAGTTTAAGTAATGAGTGTCAGATTGTAAAAATGGTGAAATAAATTCATTTTACCATAAATCATTTTTTCGTTTAGTAAATAAGCATTAGCAATCGTTTTATATTTTAACCTCTATATGTAAGTTAATTATATATGTAATTGTAAAAACTGTGAAATAAATTCATTTTTCCATAAACAAGTTTGTTTTTTTATTAAATAAATTAGCATTAGCAAATTTTAATATTGAAACTACATAGCTATATTTTAACTGTATTCATTCTATATATAATATTTTAACGATATAGCAATAATTTTACTAAAAATGTTTTGTTTTCACACTCACTAGCTATCCTAATCAAGCTTCGGGTGCCACGCTAAATACAACTTGTATGTACTAAAATTCACCTACCTCCCAAACTACTCGCCATCCCATTCTGAAATTTTTATGATAAAACAAGTATAGTTTAAGCTCTGTTTTACTATAAAAATAAAAAAAAATAACCTGGTCCAAGTTACTCAAATAACGAGTTGAAATGGTTACTTCCGGTTTTAAACAGGAAAATTTTTTTTTATTCCAAATCTAATTTTAAAATTAAAAAGAACAGTTGATTTTCTATACCAATCAATATGTTTAATATTTTAATATTTTTTTTTTCAATCTCAAAATCGGCTTCCAAAAAAACCCTTCATCAGCTTCTTCAATTCTTCAGAAGCCCATAACTCGGCAACTGAACCTCATAGAAGAAAAAAACTGTGCATCCACGTTCATATCCTCTAGAAGTACCATTATGCATAATATGAACGAAATCCGGAACCTCGACTTTTTTTCGTTGTCCGCTTCACGTGAAATGCCCCATACCTATTATTCCGTACACAAAAGATTTTCGCAAAAATTAAGGTAACAAAATAAATTTCGAACGTGTTCTACATGTGAATCAGATAATGTTTTGGAATTTTTTAACCGCATGGGGCGCTGGGTGGCTAAAAAGAGAACGGGAAAATTTGAAAATTTTTAAATTGCGATAACTTCTGACCGAGCTATTCTATCACTACGAAATTTTCAGGACAAATTGATATTATTTAGTTGTAGATTTTTGTAGCTTTAAATGAGCGTGTTGGCAACCTTGTAGCTAGAGCAGGCACTGAAAGTTAAAACCTCCAAATCATCGTGTCTCTTGAAAAAATGCCGCTCATATGTAAATCTTGTGCTTTGTTTACATAGACAAAAAAAAAGTGATTTGGTAAAACGGCCACGCCTCGTAACCCTTGCCCAATTTACCTATATTTTTAGCATCAAAAACTTCTGTTCTCGGAAACTAACGATCCGATGAGCAGAATTATTTGAAATTTACAGAATGTATTGGTCCTTAATAGGACCAGGTCTGATAGAAGTGATTTTGAAATGCGGGTGATTCTGTGTCAGTGGTGCCATCTTGAAAAATCACTAAAAAAGATAACTGCTTTTAGCCCTATAAATTCTGATTCAATCGTTCGATTTTGACGAAATTTACACAGTAAAAGAAAAAATTTTGACGAAATTTACACAGTGAAAAAATAAAACTCTAGCGCACCTGAACCGCAAGAAACACTAATGTTTGAAGAACAGTAGAAGAATCGTGCAGGTTTTGAGTGCATATTCCACCACATGTGCTGTTTATTACGGCCAAACTGTTTCAAATGCCACATTTTACTTTGGTCTCAAGAATGCATTATAACTCACAGGCCCGTGCGCAAGGGGGGGGGGGTTTTGGGGGTTCGAAGGATTCTGGAGGACTCTTGTACTTTATGACTATCATCATTAAAGTTTTTTTCCACGAAAATTTCATGTATTTTCAAAAGTTATATTTTGGATTCTTAAATTAAATGTACAGTTCTACAAAATAATTCTTTGTACTTTTTATTCAAAAACAATGCTAAAGATATTGTTATAAATAAATAATTTGTATAAATTATTCACTTAACACTTGTACGAGGATAAATTTACTGGATTGGAAAAGTATAACACACTTTTCATTTCAATTTCCGCGCTATCGACCTCTATCGATTGTGGGTGATCGTCAATTGTCGCTGTATCATCGTCAATCTTCATATGACAATGAAATGAGGAAAGTGCATTTCCTTGTTTTTTCCTTGTTGTTTGCTCGACTTTGTTCATTAATTAAAGGTTGTTGACAGTTATTTCTAACGTTTATTTGTTTGAACGTGAATTTTTACATGGATATCCGTCGCTTTTTGTGCAAAAAACCACGGATAGAAGTCGAAAATGTAAGTACTGAATTTTTCACAAGTTGAAATGACAAACCTGGTAGCTCGAGTTCTATGAAGTTTCTATAAAATCCCTCATAAAATTTCCAGATGATAACAAAATTTCGGTTTTTTATGAATCAAGTTTTTGAAACTTATGGATCTCTATGCAACGTAGCTAATTTTAATAATGAATTTCATGAAATGTGAAAATTTTTCACAAAAACTTTATAAAGTAAAGAAAACCTTTATAAAGCATACCTGAATTTCTTTTCACTCATATTGCTGACTATTGACTGCTATCGACTTCAATAGTGTCTTCTTTAACTTTGAACTGAAAAAAAATCAGACAACGATTTGACTCAACGGTAGCGTTTTAGACTTTCACCTCGGGCGCCTGAGTTCGTGACCAGTTGCAGAGAGTTTTTTTTTCTCTATTTGCTATACAGATTGTACCCAAATCCCCGTGCCGAAAAGAAATCCGATATTCCTTTTCGAATTTCGAGTCGAAAATTTTGAAAAAAGTGGTAAAAAGGACTTTTCGACTCGAAATTCAAAAAGGAATATCAGATTTCTTTTTGGTACGGGGATTTTGGTACATCCTGTATATTACCTAGCTAAGGCCACAATAAAATCAATAACCATTTATAACAGCTTTGTTTAAACAATTGTGAAACAATTTTATTTCATGAATAATGAGAAATAATCGATTTATTGAAAGTTTAGCTCATATTTTGGTCAGGTTCAGTTTTCAGAGGCTACAGAAACATTTTTAATGTTGATATAAAATTATCTTATCAAGTATCTATGAGGGCATTTTAGAAAGGGTTTTTTTAAAATCTTTTATAAAAACTTTATATCATTTTGAGTTACTAGGGAACTATATCATTTTGAGTTACTAGGGAACTATAACATTGTTAATACAGCAACATAACATTATTAATATCTACAAGACGTTCGTGAACACACTCAGCCTAATATTGCAGCAACGAATTCTTGTGAACCACAGGCAGAAGCAATCCAGGTATAATTTGACTTCTATGAAAACGATGAAAAATGTATGAAAACGCAATGAAAGGTATTTGTCCATTTAACATGGGACTGCTGGCATGGATATTGTTGCGGAAACACCTTGCATCTCGTCCTCAGAGGTTACTTCTGCTAAAACTAATACCAATCCTTATGATATTGGGTTGTTCATGCAAAACTCTCCAGCTGAAGGGATAAACTCGATCCCTGGATTGCAAAAAAAAATCTGGACTCCCACCGAATCATACTAATTTCCTACGTCAGGACCTAGAAATTTGAAATTTCAACGATCGTGGCTCCACAAATACCCATGGTTAGCGTACTCTGCATAAGAAGACGGCGCGTTTTGCAAATTCTGCGTCCTGTTTGGTGTTCGAGGAGGAGGAGTTGGTCACCAAAACCTTGGTCAGTTAGTTAACAATCCATTGAGGAACTGGAAAAAAGCATTGGAAACTTTTGAAAGTCACAGTTCATTAGAATACCACAAAAAATCTCTTTTGCAATGGACATTGAGAGCGGATATCGAAGAGAAAAATACTATTCCTGTAGATTTACAGTTCTCAAAGCAGAAAATAGAATTCCTGAATGAAAGTAAACTACGCTTGATTCCAATACTTGAAACAATTATCCTTTGTGGTCGACAAGGACTAGCTCTTCGAGGTTCACAGGACACGGGACGAATTTCTGAAAATGAACCATCAACTAATGATGGGAATTTTCGAGCTATCTTGAGGTATCGAGCGAAAACGGATGAAAAGCTGAGAGACCACTTGAGGAATTCACAAAAGAATGCAATGTACATAAGTAACAGAATTCAGAATGAGCTGATCACAATTTGCCACAATCATATTCTCAATTACAGTATTGATCGAATCAACAAGTCAATAGGCTTCTTTTTTCTTGGAGATGAAACGGCAGATATTGCGGGAGTAGAGCAAGCCTCAATTTGCGTACGATACTTGGACAAACAGGATGGCATCTTTGTTATTCGTGAAAAAATTCTGGAAGAATTTTTTTCGTTACCTCGAAGAATTAATCTGTTAAGTAATGAGAAATAAATATGAAGTTTTTACATGCAAACGTCTTTAGAAAATAAAATAACAGTTTGTGTGTTTTTATATATTATTGAAAAAAAAACTTGTATTTCAAAACAACACCCCCCCCCCCCCCCCTTAATTGATTTCTGCGCACGGGCCTGATAACTCATATGGTGGAAGGTTTCAGATATTACCACTGGCATGAATTTCAACGTTTATGAGAGCAAAACACGGGTTAATTATATTCGTTATCAGTTGCTTATTTCACATAATTTTGAAAGCAGCATCTCATATAACATCAATGAAAAACATGCTCAGTGCCTGCAGCACTGTAACTAAAGTTGGTGTGTGGGGCTGCGATCCGAAAAATTTGCAGAACTTAGGTAATTGAAACATTATTTATTTATTTTCATTGTAAGTGTTTCCGGTATGAATACTAACTGTAAGCATTTATTGATACAAAAGTAGTACAACCGACTCGTGCTGGCAACCTTTTGCCAGTATCAAAGCCAAGAATATATCAAATCTGCTTCACGTTGTTTAATTACATTCGAAGTTATAGGAGTATAAAGAAATTAAGGGTTACCTGCAGCGAGTTTTTTCAAATGATCGAAAGCTTAATATTTGCTGTTTATTGTCACTACAATATCATTACCATTTGAAAATTCTACGATAAAACCGCTTAATAAAGATATTGCAATTAAACACAAAACCAACAATAGCTGGCAACTCTATCATGGCTTTTCAACCAAATTTGGCCTGAATAATTTTTATGATAGGTTTCATTAATTGTATGAAATTCGTATTGATTTCATGACTGCACTGGAAGTTATAGGGCAAAAAGTTTTATTTTCCTGAACGAATTTTCAAAACCAAAAACACAAAAATTACCATCGCTGGCAGCACCAATCAAATTTTCCAACCAAATTTCCACCAAACAGAGATTAGAGTAAGGTTCAGCTACTGTGTTAATTTCATGAAAATCTGGTAACTTATTCACATTTCATAGGGCAAAAAGCAGTTTTTTTTCTTTTTATTTTTCAAGATGGCACCACTGGCACAGAGTTGCTCACAATTCAAAATCGCTTCTATCAAATCTGGTCCTACTTAAGTCCAATGCAGTTTTTAAATTTCAGCTATATCTGGTTATTGGTTCATGAGTTCCCGTGAACAGAAGTTTTTGATGCTAAAAATATAGGTTAACTGGGAGAGGGTTACCGTTCTTGTCCGACATGAAATTTCCAAAGTTTTACTTTGAACGTGTAGATAAAACATTAGATTTGTATACAGATTGGTTTTATTGTAAGAAAGGACATTTTTTTGAATATTCGATGGTTTGAATGTTTTCACTTCCAAATTTATTTTTTTTCAAATTTAAGACACCAAAATTATCATAGCTGGCAGTTCCAACCGAATTTTTCAACCAAATTTCTACCGAACGTGGCCTTTAATAAGGTCCAGCTATTGTGTGAATTTCGTCAAAATCGAACTATTCAATCAGAATTTATAGGGCTAAAAGCAGTTATCATTTTTAATGATATTTCAAGATGGCACCACTGGCACAGAATCGCCCGTATTTCAAAATCACTTCTATCAGACTTGGTCTTATATAAGACCAATACATTCTGTAAATTTCAATTAATTCTGCCAGTCGGATCGTGAGTTTCCGTGAACAGAAGTTTTTGATGCTAAAAATATAGGTAAATTGAGCAAGGGTTACCAGGCGTGCCCGTTATACCATATCAAATTTTATTTTTTGTCTATGTAAACGAAGCACAAAATTTACATATGAGTGGCTTTTTTTTGAAGGAGCGGCGTTTTTTCAAGAGAGACGATGATTTGGAGGTTTTTATTTGCAGTGCCTGCCCTAGCTACAGGGTTGTCAGCATGCTCATAAGAAGCTACATAAAGATACAACTAAATAATACAAATAGGTCCTGAAAATTTCGTCATGATTGAATAGCTCTGTCAAAAGTTATCACAGTTTAAAAATTTGCAAATTTTTCCGTTCTCTTTTTAGGCACCCAGCGCACACATGGGGTTAAACAATTCCAAAACATTATCCGATTCACATGTAAAACACGTTGAAAATTTATTTTATTAACTTTATTTTTGCAAAACTTATTTGTGTACGGAATAATAGGTATATTAAAAATATCACTAAAACGGCCGCCGGCGCCAAAGGGTTAAAGATTTTCAACTTTTTCTGAGACCTGGCACTATTCTGCATATACACCAATGTGTCCTGAAAATTTCAGTTCAATCGAATGGCGCGTTCCTGAGATTTTTTCACTGAAATTTTTTGATGATATATATATATATATATATATATATATATATATATATATATATATATATATATATATATATATATATCTATATATATATATATATATATATATATATATATATATATATATATATATATATATATATATATATATATATATATATATAGAAATATGAGATTTTGGCCAAAGTGGTTTAAATACTAATGTTCTTCTTCGAACATTAGTAATAAAAATTTGGAAGTGAAAACATTCAAACCATCGAAAATCCTAAAAACTGTCCGTTTCTTACAATAAAACCAATCTGTTTACAAATCTTATGCTTTGTTTACACGTTCAAAGTTAAACTTTGGAAATTTCATGTCGGACAAGAACGGCAACCCTCTCCCAGTTAACCTATATTTTTAGTATCAAAAACTTCTGTTCACGGGAACCCACGAACCAATAGTCAGATACAACTGAAATATACAGAATGCATTAGACTTAAGTAGGACCAGATCTGAGAGAAGTGATTTTGAATTGTGGGCAAATCTGTGCCAGTGCTGCCATCTTGAAAAATTACATAGAAAAAAACTGCTTTTTGCCCTATGATATGTGAATAAGTTACCAGATTTTTATGAAATTGTTACAGTAGCTCAACCTTACTCTAATCTCTGTTTGATAGAAATTTGGTTGAAAAACTTCATTTGAGCTGCCAGCTATAGTAATTTTTGTGTCTTTGGTTTTGAAAATTCGCTCAGGAAAATAAAACTTTTTGCCCTATAACTTCCAGTGCAGTCATGGAATAAATACGAATTTCATACAATTAATAAAACCTATTATAAACATTATTCAGGCCAAATTTAGTTGGAAAGCCACGATAGGGTTGCCAGTTATTGTTGGTTTTGTGTTTAGTTGCAATATCTTTATTAAGCGGTTCAATCGTAGAATTTTCAAATGGTAATGATGTTGTAGTGACAATAATTAGCAAATATTAAGTTTTCGATTATTTGAAAAAACTCGCTGCAGGTAACCCTAAATTTCTTTATACTCCTATAACTTTGAATGTTATTAAACAACGTGGCTTCGCTACTGGCGAAAGGTTGCCACCACGAGTAGGTTGTGCTACTTTTGTATCATTAAATGCTTACAGTTAGTTTTCATAACGGAAACATTTACAATGAAAATAAATAAACTATGTTTCAATTCCCAAAGTGCTGCAAATTTTTCGGATCGCAGCCTTAAACACTAACTTCAGTTACAGTGCTGCAGGCACTGAGCATTTTCTTCATTGATGTTATATGAGATGCTATTTTCAAAATATTGTGAAATAGGCAACTGATAACGAACATAATTAACCCGTGTTTTGCTCTCATAAACGTTGAAATTCATGCCAGTGGTAATATCTGAAACTTTCCACCATATGAGTTATAATGGATTCTTGAGACCAAAGTAAAACGTGGCGTTTGAAACAGTTTGGCCGTAATAAGCAGCTCATGTGGTGGAATATGCACTCAAAGCCTGCACGATTCTTCTACTGTTCTTCGAACATAAGTGTTTCTAGCGATTCAGGTGCGCTTGAGTTTTCCTTTGAATTTCGTTCTCATCGGAGGATTTCATCGAAAGTTTCAGCGATAAAACCTTGTTTGAGGCTGCCATCCGAAAAATGTTCAAAACTCGGAAAATTTAAAAATTGGTTTCTTATTTAAAAATTGGTTTCTTATAATTGCAAATAATTTGCATCTGAGTACATGATTTGAAGCATCTGTTGGTGCAATATTTATGAAAATGGCTAATGCTAGTTACCCTGTGTCAGCAGCAAAGCAAAATATATACCAAATGTGCTTGATTGAATCACTGCGCTGGGAGTAATACGGGTGAAAAGAATTGAAGGGCTACCACCCTCAAAACTTTTCAAATTTTTAAAGCGTTCATATTTGTTGCTCATATTTCATATTTGTTGTTAAACTCCGCCAATCACAAGTCTAACTTTTGATATGCCGGTCCCAAGCCCGGAGAAAGGAGGAGGGTTGGAGGCAACGAGGTAACTCTATCCTCAGTAAAATGTGTACAATTGCAGCCTGATGGCTGTAGTAAGCATGAGGATGAAACCTAAGGATTTTATCTCTGCAGGTGGCAGCCAGACTGAGTCTGGATATCCACCCGTGCTGGGCGTGCTCAGTATGGCAGGGGCTCGAATTCTGCAGGCCTTAACCTCATGTACGACTGCAATGGAGGACCCTGGTTGCAGTGGAAGCTCACAGGTTACCATCATGGAAGACTCCATGGCCAGCAAGTTTTCGGACTTGCTGATAGCATCCCCCTGATCACAGGCTCCGGAAAGGCGAGTAGAGCGTCAGCTGGAAGTCCGACTTCGGCCGTACCAGGGGAAAAGATGTTTCTTCCCAAATCTTCACATAAGAGGAGAAGGGATGCATTAGAGGAGGTAACTCCGACTAGTGCAAATGAGATGCCCGCAGGCAGTACAGGTAGTAAGAGTGCTCATTCCTCTGAACTCTGGAAACCTGTGGAGGCTCTCAGTTGCAGAGAACCTAGGAAACTGCGCAAAGGGGGCAAGCTGCCGGCGAAGGCTGACAGAGAGACAAATGCAGTATTAACTGTAGGTGTTTCCCTGGAGACTGGATGTCAGGCAGCGAAACCTCTGACCGACCTGGGGTAGCGAAAGAAAGGTTAGCTGGTGATGCTAAGGCCGCATGTTCAGAGCAGAAATGTTCTAGACCGGTGGCTGGATGCAAAGCCAAGCCGACTGGACTTTGTGAACCAGGGATAGCTCTCAGACGTCGACAGAAGTGGACTCTGTTCAAGAAATCGATGATTCCTGATGCAAATCGGGATTCAGCGATGACGCTGAAAGGTAAGGAGGGACCAGTTACACCGAAGATCTCCCAGCCGGCCAGCACAGATGCCAAATCTGCCAGCGGTGGCGCACGAAAGAGACGCAAGGTTGAGGCGAAAGCGGATGCCTGCGTCTCTGAGCGCAAGGTGCCGCAAGGTGTCAAAATCTGCGAGAGAGATCTTGCAGAGGCTGGCCCTTCTGGCACAAACACACCTTCCGCAAAGGTGTGGAGGAGAACGTATGCAGAAGCTGCATCTTCTTCGCTAGCTGTTGTGATAGGTGTGTCTAGCAAGGGTGGCAAACTGATCGAAGGTCAGTGCGCTATCCTTAAGAAAGAACTGTGGCGAGAGATAGCGGAGTCGGGTCCAGTTTACAACTTCACGCAAGCGAGGTTTGGGGACGGTCACCTCCAAGTCGCCTGCTCCAATTAAACATCTAAGGAGTGGCTCACACAGATCGTTCTTAAATTGGGTACTGGCAGTCGGTCCAAATTTACCATTTTGGACTCCGACCTGGCCAAACCCTATTATGTCAGTTGTTGGATCCCTGGTCCTCGCAAGAGTGCAGGTGACATCACTGGCATGTTCGGCAAACTGAATCCGGGCATCGATGCGAAACACTGGATCATCAAGTACATGAATCCCAGGAAGAATCCCACCACAGGTGAAGATGGTTTCAACCTGGTGATCGTACTTGACCAGAAAAGTTTCTCGATGCTAATATACAGGTACCGGATGGTGCTGAGCTACTTCTTGTATGCGGTTGAATTTAACCAAATCAGGAAGTGGTGAGGCACGAACTTTTGTGACTGTCCATGGACAGATCTCCAGAGCAAAACGCAGAGATCCAGTGGAAATTCTCTCCTATAGAGTTCCTTTCACTGAGGTCACGCGGACATTGTCTAAGGGTCCCTGCAAAGGGATCCAAAGATTTAAACTCCGGACGTTTCTGTGCCTGAAGGTATAAGATTTGTCCAGATACTCTTGCGGCGTGCCAAGGCTTGGTCCTATCTTTTGAGCGAAAAATTGAAAAAACTACAAGCCTCCCCCTTCATTGCACTTGTACAGGAACCGTGGGTTCGAGGCAGTAGAATCTACGGACTCAGTCCAACCACGGGAGCCAAGATCTTTTATGATGAAAGATCAATACGGCCGAAGACTTGTGTTCTGGCTTCCAATCTGCTTGTTGCCACCATGCTCAGACAGATTTCAAGCCCGGACCTGTTAGCGGTCGTCGTATAATACCGAGGATATGGTAGGCTTAAGCGCACGATAGTTGCCTCAGCTTACTTTCGCTTTGACTCCTTACTCCCGCCGCCGATACAGGAGTTAAAGGACCTGGTCTTGTACGCTGAATCGGGGAGACTTGAACATGTGGTGGGCTGCGATGCCAACTCCCAGCATACCAGCTGGGGTAGCAACAAATGTAACGCCAGGGGTAACAGTCTCTTTGATTTTATAACTTCTGCCGGGCTGATGATTTTAAACACTGGGACTATTCCCACATTTGTCACCCCAAACAGAAGGGCGGTCATTGATGTATCGCTATGTTCATCTGGAATAGTTGGATGAATGACTGGATGGAATGTATCAGATGAGGATTCACTCTCTGATCATCGCTACTTGGTGTTCTCTTCAGCCACGGATCTAACACCCGTGGTGGCAAGAAGAAACCCAAAAAACACTGATTGGCCTAAGTTCAATTGGCTTCTTGCAGACAGAGCACGACCTTGTGGTAGGATAAAATCGCCAAAGTCAATAGAATCCTGGTTGAGCACTCTGAATAGAGACCTAATAAGAAGCTATGAAGAGGCCTGCCCGATCAGTAAGAGCAGATGTGGCAAGACGGTTCTCTCGGATCGGGAACTACAGAAGCTAAGGAAAAGTACCAGGAAAATTCTCAACAGAGCTTGTAAGAGCAACAATGAGGATGACTGGATCGCCTACAGAACTTTGCAGAGAACATATAAGAAGCTGGTGAGGACCTCTAAGAGGGAATCATTTAGATCTGACTGTGAGAGACTGGAAGGCGCACGGGAGACGTTTAGGCTTTGCAAAGTCCTAGAAAAGGATCAATCAGCTAAGCTAGACTCTCTAAAACGCTCGGATGGTGATTTTGCCAAGTCCAAAAAGGAGTCTTTACAGACTACTTGGGACTCACTTCCCGGGAGCTCCGATGATTGAGTCGCAGAAGGCAAATGCGCCTGTGACCAAAATCCCTGCTCTTCGCAGCAGTAGGAATTGTTGGTACACAACTAGATCTGTGGTCACTGGTGAAAAGGTCAGGGATGCAATCATGTCTTTTGAAAATTTCAAATCGCCGGGCCTGTTATTCTATGCTTAGGGAGGAAATCGACCACTTGGGGGCAGACCTGAGAGAAATTTTCTGGGCATGCCTTTCCTTGGGGTATGTTCCGTCACCTTGGGGAGAGGTTAAGGTAGTTTTTATACCTAAACCGGTGAAAGATGACTATTCCGATCCAAGGAACTTTAGACCGATCAGCCTAACTTCGTTTATGTTGAAATGCCTAGAGAGACTTGTCGAACTACACATACGTACTACGGCGCTTAGGTTTAACCCTTTGAATGATGAGCAATATGCGTACCAGCGAGGAAAATCATGCGAGTCAGCCCTTCATTCTTTGGTGGTCAGAGTTGAGGGTGCGATCTCTAATGGTGAGTATGCGTTGGGGGTATTTGTGGACATTGAAGGGGCCTTTGATTACGCGCCCTTCGTGGAACTATGTGATGCTACGAAAGGTCATGGCGTGGATGATGTCTTAGTTAGGTGGATTCATGCCATGCTGACGCAGAGATGGTTGCTGGCGGAAGCTGGATCCGACTGCTACTTAAGAACAGAGGTGACAAATGGATGCCCTAAAGGGGGCGTCCTATCACCGCTCCTGTGGAATATGCTAGTCGACTCCCTGCTTAACGAACTGCAACAAGAAAGGCTGCACGCACAGGCTTATGCTGATGTCGTGGCCGCACTGGCTTTCGGTAAAGATCTGAATGTGGTATGTAGCTGGTGTTCGAGCTGGTGTTCGAGGCACGGCCTAACAGTGAATCCTGGTAAGACGAAACTTGTTTTGTTTACCAGGAAAAGAAAACTGGGAGGACTAGTGCTTCCAAACATGAAGGGTGTAACACTTCAACTTTCAGATGAAGTCAAATATCTTGGAGTAATCCTGGACAAAAAACTTATCTGGAAGAAACATGTGGAAGTGAAGCTTACTCGTGCTTTAAAAGGTTTCGGGCAGTGCAAGAGAGCTTTTGCTACCACATGGGGTCTAAAGCCTCGTGTAGTGATGTGGATCTACACAGCAATAATTAGGCCGATGTTCACGTACGCATCCGTGGTGTGGTGGACTATCGTGAGGCTATTGTATGGCTATTGTATTTATCGGAAAAAGCTAGCCACGCTGCAAAGGACGGTGTGCCTGGGTATCTGTGGTGCCATGAGCACTACTCCGGGTGCGGCCCTTGATGCGCTTGTCAATCTGCCTCCTCTCGACATTCAAGTTCAGAGTGTGGCGATGAGTTCTGCCCATAGACTAGCTCAGCTTGGCTTATGGGTAGGTGAAGACGATGTGGGGCACTGCTCTATTAGGGGTTGCATGTGTGAGATCTCTCCGATTCTCACCATGCCTTCGGACGCTCGGGTGCCCTACCTCGACTTCAGAAGAAGGTACGAAGTAATCCTCATAAGCAGAAGTAACTGGGACGATCCAGATCTATGTACGAGGAGATATTCTGAGGTCTTCTTCACGGACGGCTCAAGGTCATATAGTAGATCTGGAGCTGATGTCTATTTACATTCATCGAATGGCAGGTGGGCTTTCTCTCTTCGAGAGCACGTTTCGGTTTTTCAGGCAGAAATATTTGCTATCCTGAGAGCTGCCTGTTGGGCAATTGAAGAAAGATGGAGGGGAAAGAGCATTGCTTTTTGCAGTGACAGACAAGCTGCACTGATGAAGCTGCGTAGACCCCTGACCAACTCGAAAATCGTCCAAGAGTGCAGAGCACGATTGAACTTTGTCGCCAGATTCAATAGGGTGCATCTGCTCTGGGAACCGGGGCACTGTGGTGTTGAGGGGAATGAAATTGCTGAAGTCATTGCGAAGCAAGGTCCGGGACTTCCACTTCGGGGCCCTGAACCCGCCTTGGGTGTGCCGACCGCATCTGCACGTGCCATTCTTCGAAAGTGGGTGGATGATGCTCACAAAGATAGATGGACGACTGCTGGTGTGACCAGGCACACGAAGGTCTTCCTTTCAGAACCCAACCATATGACTGCGGGATTCTTGCTCAATAAGAGCAGGAAAGTTTGCAGGGCCATGGTGGGTATTCTGACTGGACCCAGCTGCCTAGGAGGTCATATGTACCGAATAGGTGTTGTACAGGATGACCTCTGTTCATCCTGTCTAGAGGAGGCTGACTCTGCGGAGCATTTGTTCTGTGAATGCCCTGCCTTTGCGCGTCTCAGATATCAATGCTTTGGCTGGGGTGTTGCACGCATGCAGACGATAGCCTCTTTTCCCCTATCAGTGATCCTAGACTTTATCAAGAAGTCCTGGAAACTATGGTAGGCAGGGGGAAATCAGTACAATGGATCCTTTGGCCTGAGTGCTTAGAGGTGCCAATGCGCCTCTCCCCCAGCTCACTCACACACACACACACACACACACACACACACACACACACACACACACACACACACACACACACACACACACACACACACACACACACGCGCGCGCGCACACACACACACACACACGCGCACACACACACACACACACACACACACACACATTTGTTGTTAATTTTCATCGCAGGATCATTCCCATTTGCAAATCTAATGACATAATCGCTCAGTAAATAAATTTCACAAAATTACAAAAATGGTCATAGCTGGCAGCCCTTTCATGATTTTTGTAGGAAAATCCTAGGACATTTGAATCACATAAAGGTCTATTTACTGCATGAATTTCAATTTGATTTCTTTTCTGGACCGGAAGTTATAGGGGAAGAAGCTTTATTTTACTGACCAAATTTGCAAGATTTATGAGAAAAAAATCACCATAGCTGGCAACTCTATTCTTATTTTCACCAAACGCTATCTTAAGTAAGATCTAAGCACTGTGTGGATTTCGTAAAAATCTGATGGCTGAATCGCAAGTTATAGGCTAAAAACTGATTTTTTTTCTGAGTGATTTTTCAAGATTTTACCACTGGCACAGGGTTGTCTGCACAAAAGCACTTCTATCAGACCTGGTCCTAGCTTATGCCCACATGTTCTGAAAATTTCATAATGATCGGATAATCCGGTCGTCAGTTCTCGTGAACAGAACTTTCGAGTGCTGAAAATAGGGGTAATTTGGTGATGGGTTGCCGTTCTTGTGCAAATCGGAATTTTGAAAATTTTAATTTGACATGATGGACAAAGGTCACATTTATCAATGATTTGAATCTTTTGTCAAAAATCAAAAATTTGCCTGGAGGGTCAATGATTTGAAGAATTTTTTCAGAAGCGTGCCGTAGCTACAGGGCTGTTCCAACCGACAAAGCTCTGCCGAGTCGTCGTCAGTGCAGCATGTTTTAAGTTAAGGAATCATAGGGAACTTACCCTGCGTGCCTTGCCCTCCGCCGACTAGCTCAGTCTGGTCGTGGGCATTTGGGTCTATGATTCCTTCGTGCTATGGCACGCAAATGGGACAAACACTACTACGTATCATTTAAGCGGGATGGATAAGGAAGATTCCATGCAAGAATCATTATTAATTTTGCGTAAATTATTCCGTCATAATAATACTATTTCTATTTTTGCGATAAATTTATATTTCTCGTGTAAACTGATAGAAGCAACTATCAATTCCACAAAGAACTATAACAAACTGTATATAAAGAAAAAATTGATTTCCAAAATTTATATATTGCTTTTGGGTCGGTCTACCTATTCACCCAATTCCGGCCGGAATCGGTTTACACCGATCCTAACATAAATAATAATTATACCAAAATTCACATAAATAATAATTCAACCTAATAAAAGAAATATATAGGCAAGAAATCAATTACATGCAAAAAATACAAATAAAGAAATATATGTATATGCGAGAAATTATTCACATGTAAAAATCCAAAATAAAAAAACAATATGTATGCAAAAAAATTATTGATCACATACCACCCACACCAAAGAATATTTGTTTTCTTTCATTGAAATATGAGCGTATTTGTATGTATGAAATGTAACCGTATATAATCGCATTAAAGATATAATTAAATTATATTTACGAACAATGTTACGTTAATTTCTTTAATCATTCATAAACTTAAGATTCAAAATTTTGAAACAAAGTACCATCCATAAATACCACGAATTTAGATCAGTCGTACATTCCTTATCTCGCACGTCCAGACATCCATTTCTCGAGTGGCGATTCAGATAAAGATTTAATAGTTGTTCTAATTCGTCTTCCTGCTTAACTCTTTTTTCCTTTCACCTCCACACCACATCTGAACTTGGTCCTGGACTGTCATTGACAATCGTCGTATGTAGATTTACGTCTCCCAGAGGAACACAATAATTACAGGAACAAAACCATCCTGCATCGAATCAAATTTTCCGCAAAGGTTCTGTTCGAGTTCAATAATATAATCAATAATATAATCAATAAATCTATTATAAATTGTTAAACGTACGTACATACAAACTTCGCATATCATGCGAAGTTTCCATGACAACAAAACGTACGTACATATTTCAATGTACGTATATACAGACTTCGCATATCATGCGAAGTTTCCAATACAGAAAATAAAACAAATATAGACCAAGTCAATTAATCTTAGCAATAGCGAAATTCCGCCGATCGCAAGTCTAACTTGTGATATGCCGGTCCCAAGCCCGGAAAAAGGAGGAGGGTTTGAGGCAACGAGGTAACTCTATCCTCAGTAAAACTTGCATAGTTGCAGCCTGATGGCTGAATTACATCTAAGCGTCTCAGGTCATTAGGGAGGTTTAGCCACGTTGTCAGACCTGCAACATAGTTGTGTGAACTCTGGCACGAGGCAAGTCTCCTGAAGCAACTATCGCCGAGGCCCCCCATGGAAATGGTTGAGCGATGTGCCGACAACTCATCCTTGTAAAAACTTCCTCTGTCAAGAAACCTGGAACAAAAGCCTCGGATTGGACGGATCAACGACGACGACCACGCAAACGCACAACGGATTATTCTCTCGGAACCTGGAATGTACGCTCCCTGAACAAACCGGGGGCCGAAAAGGCCCTCCTTCATCAGGTCGAACAGTACAAACTGAGCATTACTGCAGTCCAGGAAACAAATTGGTTAGGCTGCGAGATCAATGACAAGAAATCGCATACCATTTTTACAAGCGGTAAACCATCGGGCCGCAAGGAGTTTGGAGTAGCATTCATAGTGAACAAGCAGCTTAAGTCGCGCGTTACCGACTTCAAACCCGTAAACGAAAGGCTGTGTGCGATTCGCATCAAGGCGCGATTTTTCAACCTCTGGCTCATCAATGTGCACGCTCCCACCGAAGTACAAGAAGACTCTGTAAAAGACGAGTTCTATGCCTGCCTTGAAACTCTCTTCGACTCACTTCCATCGAATGATGTCAAAATGCTACTGGGAGATTTCAATGCAAAAGTCGGGAATGAAAGTTGGCATCGGGGGACCACTGGAGGACACAGCCTCCACGAAGAATGCAATGATAACGGCCATCGTCTAATTGACTTCGCTTGCAGCAGGAACCTTGTTGTAAGCTCAACTTGCTTTCCACATCGTCGCATTCACAAGCAGACCTGGAATTCTCCAGACGCACATACCGTCAACCAAATCGACCACGTCCTTATTAGCAAGAGATGGGCGTCAAGTGTTATGGATGTTCGGTCGTACCGCGGAGCTAACTGTGAATCCGATCATTTCCTGGTGAAAACAACATACCGGTGCAGAATTTCCTCAGCGCACCAATCGAGATTCAGCCCTCCCAAAATCTTCGCGGTTGAGAATTTGCTGAACGATTATACGGCTCAGGTATATACGACCGCGCTTGAGGAAAGAATTTCACCAATGCTGCGCGACTCCAGCAACGTAGGTGTCCACGAGTTCTGGGAAGAGCTCAAAAATGCAATCAAGAATGTGGCAGAAAACGTTGTGGGATACAAAGCCCGACGTGCCCGAAACGAATGGTTTGACGAAGAATGCAGAAACTCACTTGACGCAAAGAACGAGGCCTACAGACAATGGGTCCAACGTGCAACCAGAGCCAAAAAGGAAAAATATGACGAGCTACGGCGAATATCCAATAGAATAATTAGGCGTAAGAAAAGAAAATACTTTGACGAGCAGTTGCTGAACATTAATGTAAACCTAGTTAGTAAGAACAACAGACAAGCGTACAGATTAGTAAATACGATCAAAAATGGCTACCAACCCAAGACTAGCCTCTGTAAGGACAAAGATGGCAATATTATCAGCGACACCGAAAGTATTCACAAACGATGGGCGTCCTACTTCGAAGAGCTTCTGAATCCGCCATCAAACATCCTGGCAGCAGAAGCTGAGCTCCATGATGATACCGTTGGTCAAACCCCATCCACACAATCCCCTACAGTAGAAGAAGTTGATCTCGCCTTGCGCTCACTGAAAAGGAACAAAGCGCCGGGCGCTGACGAGATACCAGCTGAGCTACTCAAGTCTGGTGGGGCGGGTTTATTAAGTGCGCTACATCAACTACTGCTGCGAATATGGGAGACTGAGGTGATCCCAGACGATTGGCGCAGAAGCATCATCTGTCCCATACATAAAAAGGGAGACAAACTGCGGTGTGAGAATTACAGAGGCATCTCCTTAGTCTGTACGGCCTACAAAATCCTGTCAAAAATCCTGGAGTATAGGATTAAACCGTTCGCGGAAGAAATCATTGGCGAGTATCAAGGCGGTTTCAGATCTGGTCGCTCCACAATCGACCAGCTTTTCACGGTCAAGCTAATTTTGCAAAAGTGCTGGGAATACGACGTCGATGTATACCAAATCTTTGTCGACTTTAAACAAGCATATGACAGCATCAATCGAGGCGCTCTATATAGTATCATGCTGCAATTTGGTATACCGGCCAAATTAGTGAGACTTGTAAAGATGACCATGACCAACTCCGTCTCGCAAGTCCGGATCCAGAACAGATTGACGGATCCTTTCGAAACTCTGGGTGGCCTGAAACAGGGTGATGGAATAGCGCCCACGCTCTTCAACCTGGCACTTGAGTTCGCTATTCGGGCAATGAATCTGAACACCAGCGGCACGCTACTTTTTAAGTCGACACAATTGGCAGCGTACGCAGATGACATTAACATCATGACTCGAAAACTGACCGATGCAGAAGAACTTCTGCTTAGACTTGACACCGCAGCAAAGGAAGTTGGACTACGAATCAACGAGGACAAAACGAAAGTGATGATGCAATCTAGGACAAGGACGCCAGCGCACACGACCATCAACGTAGGGGACCTTTGCATCAAATTCGTGGACAACTTCATTTACCTTGGTAGCAATCTATCGAGTGACGCCAACGAAACTGACGAAATCAAGCGACGGATACAACTAGCAAATAAGACATTCTTCTCGGTCCTCCCCATTATGAAATCGAAATATGTGCACAGGAAAACTAAGCTCCGCGTTTACAAAACTATCATACGACCTGTGCTGTGCTATGGTTGCGAAACATGGACCTTGACACAAGCCTCCGAAAATAGGATCGACACCTTCGAACGGAAAGTTCTACGGCGGATTTTCGGGGCTGTTCGCGACCGAGATGGATGGCGCATCCGGTACAACAATGAGTTGTACGAACTGTACGATGAGCTGGAAGTCTCCAAGATCGTCAAATTGCAACGACTACAGTGGGCTGGGCACGTGCAACGCATGAATGACGATCGGATGCCAAAACGTGTCATGAACGCAAGACGTGTCGACGGAGCGAGGCCTAGAGGAAGACCAAGAGCTCGTTGGGAGAGCTCAGTGTATGCGGACGCCGGGCAACTACTGGGGCTCCAAGACTGGAGGACGCGGTCACGTGACCGAGACCATTGGAGGAATACTATCCAGGCGGCCAAGGCCCGACGTCGGGCTGTTGTGCCACGATGATGATGAATAGCGAAATTCTTGCTAAAAAGCAACAATTTGTATCGGAAATGCGTGACCGGACAATAGCATTACATTCGAAACATCAAAAAAATACCATACTTTCGCATTCCAAAGATCATATATCTTTGGAAACTTTATTGTCTACGAATGCAACTGTCTGTCTGATGTCCGGTCGCGCGGAGTTCGAATCGATTCGGTCACACGAAATTCGAATCAATTCAGCATTTTAGTATCAAGGTGAAAATGTATTTAAGTTAAAGCATTACGAAAAATAGAATAGACGATTAATAGCATTGGATAAGTGTTTTTATTAACGTTTCGAAGTAATTGTGATCAGGGCCGGGGCGAATGATATCTGCGCCCGGTGCAAAAGCCAGATGTTGCGCCTTTGCAATATCCGTATAACCCATAAGGTTATACATGATATTAATATATACAAAAATTAATATTTTAACAATAAATAAAATTTATAAAACACAACTAAAAGAATGTTTTCAATATTTGATAAATTTACATACATACGCTAATAAAAATCATAGGAGTTGTAAACCCAATGTAAAATTCACTCTGACGTTAAGTCAATGATAAAAGAAAAGCTTAGTTTAATTCGTACTAGCTAAACTATACCCTTCTTGCTTTCATTTTCGCAAATTGGTTTATGGTTTTATCATAATTTAGCTCTTCCGAAAAATTCTCTTCTATGGCTGTTGTTGCTAAGTCCACTAATCTTTCTTGAGACATAGTTGACGTCATGTAATTCTTGATCAGCTTTAACTTAGAAAAACTACGCTCACCAGGTGCGGCTGTAGTAGGAAGGGTTAAAAATATTCTCAACGCTATAACTGCATTTCGACACATTGTTTCCAAATGTCTATCAAAAATAAAAGCCAACACTTTCGTCGGAGAATGTTTGGGAAGCATATCTACAGAAAACATTTGTGTCTCCTCAAAAAGCTCAGATCCACTTATATCAGATTGACTATTTAAAATCAATTTTTCCTCCAAACTGAGATAGTCTTTGGAAATAATATCTGAGGTACATTGAATTTTGCTTATATTATATAAGCAATTAAGTATTTAATTGTGTACAATTATTTGGTCGAACCTTTCAGAAAATGATTGTAGTGCCTAGTCCAGTATTTGAAAATAAAAATCAATTTTGAACTTTTCCTGAGGATCCAAAACCACTATATCTCTACCTTTGTAATGAAAGAGAGGTCTTTTTCACATTGAGTATAATGCAGATGAACTTTGAAATTCATAAGGAATATCCAAGTCACACGCAATTGATTTTGCATTACCAAAAAACTTTACAAAGTCATTCTCTGAACGTAACTGCTTTAAAAACATCTTTGTAGAGCTTAATATTTCAACCGCTGTCTCCAAGCAAATTTCAAGACTCTACAAACATTCACTTGCAATATTTATTTTGTTTAAAATGTCTACCAGATGAAAATGCAACAAAAACTTGGAATTCTATAATTTTATTACCTAAGCATTCAGCGCTGTGATTGAATTTAGTATCATCGCCTCGCGAAAGTTCGACAAAAGCCTCGTAAACTTTGCCTAAATTAAAAGCCAAAGGTATACGTGCATTTATTCAACTTTCCCACATCGTTTCACACAACGATTTAAAGGCCACATACACTATATACTTTTTCAAAACCTGCTCTAGGAGCCGGTTTCGTTTCCTATTTGCATTACTCGACCATTTTCTGCTAACAATTGATGACATTCTAGTAGATAATCAATCTTTCATAAATATAAAATACAACAACAAAACAACTACAAAGGCAATAATTTACCAATAAATGTTGTTCAGAAAAATCAGCTAATGCAAGCACTACTCTTAACATTGTACTAATAACACTATACTCTTGGTATTGCGAAATACCGTTACTTAACATCAGGAAAATGAAAAGCAAATTTATTGCACAATTGTTGCCAGTACATAGAAATTTCTTGCCCCGCGAAAAATAAATTTCTTGCCCCGCGAAAAATAAATTTCTTGCCCCGCGAAAAATAAATGTCTTGCCCCGCGAAAAATAAATGTCTTGCCCCGCGAAAAATAAATGTCTTGCCCCGCGAAAAATAAATTTCTTGCCCCGCGAAAAATAAATGTCTTGCTCCGCGAAAAATAAATGTCTTGCCCCGCGAAAAATAAATTTCTTGCCCCGCGAAAAATACATTTCTTGCCCCGCGAAAAATAAATGTCTTGCCCCGCGAAAAATAAATGCCTTGCCACGCGAAAAATAAATGTCTTGCCCCGCTAATAATGTCTTGCCCCGCGAAAAATAAATTTCTTGCCCCGCGAAAAATAAATTTCTTGCCCCGCGAAAAATAAATTTCTTGCCCCGCGAAAAGTAAATTTCTTGCCCCGCGAAAAATAAATTTCTTGCCCCGCGAAAAATAAATGTCTTGCCCCGCGAAAAATAAATGTCTTTAAATAAATTTCTTGCCCAGCGAATAATAAATTTATTGCCCCGCGAAAACTAAATTTCTTGCCCCGCGAAAAATAAATTTCTTGCCCCGCGAAAAATTAATTTCTTGCCCCGCGAAAAATAAATTTCTTGCCCCGCGAACAATAAATGTCTTGCCCCGCGAAAAATAAATGTCTTTAAATAAATTTCTTGCCCAGCGAATAATAAATTTCTTGCCCCGCGAAAAATAAATGTCTTGCCCCGCGAAAAATAAATATCTTGCCCCGCGAAAAATACATTTCTTGCCCCGCGAAAAGTACATTTCTTGCCCCGCGAAAAATAAATGTCTTGTCCGCGAAAAATAAATGTCTTGCCCCGCGAAAAATAAATTTCTTGCCCCGCGAAAAATAAATTTCTTGCCCCGCGAAAAATAAATTTCTTGCCCCGCGAAAAGTAAATTTGTTGCCCCGCGAAAAATAAATGTCTTTAAATAAATTTCTTGCTCCGCGAAAAATAAATTTCTTGCCCCGCGAAAAATAAATTTCTTGCCCCGCGAAAAATAAATTTCTAGCAACGCGAAAAATAAATTTCTTGCCACGCGAAAAATAAATTTCTTGCCCCGCGAACAATAAATGTCTTGCCCCGCGAAAAATAAATGTCTTTAAATAAATTTCTTGCCCAGCGAATAATAAATTTCTTGCCCTGCGAAAAATAAATGTCTTGCCCCGCGAAAAATAAATGTCCTGCCCCGCGAAAAAAACATTTCTTGCCCTGCGAAAAATACATTTCTTGCCCCGCGACAAATAAATGTCTTGTCCGCGAAACATAAATGTCTTGCCCCGCGAAAAATAAATTTCTTGCCCCGCGAAAAATAAATTTCTTGCCCCGCGAACAATAAATGTCTTGCCCCGCGAAAAATAAATGTCTTTAAATAAATTTCTTGCCCAGCGAATAATAAATTTCTTGCCCCGCGAAAAATAAATGTCTTGCCCCGCGAAAAATAAATGTCTTGTCCGCGAAAAATAAATGTCTTGCCCCGCGAAAAATAAATGTCTTGCCCCGCGAAAAATAAATTTCTTGCCCCGCGAAAAATAAATTTCTTGCCCCGCGAAAAATAAATTTCTTGCCCCGCGAAAAGTAAATTTCTTGCCCCGCGAAAAATAAATTTCTTGCCCCGCGAAAAATAAATGTCTTGCCCCGCGAAAAATAAATGTCTTTAAATAAATTTCTTGCCCAGCGAATAATAAATTTCTTGCCCCGCGAAAAATAAATTTCTTGCCCCGCGAAAAATAAATTTCTTGCCCCGCGAAAAATAAATTTCTTGCCCCGCGAAAAGTAAATTTCTTGCCCCGCGAAAAATAAATTTGTTGCCCCGCGAAAAATAAATGTCTTGCCCCGCGAAAAATAAATGTCTTTAAATAAGTTTCTTGCCCAGCGAATAATAAATTTCTTGCCCCGCGAAAAATAAATTTCTTGCCCCGCGAAAAATAAATTTCTTGCCCCGCGAAAAATAAATTTCTTGCCCCGCGAAAAATAAATGTCTTGCCCCGCGAAAAATAAATGTCTTGCCCCGCGAAAAATAAATGTCTTGCCCCGCGAAAAATAAATTTCTTGCCCCGCGATAAATAAATGTCTTGCCCCGCGAAAAATAAATGTCTTGCCCCGCGAAAAATACATTTCTTGCCCCGCGAAAAATACATTTCTTGCCCCGCGAAAAAAAATGTCTTGTCCGCGAAAAATAAATGTCTTGCCCCACGAAAAATAAATTTCTTGCCCCGCGAAAAATAAATTTCTTGCCCCGCGAAAAATAAATGTCTTGCCCCGCGAAAAATAAATGTCTTGCCCCGCGAAAAAGAAATGTCTTGCCCCGCGAAAAATAAATGTCTTGCCCCACGAAAAATAAATGTCTTGCCCCGCGAAAAATAAATGTCTTGCCCCGCGAAAAATAAATTTCTTGCCCCGCGATAAATAAATTTCTTGCCCCGCGAAAAATAAATGTCTTGCCCCGCGAAAAATAAATGTCTTGCCCCGCGAAAAATAAATTTCTTGCCCCGCGAAAAATAAATTTCTTGCCCCGCGAAAAATAAATTTCTTGCCCCGCGAAAAATAAATTTCTTGCCCCGCGAAAAATAAATGTCTTGCACCGCGAAAAATAAATGTCTTGCCCCGCGAAAAATAAATGTCTTGCCCCGCGGAAAATAAATGTCTTGGCCCGCGAAAAATAAATGTCTTGCCCCGCGAAAAATAAATTTCTTGCCCCGCGAAAAATAAATTTCTTGCCCCGCGAAAAATAAATTTCTTGCCCCGCGAAAAATAAATTTCTTGCCCCGCGAAAAAAAAATGTCTTGCCCCGCGAAAAATAAATGTCTTGCCCCGCGAAAAATAAATGTCTTGCCCCGCGAAAAATAAATGTCTTGCCCCGCGAAAAATAAATGTCTTGCCCCGCGAAAAATAAATGTCTTGCCCCGCGAAAAATATATTTCTTGCCCCGCGAAAAATAAATGTCTTGCCCCGCGAAAAATAAATATCTTGCCCCGCGAAAAATAAATGTCTTGCCCCGCGAAAAATAAATGTCTTGCCCCGCGAAAATTAAATGTCTTGCCCCGCGAAAAATAAATTTCTTGCCCCGCGAAAAATAAATTTCTTGCCCCGCGAAAAATAAATTTCTTGCCCCGCGAAAAATAAATGTCTTTCCCCGCGAAAAATAAATTTCTTGCCCCGCGAAAAATAAATGTCTTGCCCCGCGAAAATTGAATGTCTTGCCCCGCGAAAAATAAATTTCTTGCCCCGCGAAAAATAAATTTCTTGCCCCGCGAAAAATAAATTTCTTGCCCCGCGAAAAATAAATGTCTTGCCCCGCGAAAAATAAATGTCTTGCCCCGCGAAAAATAAATGTCTTGCCCCGCGAAAAATAAATGTCTTGCCCCGCGAAAAAGAAATGTCTTGCCCCGCGAAAAATAAATTTCTTGCCCCGCGAAAAATAAATTTCTTGCCCCGCGAAAAATAAATTTCTTGCCCCGCGAAACATAAATTTCTTGCCCCGCGAAAAATAAATTTCTTGCCCCGCGAAAAATAAATGTCTTGCCCCGCGAAAAATAAATGTCTTGCCCCGCGAAAAATAAATGTCTTGCCCCGCGAAAAATAAATGTCTTGCCCCGCGAAAAATAAATGTCTTGCCCCGCGAAAAATAAATGTCTTGCCCCGCGAAAAATAAATTTCTTGCCCCGCGAAAAATAAATGTCTTGCCCCGCGAAAAATAAATATCTTGCCCCGCGAAAAATAAATGTCTTGCCCCGCGAAAAATAAATAACTTGCCCCGCGAAAATTAAATGTCTTGCCCCGCGAAAAATAAATTTCTTGCCCCGCGAAAAATAAATTTCTTGCCCCGCGAAAAATAAATGTCTACCCCCGCGAAAATTAAATGTCTTGATCCGCGAAAAATAACTTTCTTGCCCCGCGAAAAATAAATTTCTTGCCCCGCGAAAAATACATTTCTTGCCCCGCGAAAAATAAATGTCTTGCCCCGCGAAAAATAAATGTCTTGCCCCGCGAAAAATAAATGTCTTGCCCCGCGAAAAATAAATGTCTTGCCCCACGAAAAATAAATTTCTTGCCCCGCGAAATTAAATGTCTTGCCCCGCGAAAAATAAATATCTTGCCCCGCGAAAAATAAATGTCTTGCCCCGCGAAAAATAAATGTCTTGCCCCGCGAAAATTATATGTCTTGCCCCGCGAAAAATACATTTCTTGCACCGCGAAAAATAAATGTCTTGCCCCGCGAAAAATAAATGTCTTGCCCCGCGAAAAATAAATAAATGTCTTGCCCCGCGAAAAATAAATGTCTTGCCTCGCGAAAAATAAATTTCTTGCTACGCGAAAAATAAATTTCTTGCCCCGCGAAAAATAAATTTCTTGCCCCGCGAAAAATAAATTTCTTGCCCCGCGAAAAATAAATGTCTTGCCCCGCGAAAAATAAATGTCTTGCCCCGCGAAAAATAAATGTCTTGCCCCGCGAAAATTAAATGTCTTGCCCCGCGAAAAATAAATTTCTTGCCTCGCGAAAAATAAATTTCTTGCCCCGCGAAAAATAAATTTCTTGCCCTGCGAAAAATAAATGTCTTGCCCCGCGAAAAATAAATGTCTTGCCCCGCGAAAATTAAATGTCTTGCCCCGCGAAAAATAAATTTCTTGCCCCGCGAAAAATAAATTTCTTGCCCCGCGAAAAATAAATTTCTTGCCCCGCGAAAAATAAATGTCTTGCCCCGCGAAAAATAAATGTCTTGCCCCGCGAAAAATAAATGTCTTGCCCCGCGAAAAATAAATGTCTTGCCCCGCGAAATATAAATGTCTTGCCCCGCGAAAAATAAATTTCTTGCCCCGCGAAAAATAAATTTCTTGCCCCGCGAAAAATAAATTTCTTGCCCCGCGAAAAATAAATTTCTTGCCCCGCGAAAAATAAATGTCTTGCCCCGCGAAAAATAAATGTCTTGCCCCGCGAAAAATAAATGTCTTGCCCCGCGAAAACTAAATGTCTTGCCCCGCGAAAAATAAATTTCTTGCCCCGCGAAAAATAAATTTCTTGCCCCGCGAAAAATAAATATCTTGCCCCGCGAAAAATAAATGTCTTGCCCCGCGAAAAATAAATGTCTTGCCCCGCGAAAATTAAATGTCTTGCCCCGCGAAAAATAAATTTCTTGCCCCGCGAAAAATAAATTTCTTGCCCCGCGAAAAATAAATGTCTTGCCCCGCGAAAATTAAATGTCTTGCCCCGCGAAAAATAAATTTCTTGCCCCGCGAAAAATACATTTCTTGCCCCGCGAAAAATAAATGTCTTGCCCCGCGAAAAATAAATGTCTTGCCCCGCGAAAAATAAATGTCTTGCCCCGCGAAAAATAAATGTCTTGCCCCGCGAAAAATAAATGTCTTGCCCCGCGAAAAATAAATTTCTTGCCCCGCGAAATTAAATGTCTTGCCCCGCGAAAAATAAATATCTTGCCCCGCGAAAAATAAATGTCTTACCCCGCGAAAAATAAATGTCTTGCCCCGCGAAAATTAAATGTCTTGCCCCGCGAAAAATACATTTCTGGCCCCGCGAAAAATATATGTCTTGCAACGCGAAAAATAAATAAATGTCTTGCCCCGCGAAAAATAAATGTCTTGCCTCGCGAAAAATAAATTTCTTGCCCCGCGAAAAATAAATTTCTTGCCCCGCGAAAAATAAATTTCTTGCCCCGCGAAAAATAAATGTCATGCCCCGCGAAAATTAAATGTCTTGCCCCGCGAAAAATAAATTTCTTGCCCCGCGATAAATAAATTTCTTGCCCCGCGAAAAAATAAATGTCTTGCCCCGCGTAAAATAAATGTCTTGCCCCGCGAAAAATAAATGTCTTGCCCCGCGAAAAATAAATGTCTTGCCCCGCGAAAAATAAATTTCTTGCCCCGCGAAAAATAAATGTCTTGCCCCGCGAAAAATAAATATCTTGCCAGGCGAAAAATAAATGTCTTGCCCCGCGAAAAATAAATGTCTTGCCCCGCGAAAATTAAATGTCTTACCCCGCGAAAAATAAATTTCTTGCCCCGCGAAAATTAAATGTCTTGCCCCGCGAAAAATAAATTTCTTGCCCCGCGAAAAATAAATTTCTTGCCCCGCGAAAAATTAATTTCTTGCCCCGCGAAAAATAAATGTCTTGCCCCGCGAAAAATAAATGTCTTGCCCCACGACAAATAAATGTCTTGCCCCGCGAAAAATAAATGTCTTGCCCCGCGAAAAATAAATGTCTTGCCCCGCAAAAATAAATTTCTTGCCCCGCGAAAAATAAATTTCTTGCCCCGCGAAAAATAAATTTCTTGCCCCGCGAAAAATAAATTTCTTGCCCCGCGAAAAATAAATTTCTTGCCCCGCGAAAAATAAATTTCTTGCCCCGCGAAAAATAAATGTCTTGCCCCGCGAAAAATAAATGTCTTGCCCCGCGAAAAATAAATGTGTTGCCCCGCGAAAAATAAATGTTTTGCCCCGCGAAAAATAAATGTCTTGCCTCGCGAAAAATAAATGTCTTGCTCCGCGAAAAATACATTTCTTGCCCCGCGAAAAATAAATGTCTTGCCCCGCGAAAAATAAATATCTTGCCCCGCGAAAAATAAATGTCTTGCCCCGCGAAAAATAAATGTCTTGCCCCGCGAAAATTAAATGTCTTGCCCCGCGAAAAATAAATTTCTTGCCCCGCGAAAAATAAATTTCTTGCCCCGCGAAAAATACATTTCTTGCCCCGCGAAAAATAAATGTCTTGCCCCGCGAAAAATAAATGTCTTGCCCCGCGAAAAATAAATGTCTTGCCCCGCGAAAAATAAATGTCTTGCCCCGCGAAAAATAAATGTCTTGCCCCGCGAAAAATAAATGTCTTGCTCCGCGAAAAATACATTTCTTGCCCCGCGAAAAATAAATGTCTTGCCCCGCGAAAAATAAATATCTTGCCCCGCGAAAAATAAATGTCTTGCCCCGCGAAAAATAAATGTCTTGCCCCGCGAAAATTAAATGTCTTGCCCCGCGAAAAATAAATGTCTTGCCCCGCGAAAAATAAATTTCTTGCCCCGCGAAAAATAAATGTCTTGCCCCGCGAAAAATAAATTTATTTTTTTTTTATTTATTTTTCGCGGGGCAAGAAATGTATTTTTCGCGGGGCAAGACATTTATTTTTCGCGGGGCAAGACATTTATTTTTCGCGGGGCAAGAAATTTATTTTTCGCGGGGCAAGATATTTATTTTTCGCGGGGCAAGACATTTATTTTTCGCGGGGCAAGAAATTTATTTTTCGCGTGGCAAGACATTAATTTTTCGCGGGGCAAGATATTTATTTTTCGCGGGGCAAGACATTTATTTTTCGCGGGGCAAGAAATTTATTTATCGCGGGGCAAGAAATTTATTTTTCGCGGGGCAAGAAATTTATTTTTCGCGGGGCAAGACATTTATTTTTCGCGGGGCAAGACATTTATTTTTCGCGGGGCAAGACATTTATTTTTCGCGGGGCAAGACATTTATTTTTCGCGGGGCAAGACATTTATTTTTCGCGGGGCAAGAAATTTATTTTTCGCGGGGCAAGAAATTTATTTTTCGCGGGGCAAGAAATTTATTTTTCGCGGGGCAAGACATTTAATTTTCGCGGGGCAAGACATTTATTTTTCGCGGGGCAAGACATTTATTTTTCGCGGGGCAAGAAATTTATTTTTCGCGGGGCAAGAAATTTATTTTTCGCGGGGCAAGAAATTTATTTTTCGCGGGGCAAGACATTTAATTTTCGCGGGGCAAGACATTTATTTTTCGCGGGGCAAGACATTTATTTTTCGCGGGGCAAGATATTTATTTTTCGTGGGGCAAGACATTCAATTTCGCGGGGCAAGAAATTTATTTTTCGCGGGGCAAGACATTTATTTTTCGCGGGGCAAGACATTTATTTTTCGCGGGGCAAGACATTTATTTTTCGCGGGGCAAGACATTTAATTTTCGCGGGGCAAGACATTTATTTTTCGCGGGGCAAGATATTTATTTTTCGCGGGACAAGACATTTATTTTTCGCGGGGCAAGAAATTTATTTTTCGCGGGGCAAGAAATTTATTTTTCGCGGGGCAAGACATTTATTTTTCGCGGGGCAAGACATTTATTTTTTGCGGGGCAAGACATTTATTTTTCGCGGGGCAAGAAATTTATTTTTCGCGGGGCAAGAAATTTATTTTTCGCGGGGCAAGAAATTTATTTTTCGCGGGGCAAGAAATTTATTTTTCGCGGGGCAAGAAATTTATTTTTCGCGGGGCAAGACATTTATTTTTCGCGGACAAGACATTTATTTTTCGCGGGGCAAGAAATGTATTTTTCGCGGGGCAAGAAATGTATTTTTCGCGGGGCAAGAAATGTATTTTTCGCGGGGCAAGACATTTATTTTTCGCGGGGCAAGACATTTATTTTTCGCGGGGCAAGAAATTTGGCTGTAATAAGCAGCTCATGTGGTGGAATATGCACTTAAAACCTGCACGATTCTTCTACTGTTCTTCGAACATTAGTGTTTCTAGCGGTTCAGGTGCGCTAGAGTTTTTTTTTTATATGAAGTTTTCTACATGGCGAGAAATTTTCATGAAGATCGTATACGTGGGCATGGCGCAAGATCCCAACATTCCTCCATTTACTTTGGTATGCCATTCAGGTGATTTCAGCAAGTATTTTGTGATGAAGAGTTTTTTCGCTAAATGTTAATGAACATTTTAGAAATGCATATTGATTTGTAAGTTTATTTGTAAGATTATTTCAATCACAGCGCTGAATGCTTAGGTAATAAAATTATAGAATTCCAATTTTTTGTTGCATTTTGATCTGGTAGACATTTTAAACAAAATAAATATTGCAAGTGAATGTTTGCAGAGTCTTGAAATTTGCTTGGAGACAGCGGTTGAAATATTAAGCTCTACAAAGATGTTTTTAAAGCAAAGATGTTTATTTTTCGCGGGGCAAGAAATTTATTTTTCGCGGGGCAAGACATTTAATTTTCGCGGGGCATGACATTTATTTTTCGCGGGGCAAGACATTTATTTTTCGCGGGGCAAGACATTTATTTTTCGCGGGGCAAGACATTTATTTTTCGCGGGGCAAGAAATTTATTTTTCGCGGGGCAAGAAATTTATTTTTCGCGGGGCAAGACATTTATTTTTCGCGGGGCAAGACATTTATTTTTTGCGGGGCAAGACATTTATTTTTCACGGAGCAAGACATTTATTTTTCGCGGGGCAAGACATCTATTTTTCGCGGGGCAAGAAATTTATTTTTCGCGTGGCAACAAATTTATTTTTCGCGGGGCAAGACATTTATTTTTCGCGGGGCAAGACATTTATTTTTTGCGGGGCAAGACATTTATTTTTCGCGGGGCAAGACATTTGTTTTTCGCGGGGAAAGACATTTATTTTTCGCGGGGCAAGACATTTATTTTTCGCGGGGCAAGAAATTTATTTTTCGCGTGGCAACAAATTTATTTTTCGCGGGGCAAGAAATTTATTTTTCGCGGGGCAAGAAATTTATTTTTCGCGGGGCAAGACATTTATTTTTCGCGGGGCAAGACATTTATTTTTCGCGGGGAAAGACATTTATTTTTCGCGGGGCAAGAAATTTATTTTTCGCGTGGCAACAAATTTATTTTTCGCGGGGCAAGACATTTATTTTTCGCGGCGCAAGAAATGTATTTTTCGCGGGGCAAGACATTTATTTTTCGCGGGGCAAGACATTTATTTTTCGCGGGGCAAGAAATTTATTTTTCGCGGGGCAAGACATTTATTTTTCGCGGGGCAAGACATTTATTTTTCGCGGGGCAAGACATTTATTTTTCGCGGGGCAAGACATTTATTTTTTGCGGGGCAAGACATTTATTTTTCGCGGGGCAAGACATTTATTTTTCGCGGGGAAAGACATTTATTTTTCGCGGGGCAAGACATTTATTTTTCGCGGGGCAAGAAATTTATTTTTCGCGTGGCAGCAAATTTATTTTTCGCGGGGCAAGAAATTTATTTTTCGCGGGGCAAGACATTTATTTTTCGCGGGGCAAGACATTTATTTTTCGCGGGGAAAGACATTTACTTTTCGCGGGGCAAGAAATTTATTTTTCGCGTGGCAACAAATTTATTTTTCGCGGGGCAAGACATTTATTTTTCGCGGCGCAAGAAATGTATTTTTCGCGGGGCAAGACATTTATTTTTCGCGGGGCAAGACATTTATTTTTCGCGGGGAAAGAAGTTTATTTTTCGCGGGGCAAGACATTTATTTTTCGCGGGGCAAGAAATTTATTTTTCGCGTGGCAACAAATTTATTTTTCGCGTGGCAAGAAATTTATTTTTCGCGGGGCAAGAAATTTATTTTTCGCGGGGCAAGACATTTATTTTTCGCGGGGCAAGACATTTATTTTTCGCGGCGAAAGACATTTATTTTTCGCGGGGCAAGAAATTTATTTTTCGCGTGGCAACAAATTTATTTTTCGCGGGGCAAGACATTTATTTTTCGCGGCGCAAGAAATGTATTTTTCGCGGGGCAAGACATTTATTTTTCGCGGGGCAAGACATTTATTTTTCGCGGGGCAACAAATTTATTTTTCGCGGGGCAAGACATTTATTTTTCGCGGCGCAAGAAATGTATTTTTCGCGGGGCAAGACATTTATTTTTCGCGGGGCAAGAAATTTATTTTTCGCGTGGCAACAAATTTATTTTTCGCGGGGCAAGACATTTATTTTTCGCGGCGCAAGAAATGTATTTTTCGCGGGGCAAGACATTTATTTTTCGCGGGGCAAGACATTTATTTTTCGCGGGGCGACATTTATTTTTCGCGGGGCAAGACATTTATTTTTCGCGGGGCAAGACATTTATTTTTCGCGACGCAAGAAATGTATTTTTCGCGGGGCAAGACATTTATTTTTGCGGGGCAAGACATTTATTTTTCGCGGGGCAAGAAATTTATTTTTTGCGGGGCGACATTTATTTTTCGCGGGGCAAGACATTTATTTTTCGGGGAGCAAGACATTTATTTTTCGCGGGGCAAGACATTTATTTTTCGCGGTGCAAGATATTTATTTTTCGCGGGGCAAGACATTTATTTTTCGCGGGGCAAGAAATTTATTTTTCGCGGGGCAAGACATTTATTTTTCGCGGGGCAAGACATTTATTTTTCGCGGGGCGACATTTATTTTTCGCGGGGCAAGAAATTTATTTATCGCGGGGCAAGAAATTTATTTTTCGCGGGGCAAGACATTTAATTTTGCGGGGCATGACATTTATTTTTCGCGGGGCAAGACATTTATTTTTCGCGGGGCAAGACATTTATTTTTCGCGGGGCAAGACATTTATTTTTCGCGGGGCAAGACATTTATTTTTCGCGGGGCAAGAAATTTATTTTTCGCGGGGCAAGAAATTTATTTTTCGCGGGGCAAGACATTTAATAATCGCGGGGGTAGACATTTATTTTTCGCGGGGCAAGATATTTATTTTTCGCGGGGCAAGACATTTATTTTTCGCGGGGCAAGAAATGTTTTTTTCGCGGGGCAAGACATTTATTTTTCGCGGGGCAAGACATTTATTTTTCGCGGGGCACGACATTTGTTTTTCGCGGGGCAAGACATTTATTTTTCGCGGGGCAAGAAATGTATATTTCGCGGGGCAAGACATTTATTTTTCGCGGGGTAAGACATTTATTTTTCGCGGGGCACGACATTTATTTTTCGCGGGGCAAGACATTTATTTTTCGCGGGGCAAGACATTTATTTTTCGCGGGGCAAGACATTTATTTTTCGCGGGGCGAGATATTTATTTTTCGCGGGGCAAGACATTTATTTTTCGCGGGGCAAGAAATTTATTTTTCGCGGGGCAAGACATTTATTTTTCGCGGGGCGAGACATTTATTTTTCACGGGGCAAGACATTTATTTTTCGCGGGGCAAGACATTTATTTTTCGCGGGGCAAGAAATTTATTTATCGCGGGGCAAGAAATTTATTTTTCGCGGGGCAAGACATTTAATTTTCGCGGGGCATGATATTTATTTTTCGCGGGGCAAGACATTTATTTTTCGCGGGGCAAGACATTTATTTTTCGCGGGGCAAGACATTTATTTTTCGCGGGGCAAGACATTTATTTTTCGCAGGGCAAGAAATGTATTGTTCGCGGGGCAAGACATTTATTTTTCGCGGGGCAAGACATTTATTTTTCGCGGGGCAAGACATTTATTTTTCGCGGGGCAAGAAATTTATTTTTCGCGGGGCAAGAAATTTATTTTTCGCGGGGCAAGAAATTTATTTTTCACGGGGCAAGACATTTAATTTTCGCGGGGCAAGACATTTATTTTTCGCGGGGCAAGATATTTATTTTTCGCATGGCAAGACATTTATTTTTCGCGGGGCAAGAAATTTATTTTTCGCGGGGCAAGACATTTATTTTTCGCGGGGCAAGACATTTATTTTTCGCGGGGCAAGATATTTATTTTTCGCGGGGCAAGACATTTATTTTTCGCGAAAAATAAATGTCTTGCCCCGCGAAAAATACATTTCTTGCCCCGCGAAAAATAAATGTCTTGCCCCGCGAAAAATGAATGTCTTGCCCCGCGAAAAATGGACGAAGTCTGCGCCACAGAAGTTTTTTACTAATGTTCGAACAAGAACTCAAGTATTAAAATCACTTTGGCCAAAAATTCATATTTCTATATATATATATATATATATATATATATATATATATATATATATATATATATATATATATATATATATATATATATATATATATATATATATATATATATATATATATATATATATATATATATATATATATATATATATATATATATATATATTTATATATATATATATATATCATCAAAAAATTTCAGTGAAAAAATCTCAGGAATGCGCCATCCGATTGAACTGAAATTTTTAGGACACATTGGTGTATATGCAGAATAGTGCCAGGTCTCAGAAAAAGTTAAAAATCTTTAACCCTTCGGCACCGGCGGCTATTTTAGTGATATTTTTAATATACTTATTATTCCGTACACAAATAAGTTTTGCAAAAATAAAGTTAACAAAATAAATTTCGAACGTGTTTTACATGTGAATCGGATAATGTTTTGGAATTTTTTAACCCGATGTGTGCGCTGGGTGCCTAAAAAGAGAACGGGAAAAATTGAAAATTTTTAAATTGCGATAACTTTTGACAGAGCTATTCAATCATTGAAGGACATATTGGTATTATTTAGTTGTACATTCGTGAAGCTTTTGATGAGCGTGCTGGCAACCCGGAAGCTAGGGCAAGCACTGAAAGTGAAAACCTCCAAATTATCGTGTCTCTTGAAAAAATGCCGTTTCTTCACAAAAAAGCCATTCATATGTAAATTTCGTGCTTTTTTTACATAGAACAAAAAAAAATTTGATATGGTATTACGGGCACGCCTGGTAACCCTTGTCCAATTTACCTATATTTTTAGCATCAAAAACTTCTGTTCACGGAAACTCACGATCCGATGAGCAGAATTAATTGAAATTTGCAGACTGTATTGGTCTTAAATAGGAACAGGTCTGATAGGAGTAATTTTGAAATGCGGGCGATTCTGTGCCAGTGGTGCCATCTTGAAAAATCACTAAAAAAAGATAACTGCTTTTAGCCCTATAAATTCTGATTGAATCGTTCGATTTTGACGAAATTCACACAGTAGCTGGACCTTATTTTAAACCACGTTTGATAGAAATTTGGTTGAAAAACTCGGTTGGAGCTTCCAGCTATGATAATTTTGGTGTCTTAAATTTGAAAAAAAAAAATTTAGAAGTGAAAACATTCAAATTATCGAATATCCTAAAAATGTCCGTTTCTTACAATAAAACAAATCTGTATACAAATCTTATGCTTTATCTACACGTTCAAAGTAAAACTTTGGAAATTTCATGTCGAACAAGAACGGTAACCCTGTCCCAGTTAACCTATATTTTTAGCATAAAAAACTTCTTTTCACGGGAATTCACGAACCAATAATCAGATACCATTGAAATTTACAGAATGCATTGGACTTAAGTAGAACCAGGTCTGGTAGAAGCGATTTTTAATTGTGGGCAACTCTGTGCCAGTGGTGCCATCTTGAAAAATTACAAAGAAAAAAAAACTGCTTTTTGCCCTATGAAATGTGAATCAGTAACCAGATTTTCATGAAATTGACACAGTAGCTGCATCTTACTCTAAACTCTGCTTGATAGAAATTTGGTTGAAAAATTCGATTGGTGCTGCCAGCTATGGTAATTTTTGTGTCTTTGGTTTTGAAAATTCTCTCAGGAAAATAAAACTTTTTGCCCTATAACTTCCAGTGCAGTCATGAAATCAATACGAATTTCATACAATGAATGAAACCTACCATAAGCATTATTCAGGCCAAATTTGGTTGAAAGGCCATTATAGGGTTGCCAGCTATTGTTAGTTTTGTGTTTGTTTGCAATATCTTTATTTAGCGGTTTTATCGTAGAATTTTCAAATGGTAATGATATTGTAGTGACAATAAACAGCAAATATTAAGCTTTCGATTATTTGAAAAAACTCGCTGCAGGTAACCCTCAATTTCTTTATAATCCTATAACTTCGAATGTAATATAACAACGTGAAGCAGATGTGATATATTCTTGGCTTTGATACTGGCGAAAGGTTGCCAGCACGAGTCGGTTGTGCTACTTTTGTATCAATAAATGCTTACAGTTAGTATTCATACCAGAAACATTTACAATGAAAATAAATTACCGATGTTTCAATTCCCTAAGTTCTGCAAATTTTTCGGATCGCAGCCCCAAACACCAACTTCAGTTACAGTGCTGCAGGCACTGAGCATATTCTTCATTGATGTTATATGAGATGCTGCTTTCAAAGTTTGGTGAAATAAGCAACTGATAACGAATATAATTGCCATGCCAGTGGTAATATCTGAAACCTTCTACCATATGAGTTATAATGCATTCTTGAGACAAAAGTAAAACGTGGCATTTGAAACAATTTGGCTGTAATAAGCAGCGCATGTGGTGGAATATGCACTTAAAACCTGCTCGATTCTTCTACTGTTCTTCGAACATTAGTGTTTCTAGCGGTTCAGGTGCGCTAGAGTTTTTTTTATATGAAGTTTTCTACATGGCGAGAAATTTTCATGAAGATCGTATACGTGGGCATGGCGCAAGATCCCAACATTGCTCCATTTACTATGGTATGCCATTCAGGTGATTTCAGCAAGTATTTTGTGATGAAGAGTTTTTTCGCTAAATGTTAATGAACATTTTAGAAATGCATATTGATTTGTTAGTTTATTTGTAAGATTATTTCAATCACAGCGCTGAATGCTAAGGTAATAAAATTATAGAATTCCAATTTTTTGTTGCATTTTGATCTGGTAGACATTTTAAACAAAATAAATATTGCAAGTGAATGTTTGCAGAGTCTTGAAATTTGCTTGGAGACAGCGGTTGAAATATTAAGCTCTACAAAGATGTTTTTAAAGCAAAGATGTTTTTAAAGCAAAGATCGATAAGCAGCGGACCTCGTCCGCTGCTGATCGATCAATCGATACATATTTTTGTAGGCACACTGCTCTTATGAATAAGACTAGGAGCAAAATGTTCTGGTGCTACTTTTAAATACTGCACCATTGCGTACGGGTTTTAATGGTTAAATCCCAACGAGAAAAGTAATGTCCAAGAGTATTTTATGCAAAATTTTCAATTTAGGATGGAAATATTACAGCAATATTATTAGTTTTATTCTTTTTTATTGAGAGATGTCATCGGCTGGTAAGGCAAATGATTTTTGTGGGAAAATAAATAGTGTTTTCTTGCATTGCCTGGAATGTGTAGGGTGTTCTTATTCTTGCATGTGAAGGCAGGGTTTGCTGCAAGTAATTTACATACATATGTACATATATCATGAACTTTACGCAAAATAGCTTTCAACCATCATACGACTGCATTGCAGGTAATGACTGTATCATGTATGGTGATTTCATATATTGCTTTGCTTCTTGATGGGATTGTCGGGTAGAAGAAACCATTTTTTGAGAAGAGTTGACTTTTTAAATAGAAAGAGAAATTCGAACATATTTTCTTTAAAACGGAAAAAGCTAATAAGCGTGACTTAAGCGACTGATAACCTAAGATCAAATTTTTGAAGGCGAGAGGGTAAATCTTTACGTTTGATTAGTTGCGCCCCCTTTTTGCCAGCGCCCGGTGCGACTGCTCCATACGCGCCTATGGGCGCCCCGGCCCTGATTGTGATACATTGCATCGTAATTATCGTCGGCAACCAATCATTGGTACAAGCACCGTGGTTACAGTACCAAAAACCTAATTATTTGGTTTTTGATTTAACATTTGGTGACCCCTATACTACGAAGCTCAAAGAAGAAATCTTGAGCGGTAGGGAAGAATACGTAAAGCCTTCTATACAACGAAGCTCAAATTGTAAGTCTTAAGCTGTAGAAGCAAAATAAAACATTTGGGTACATTCCTATACTACGAAGCTCAAAGTAGAAAACTTGAGCGGTAGGCAATAGAATCTCCTATTCAACGAAGCTCTGGGCAAGGCTAGAGCGGTAGAAAGATCGGCTTTCTATAATACGAAACTCATTGTTGGGTGATAGAAAGCAGCATAAGGGACGTCAAATTCCTATACTACGAAGCTCATAACATAAAGCTTGAGCATTAGGAAGTTAACCAATACACTTGTCAAAATGGTGGAATCAGGATCGTCAGCTGCGTTGAAGGCAATGGAAGCTCAAGAAGTGCTAACAGCAAATCTCCAACAAATAATAAGCAACTACAAAAAGGACTCTGAAGACAAAAAGAACTTAGCTTACTTCGAAGAAAGGCTTAGAAGATTAGAAGTAGCCTGGAAGTCTTTTAAAGAGAGAGATGTAGTGCTGCGATCAATGGAGGATTTGAAAAGACCATCGATACTTTGCCAAGACTGTGTACGAGTCTATTTCAGAATTGTTTAAAAGATATAAGGCGCATTTCACGGAACAAATCCGAAGTTATAGTGATGTGCCGTCATTAAGCACGTCAAGCAAGGCAACGTTGTCGGAAATTCCGATTGGAGAGGAACAAATGGCAAAAGTCAAGGTTGATGAATCAGGCAAGATCCATACTTTGATTCGTCACCAGCACATAACATTTGAGGCAATAAACAGATTGCTATCACGATTATCTTTCGAAAATCTGACAGCCGCGTACATATCAATTAAGTCGGATACTGTAAAGAGGATGTGGATGCAGATAGAGAATGTGAAGCTAAACATTTATGAATTGACCAATGATCCATGTCAATACGGCTACGACAGCGCAAAATTTCAGATTCTAGAAGACCAGGTTCAAGAAACACTCATCAAACAATGCAGAAGTAAAATTTCCGACAATAACACTACCTAAGTTTGATGACGATTATGAGAAATGGACCCAATTTCGAGACCTTTTCCGGCAGATGGTGCACGATCAGCCAATGGCTGGGTGTCAGAAACTATGGTATCTTAAAGAAAACGTTATTGGGGAGGGTGATTTGAGGTTTGCTAACGTCCAGTGAAAACTAAGCCGCCGCATGGAAGACGTTGAAAGACCGTTACAATAATAAACGACTGCTGATAGCAATACTAGTAAACAAATTACTATCACAGCCAAATCACGCAGCGAAGAATCCATCAGCTACAACAATCAAGAACTCGTATGTAACGAAGGAGTGTTCACTCGGGATTACAAATCTCAGTATCTCAAACACAGGATGGGATCCTATTTTGATTCAACTGCTCGTGAAGAAATTGGACAAAGCATTCCAAACATTGTTTGAGCAATCATTAGAATTTTGCTACAGTTACTGAGTTTTTTGGAGACATGGTTTCAATCCCTGGAAAATTTGAATTCGAGGGGAAAATCAGAAAACCAAAGTAAAAGCTTCCATCGAGGATTAGCATCCACCATAGTTTCTTGTGTTCAGTGTCAGGAATCGCATCCGATTTTCAACTGCAAAGAGTTCTTGAAATTATCAGCTGGTGATCGATTAAGAACAGCAAAGAAAAACATTATTTGTTTGAACTGCTTAAAGTCAGGGTATTTTGCGTCCTGCACATCTAGAGGATGTACCAAGTGCAACAAAAAGCACAACACCTTGTTGCATTTCAAAAAATACCACTCGGAAGAAAGGCGAAGGAACTGGGTGTCTTAACAGGATCATCGAATACAACAAAGACAATGAGCGAAAATAAGTCACTGGCGTCACTAACGACAACAACGCGGAACAGCTCTTATCCAATTGTAAGCAGAGAATGGAAAAAAAATTACTTGCAGAGCTGTACTCGATTCTGGCTCTCAAATAAATGTGGTGACTGAACGAATTGTCCGGAAATTGAATCTGCCAGTAACATCAGTGTCAATGCAAATACAAGGCATTGGCAACGGTCATCAAAATGCCTGCAAAAGAACAAGCCTAGATTTACAGTCGGGAAGATCGTTTTCAGAGAGGCTTAAAGCATTTGTCCTACCAACTATAATTTCGCAGCAGCCAACACAAGTTATAGATGCGTCGAGCTGGAAAATTCCGGAAGATGTTATCCTAGCAAACGCCAGATTCCATATTCCTGGACAAATCGATGTACTACTCGGTGCTGAGTTTCATCATCAAATCCTCAGAATTGGGCAGATAAAACTCAACGACGGGCTACCGGTGCTACAGAATACCGTTTTTGGCTGGGTGATATCCGGGAAGATTGACGAAATGCTTTTAATTGCGGAATTTCTGCAGAAGAAGAAGAACTAAACAGAATAATGAGCAAATTTTGGCAGCTTGAAGAAGCTGAGCCTACAAAGCCGCAATAAACCGGAGCAGAAAAATTATGTGAGACTCTGGCAGCAGTCATCAGTAGGGAGAATAACACGGAGAAGCAATTTTCACGTGCCGTAACTATTCAAGCTGATGGAAGTGTGATCTTAACCTCTTCGTGGTGCTGCCGGTAACAATCTTCCGTGAAAGAAATATTGGCTAATATTATTCACGCTTTGGGGAGTCAATCCCTAAGGGAAATACCCCAAGCCAGTGGCGGAACAGCTTATGCCGAGGACTGAATAGCTGCTGGCTGAAGCAGTCACTAATATCCTAATTCGGGTGTCGGATGGCAAGGGCCTGTGTTGTGAATACTAAAATGTAAACAAACACTAATGTCATTACATATTAAAAATATTCACTTTGTGATTTTAGCGCCATTTTAAGAAAGTGGTGAGCTCTAAAATTAGATTTGACTTAGCGAAGACTCAAACAAGTACACTTAACGTTAAAAATAACACCGAAAACCAAATCCATACATTTTAGTACATATATTTATCACTTAGCAATTGAACGAAAATGTTATTATTTAAGATCAGACATTAGACAATAAAGTTAGTCTTTCTTGGTAAGCCAAACTGGTCGGCAACCAAAAAGACATTTCAAATAAACATCGTCGTTTATTTTACTTTGTCTCGAATATATCTCTGCTGACGCTAGTAGAGGCGGTTGAATTCGCTACGCTGAAGCTGAGATTATTCTGAGAGGACAATTTTTAAATCATATCTAAAATTATTCCTGAATATTGCCAAGCGTTTTGGTAGTCTTTATTGACGGTTGTCACGTACCAAACACAGAGGCACAAACTGCGCTTAGTGCCCCATTTCATGGCGATCCTGTAATAAACGATCCTGCGAACGATAAATTTTGGATCCATACGTTACAAGTTACGTATAACTTAAGAAAACATATCTAAACCATTGGCTAAACTCGACTACGTGCCGTCCATAGCAGTTAAACGATTTTACCGATAGATGTCTAGTAACTCACGTTCCTGTGAATTTTGATATTACATTTTTCGAGCACCTGCTGAATTGCAGCACAACAAAATTTTGCAATAGGATACTTGCAAATTATGGGAAAGACGATTCTGCAGCCTACATTCCAGTGAATCAGAGTCCTGCACTTTTCGAGCGGCATCAACTTAAGAACCTTGGAGTCCGATGACATTTTGCGATTCGACAAGAACAACATTTGTATATATTGTTTTGAAAATTTCAAGAAATGCAGATTTCGAGAACGAGAAAGACTACGAATCTTGGACGACTACTGAAATTATAAATACGCATAATGAAAAATTGAATTTAAGTTATAGTTAAAATATAACAAAACCTTCAAAGTAAGCAATATGACGTTGCAAATAATATGGAAAGTAGAAATTATGATGAATACGAAAATACGAATTAAAAATAAAATATTTAAGACGTAAACCTACGCAAATTATTGCAGCAACAATAATGAAAATGAAAACAAATTCATGTATTTTTATTATATTATTGATTATGTATTATATTATTCATGTAAGATAAAGCCACAAATAATATGTTTTCAATAGAAAGCAAATTTAATGAAATTAAACAGATTTTACGAACATAATAAAATGGCTTCTCGTAGACTAATAAAAAGAATCTAAATTAGTTTAATTAATTGGCAAAAAGCATAATGGAGGTACAAAGAAAATTTCATATGGTCTTTAGTATGAGGAAGTAAAATACATTTGTTTTTTTAAATGAGCCTAAGCAGCATGCCACAAGAGGAAAAATATTTCTAAACAAGATATGACTCAAACGAGTTATTTTTTTCTGAAAATTGAGTCAATTGAAACATAGCAAGATGAGTAACTTCGATATTGAGATTGCATTAGAGTGCATACCAATTTTTACTGGCAATCCTAAAGAGCTTGAAGCATTTTTAACAATAGTCAATTTAATAAATGAGAACCTTAATGAAGACGGGAAGAACAAATTACTGAAATTGACGAAAAATGTAAAATTAGGAATAGTAGTTAAGACACAACTGTTATCATTGTATATAAATAAATACGTGGAACTAGAAAGAGCTCTAACAAATAGATATAAAATTAAGAAAAGTCAGCAACAAATTCATACACAACTATCCCAATTACGCCAGCGCGGAACAGCTGAGAAGTATGGCGATAAACTATCTGAGCTCATGAACGAATTGAGTGATATACAAATTAATAGCTTAGGCCAGAATCCATCTTTAGCAGAAAAAGTAGCAATACGAAAGTCAAATGACTCGTACGTACTTACCATTTTTAAAAATGGTTTAGACGAATCACTCAAACCTACAATTTTCGCTGCACAGCCCAAAACATTTGCAGAAGCAATTCAAATAGCGATTGAATTAGAATCAAGCATAAATATAACAGAAAATATTATGCTTGTAAATAGGAAAAACAATATACATCAAAAATTGAATAATAATTATAGCAACTGCCCAAGCAATAGCAACTGTCAGAGAAACTACTATAGCACATATAGGAACCATAATAGTTATAGTCAAAACCAAAGCAATAATTATAGAAATAACAACAGGAATAATGGAAACAACTATAATTCCCGAAACAATAATTGCAGAAATTATTACAGAAATAACAATAATCCAGAAACGATTGAGAAAGATACTGTAAACCAGAGAAATGAAAATACTAAGAAAGAAATTGCACCTGAAACTTACATAGAACATTCAATAATACAAGAAAAAAGCATACAGCACATCGAAGTACTAAAAACAAATAAAGTAGATGCATTGACCAATAATATTAAAAAAGAAACTGAGTCATTGGAAAAATATCGATCAGTCGAAGTCGAGAGACCAATAAACGAAAGATTTAACGATAAACGAATAGTCAAAAATGTAATAAAAAGCATTGAAATGAATCAATTGAGTACAGAGGCATTGGCAAATATTAAACCAACACAGAAAAACGATACCAATGACAACAAAGTATTAACATGTAGAAGGCAAATAGTCAAAAACCAAAATAATACAAGGCAGTACAAAAATTCAAGAAAAACTGAAAAAGCGCATAATCTAATCCACAATAAAAAAACTCAAGCGCACCTGAACCGCTAGAAACACTAATGTTCGAAGAACAGTAGAAGAATCGTGCAGGTTTTGAGTGCATATTCCACCACATGTGCTGCTTATTACGACCAAACTGTTTCAAATGCCACGTTTTACTTTGGTCTCAAGAATGCGTTATAACTCATATGGTGGAAGGTTTCAGATATTACCACTGGCATGAATTTCAACGTTTATGAGAGCAAAACACGGGTTAATTATATTCGTTATCAGTTGCTTATTTCACATAATTTTGAAAGCAGCATCTCATATAACATCAATGAAGAAAATGCTCAGTGCCTGCAGCACTGTTACTGAAGTTGGTGTTTGGGGCTGTGATCCGTAAAATTTGCAGAACTTTGCGAATTGTAACATTGATTATTTATTTTAATTGTAAATGTTTCCGGTATGAAGACTAGCTGTAAGCGTTTATTGATACAAAAGTAGCACAACCGACTCGTGCTGGCAACCTTCTGCCAGTATCAAAGCCAAGAATATATCACATCTGCTTCACGTTGTTATATAACTTTCGAAGTTAAAGGAGTATAAAGAAATTTAGAGTTACCTGCAGCGAGTTTTTTCAAACAATAGAAAGCTTAATATTTGCTGTTTATTGTCACTACAATATCATTACCATTTGAAAATTCTACGATAAAACCGCTTAATAAAGATATTGCAATAAAACACAAAACCAGCAATAGCTGGAAGCCCTATCGTAGCTTTTCAACCAAATTTGGCCTGAATAATGTTTATGACAGGTTTCATTAATTGTATGAAATTCGTATTGATTTCATGACCGCACTGGATAGTGCAAAAAGTTTTATTTTCCTGAGCGAATTTTCAAAACCAAAGACACAAAATTACCATAGCTGGCAGCACCAATCAAATTTTTCAACCAAATTTCCACCAAACAGAGATTAGAGTTAGGTTTAGCTACTGTGCCAATTTCATGAAAATCTGGTAATTAATTCACATTTCATAGGGCAAAAAGCAGTTTTTTTCTTTGTAATTTTTCAAGATGGCACCACTGGCACAGACTTGTCCACAATTCAAAATCGCTTCTATCAAATCTGGTCTTACTTAAGTCCAATGCATTCTGTAAATTTTAGCTGTATCTGATTATTGGTTCGTGAGTTTCCGTGAACAGAAGTTTTTGATGCTAAAAATATAGGTTAACTGGGAGAGGGTTACCGTTCTTGTCCGACATGAAATTTCGAAAGTTTTATTTTGAACGTGTAGAAAAAACATAAGATTTATACACAGATTGGTTTTATTGTAAGAAACGGACATTTTTTTGAATATTCGATGGTTTGAATGTTTTCACTTCAAAATTTTTTTTTTCAAAATGAAGACACCAAAATTATCATAGCTGGCAACTCCAACCGAATTTTTCTACCAAATTTCTAAAAAACGTGGCTTAAAGTAAGGTCCAGCAGGTGTGTGAGTTTCGTCAAAATCGAACGATTCAATCAGAATTTATAGGGCTAAAAGCAGTTATCTTTTTTATTGATTTTTCAAGATGGCACCACTGGCACAGAATCGTCCGCATTTCAAAATCACTTCTATCAGACCTGGTCCTATTTAAGACCAATACATTCTGCAAATTTCAATTAATTCTGCTCATCGGATCGTGAGTTTCCGTGAACAGAAGTTTTTGATGCTAAAAATATAGGTAAATTGGGCAAGGGTTACCAGGCGTGCCCGTTATACCATATCTTTTTTTTTTGGTTATGTAAACAAAGCACAAGATTTACATATGAGTGGCTTTTTTTTGAAGAAACGGCATTTTTTCAAGAGAGACGATGATTTGGAGGTTTTCAATTTCAGTGCCTGCCCTAGCTACAGGGTTGCCAGCACGCTCATTAAAAGCTACACAAATCTACAACTAAATAATACCAATATGTCCTGAAAATTTCGTAATGCTTGAATAGCTGTGTCAAAAGTTATCGCAATTTAAAAATTTTCAAATTTTCCCGTTCTCTTTTTAGGCACCCAGCGCACACATAGGGTTAAAAAAATTCCAAAGCATTATCCGATTCATATGTAAAACACGTTCGAAATTTATTTTGTTAACTTTATTTTTGCGGAAATTATTTGTGCACGACATAATAGGTATATTAAAAATATCACTTAAATGGCCGCCGGCGCCAAAAGGTTAACAATAACTGACATTTAAAGACACCTGGACCTATTCTGCATATACACCAATGTATCCTAAAAGTTTCAGCTCAATCGGATGGCGTGTTCCCGAGATTATCTCACTGAAATTTTGTGATGATATATATATATATATATATATATATATATATATATATATATATATATATATATATATATATATATATATATATATATATATGGAAATATGAATTTTTGGCCGAATCGATTTTAATACTAATGTTCTTCGAACATTAGTAAAAAACCTAAAAAAGCTGATTTATGTAACAGCAATTCGACAATTAATATTAAAAATTCGATAAAACCAAAACACGACATGAAGCCTAAAGAAGCCTTCCTTTGTAACAGCGATTCGAACGCTGATATAGAAAATTTGATGAAATCAAAATTCGACACAGAGAAAATTTCAAGAGTGATAATGGAAAATAACAAAATCACAGTTAGATGCAGTGATAATCCATCAAAATTAGTTTTGCCATTGGAGAAGCTGACATCACAAATAACTGAAAAGAATATATCAAATGTGTGCCGAAACAAGAGCCACAAAATTCCAAACACATCTAATATAGAGAAATTCAAAAACATGTTCAAAAGAAAGCTACAAAAAATTCAAATACAAAACGAACCGATGAAAATAATCATCTACAAAACACCTAAAAGAATAATTGAAAGCTTCATTCAATTTAATTGCATTAATGAACTACAAATCAAGCTGAGAAACAGCATTAATTTCATGCAGAATATGAAAGAATAAATCAAAGAAAAGGATAAAACTAACTCAGAAATTGAAATAAACTTTTGAACTTTAAAGTAAATCATTTATTATTTTACATAGTTTATCAAGATACTTTTCGAAACCAAAGTATGTTCAATCAAATACAACAAAATATTCCGATTAAAAATGAACTCGTTGAATTTTATAGCAATTTTAATTGAAAACATAAAATAAAATTAAAACAAAAAACTCTAGCGCACCTGAACCGCTAGAAACACTTATGTTCGAAGAACAGTAGAAGAATCGTGCAGGTTTTGAGTGAATATTCCACCACATGTGCTGCTTATTACGGCCAAACTGTTTCAAATGCAACGTTTTACTTTCGTCTTAAGAATGCATTATAACTCATATGGTGGAAGGTTTCAGATATTACCACTGGCATGAATTTCAACGTTTATGAGAGCAAAACACGGGTTAATTATATTCGTTATCAGTTGCTTATTTCACATAATTTTGAAAGCAGCATCTCATATAACATCAATGAAGAAAATGCTCAGTGCCTGCAGCACTGTAACTGAATTTGGTGTTTGGGGCTGCGATCCGAAAAATTTGCAGAAC
>OX376375.1:90583305-90608305 GCA_947369275.1 Nemotelus nigrinus | reverse complement strand
ACGAAATTGTAATCGAAATTGTGAAAGTATGGATGGATCAGTATTCAAAAAATTTCCTTTCTACAGAAATGAAATTTTTTTTCCCAAAAGAAGCGGGTGTTGTGAATACTAAAATGTAAACAAACACAAATGTCATTACATATTAAAAATATTCACTTTGTGACTTTAGCGCCATTTTAAGAAAGTGGTGAGCTCTAAAATCAGATTTGACTTAGCGAAGACTCAAACAAGTACGCTTAACGTTAAAAATAACACCGAAAACCAAATCCATACATTTGAGTACATATATTTATCACTTAGCAATTGAACGAAAATGTTACTATTTAAGATCAGACATTAGACAATAAAGTTAGTCTTTCTTGGTAAGCCAAACTGGTCGGCAACCAAAAAGACATTTCAAATAAACATCGTCGTTTATTTTACTTTGTCTCGAATATATCTCTGCTGACGCTAGTAGGGGCGGTTGAATTCGCTACGCTGAAGCTGAGATTATTCTGAGAGGACAATTTTTAAATCATATCTAAAATTATTCATGAATATTGCCAAGCGTTTTGGTAGTCTTTATTGACGGTTGTCACGTACCAAACACAGATGCACAAACTGCGCTTAGTGCCCCATTTCACCTGTCTAATTTAATGCCTACGCTGGGATACAGAGGATAATACGGCTGTTCTTTTATATTCCTTTTACTCGTGGTACCAAAATTGAAGGTACTATAGAAAAAAACTTTAGCGCACCTGAACCGCTAGAAACACTAATGTTCGAAGAACAGAAGAATCGTGCAGGTTTTGAGTGCATATTCCACCACATGCGCTGCTTATTACGGCCAAATTGTTGCAAATGCCACGTTTTACTTTTTTCTCAAGAATGCATTATAACTCATATGGTAGAAGGTTGCAGATATTACCACTGGCATGAATTTCAACGTTTATGAGAGCAAAACACGGGTTAATTATATTCGTTATCAGTTGCTTATATCACAAAATTTTGAAAGCAGCATCTCATATAATATCAATGAAGAAAATGCTCAGTGCCTGCAGCACTGTAACTGAAGTTGGAGTTTGGGGCTGCGATCCGAAAAATTTGCAGAACTTTGGGAATTGAAACATCGGTTATTTATTTTCATTGCAAATGTTTCCGGTATGAATACTAACTGTAAGCATTTGTTGATACAAAAGTAGCACAACCGACTCGTGCTGGCAACCTTTCGCCAGTATCAAAGCCAAGAATATATCAAATCTGCTTCACTTTGTTATATTACATTCGAAGTTATAGGATTATAAAGAAATTTAGGGTTACCTGCAGCGAGTTTTTTCAAATGATCGAAAGCTTAATATTTGCTGTATATTGTCACTACAATATCATTACCATTTGAAAATTCTACGATAAAACCGCTAAATAAAGATATTGCAATTAAACACAAAACCAACAATAGCTGGCAACCCTATCGTGGCTTTTCAACCAAATTTGGCCTGAATAATGTTTATGACAGGTTTCATTAATTGTATGAAATTCGTATTGATTTCATAACTGCACTGGAAGTTATAGGGCAAAAAGTTTTATTTTCCTGAGCGAATTTTCAAAACCAAAGACACAAAAATTCAAGATGGCACCACTGGCACAGAATCGCCCGCATTTCAAAATCACTTCTATCAGACCTGGTCCTATATAAGGCCAATACATTCTGTGAATTTCAAATAATTCTGCTCATCGGATCGTGAGTTTCCGTGAACAGAAGTTTTTGATGCTAAAAATATAGGTAAATTGGGCAAGGGTTACCAGGCGTGCCCGTTATACCATACCTTTTTTTTTTTTGTTGATGTAAACAAAGCACAAGATTTACATATCAGTGGCTTGTTTTTGAAGAAACGGCATTTTTTCAAGAGAGACGATGATTTGGAGGTTTTCACTTTCAGTGCCTGCCCTAGCTACAGGGTTGCCAGCACGCTCATAAAAAGCTACACAAATCTAAAACTAAATAATATCAATATGTCCTGAAAATTTCGTAATGATTCAATGTTTCTGTCAAAAGTTATCGAAATTTAAAAATTTTCAAATTTTCCCGTCCTCTTTTTAGGCACCCAGCGCACACATAGGGTTAAAAAATTCCAAATTATTATCTGATTCATATGTAAAACACGTTAGAAATTTATTTTGTTAACTTTATTTTTGCGAAAATCATTTGTGTGCGAAATAATAGGTATATTAAAAATATCACTTAAATGGCCGCCGGCGCCAAAAGGTTAACAATAACTGACATTTAAAGAGACCTGGACCTATTCTGCATCTACACCAATGTATCCTGAAAGTTTCAGCTCAATCGGATGGCGCGTTCTCGAGATTATCTCACTGAAATTGTTTGATGATATATATATATATATATATATATATATATATATATATATATATATATATATATATATATATATATATATATATATATATATATATATATATATATATATATATATATATATATATATATATATATATATATATATATATATATATATATATATATATATATATATATGGAAATATGAATTTTTGGCCGAATCGATTTTAATACTAATGTTCTTCTTCGAACATTAGTAAAAAGGAGGGGGCTGCATTAAATGCCCCAAATCTAAAGGCCTCAGAGCCTTCCATCAGTGGAGCTGCAGTGCTCCCCAGCGAATCCTCGAAGGAATTAAGGGAATATATGAAGCCTAGAGCCCAAGATGATTCCAAGCAACAAAGGCACAAGAAGGGCAAAAGCAAGAGGAGAGTCGAATATAGCTCCACATCAAAAAACAAAGGTGGACCAGGCGGGGACCAAATATGCCAGACAGCTTCACAAAAATTGAGAGGCAAACCGGAAGAAGTAAAGGCAGCAGAGGCTCCCGCAGCCTCCCCTTCTACCTCTGACGGCGGATCCGCGATGCAAAACGTAGAGGAGCTCTCGCGCAGCATGGAAGCACTTAACGTGACTTCGCAGGAGGCATCGAAAGATACTCAAAATAAGAAGAACATGAGCAGTGCAGCCAGAAAGCGAATGAAGTTCTTCATACAAAAAGGTTTGTCTCCAGAAGAGGCTAGGGAAAAGGCCCTCCTAACAAAGGCACCAGAGGCCAATAGGAAAAGGCCTAGACCCAAGGATGGCACTCCTGAAGACAGGCAGCCAAAGAAGATAAGAGGCACCGACGTGGCCCCAAAACATTCTGAACCCAGCAAAAGGCAACGACAAGTTACCTACGGCGGAGCCTTGCAGGGTGTGAAAATGACGGTCATGATGAAAGATTTTCCCCAGGGACTTCTCACGACCGACCAAATGGATAAAATACAAAATGCCCTGGAGGAGCGGATACTGGCCGAGATAGAAAGAGGCGTTGCCCCTCAGAAAAAGGCGTTGCCCCTAGGTTACGTGTCCCTCCACTGTAAGGACAAACCAACGGTGGAGTGGATAAGGGCGGAAGCTCAGAATATAAGGCCGTGGGAAGGGGCCAACCTATGGGCCACGGAGGAATCCCTGATTCCTAATCGTAAGATCCTTGTTGGCTATTTCCCAAATGCAACGGATCTGCCTACGGAGAGGATCCTGGCCTTCATTGAACGCCAAAATGAGGACCTCAACGTTGAGTCCTGGAGAGCCCTCTTCAGGGAAAATAAAGGCAAGTGCGTCATGCTTGTAGTAGCGGCGGACCAGGCCTCTGCTACCAAAATAGCAGACGGAGACGGCGACATTAGATTCCGCTTTGGGCAAGTTAAGTTGAACGTCAAAAAGTCAGGCAGGAAAACACCGGAGCCTGTGGTCACTCTAACCACCAATACGGAGGGCAGTGGAACCGGCATGGAGGCAGCACCAGGTCCCAGCGGCTCTCAACTAAGCCAAAAAAAGGGAATGAAGTGTCTACAGGTGAACCTGCATCATGCCAAAGCTGCCTCGGCGAAAGTAAGCAGCAGGTTTGCCTCGGGCACCTATAAATTGAGGTAATACAAGAGCTCTGGGTAAACAAAGGCAGAATAAATGGCCTGAACACAAAATATAGTAAGTTAATTTGGGCCGCAGGGGAAGAAAACCCGAGGGCGGCGATAATAATTAACACATATATTAACCTTCTTCTGATTCCAGAATACACAAATAGCGACACAGTGGCGGTCCAAGTACAGGTCCCAATCGAAAGAGGATTAGTGGAGGCGGTATTTGTCTCAGTATACTTCACAGGGGACGAGGATCAAGTCCCAAGTAACAATATCAAAGGACTCGTTAGCCACTGCAGAAGAAAGAACAAAATGCTGATCATTGGATGCGACGCCAACGCTCATCACACAGCATGGGGGAGTAGTGACGTCAATACTAGAGGTGAGTTACTCTTAGAATTCCTCCTGAACAGCAATTTGTCTGTAGCAAATAAGGGCAAAACGCCAACTTTCGTGTCAGCTAACAGACAAGAGGTACTAGACCTTACGTTGGTGTCAAACAATGCGGCGCATTTAGTGAAGAAGTGGAATGTCTTAGGAGTCGCTTCTTTCTCTGATCATAGGCATATAAACTTCGAGCTAGGAAAATATACTGTAGAAGGGGTAAAGTACAGGCAACCAAAGTGTACTAACTGGGAAGGCTATCAAAATAGCCTTACAGCGGGACTTTACGGCCTGCACCCGAGTTTCAGTATGACGACGGAGCTGGAGGACACTATGGTCACCAGAATAATCCTCGAGTCATACCACGATAACTGCTCTGAGAAAACCAGTGCTTCCAAGACAAGGGTGCCATGCTGGAATAGGGAGTTAGAAAAACTTAGAAGAGCCGCAAGAACGGAGTTCAACCGAGCTAAAACCACATCAAACTGGGAGGCCTATAAAAAGAAACTTTCGGAATACAACAAAGAGCTAAGAAAATCTAAAAGGAAGGCCTGGAGTGCCTTCTGCGAAAGTGTCAATAGTATCCCAGAGACTGCCAGGATCCAGAAAGCTCTATCTAAAGACTATCAAGGCCATATAGGACTACTAAAAACTCCAGATGGAGGGATGACGACCACCTTTGACGACACACTGGAAGTTCTGCTTAGAACACACTTTCCAGGGTGCGAAATAAGCAATGAGGCTGAGGAAGAAGTGGACAGTTTTGATCGGATACGTCACTCACCTCTTCTGCTCAAACAAATCATCACGTATGAAAAGGTTGAGTATGCAATAAACTCCTGCAAACCCTTTAAATCGCTAGGACCAGACGGAATTTACCCAGCTCTGCTACATAGAGCAACAGGGAAACTAAAAACCATTCTGGTACACATATTTAGAACGAGCTTGCAACTCAGCTATATACCAAAATTGTGGAGATTGGCGCGGGTTGTGTTCATCCCTAAAGGGGGCAACAAACCGGCCGACCTGCCAAAATCATTCAGGCCAATTAGCCTCACATCTTTTATACTGAAAACCATGGAAAAACTTATTGACCTATACATAAGGAATGATCTTTTGACAAAGATGCCACTTCATAAATTTCAATTTGCCTACCAAAAAGGCAAATCAACTATATCAGCTACACATAAACTGACACAAATAATAGAAAAGGCATTGGAATGCAAGGAAGTCGCACTATGTGCTTTCATGGACATAGAGGGAGCCTTTGACAATGCAAGACATGACTTGCTATACGTCGCTCTCCAGACGAGGGATACTCCTCAAGAAGTAGTGAAATGGGCGAGTAAAATACTAAGGAATCGAGGTGTGGTTGCGGAGCTGGGGGAGGCGATGATAAGGGCTGACACTAAGAGGGGATGTCCACAGGGAGAGGTATTATCCCCCCTGTTGTGGTTCCTACAAATTGATGACCTTCTCGTGACCCTCAATAGTAAGGGCCTAACTGCTCTCGGCTACGCGGACGACATTACGGTAATAATACAAGGCTCACACATGGATACCGTGAGGTCCAGAATGCAAAAAGCATTAAATGAAACAAGCCAATGGTGCAAAAAAGAGGGTCTATCCATTAATCCTCAAAAAACTAGCATAATACCATTCACCAGAAAAAGAAAAATCGAAAAAGGAGCCCTAAATATAAGGGATACAGTCGTATATCTGCAAGAAGAGGTAAAATATCTAGGAATACACCTAGATAGGAAACTCAATTGGGACAATCATTTAAACAAAACGACAATGAAGGCCCCTTAGGCACTCTGGGCGACAAAACAAATGCTTGGACGCAATTGGGGACTATCTTCAAGGCAGACCCTATAGGCATACAAACAAATGGTGAGACCTATCCTCCTATATGGAGCTACAGTGTGGTGGAAGAAAACCATACAAAAAACTGCTATAAATAGGCTCAACAAGCTTCAAAGGATGGCCTGCCTGCTGATTACAGGAGCAATGAGCTCCACTCCAACAGTAGGAATGGATGCCCTTCTAAGACTTGAACCGCTGCACCTCAAAATTCAGGAGGAAACAGCGAGACAAGCCGATAGCATACAACAGGCCTACAGGTATAAATCAGGGGACCTTAAAGGCCATCTAAAAATCCTGGAGGACGTCAGGCCCATAATGGAAATGTTAAACCTCAGCGACCAAATAAAAACTGAGGCAGCATTCAAGAAGAGGTTCAAGGTCACAATTCCATCAAGGGACAAATGGAAGGATAGACCACCTCCCTCGTACAAAGGAGCGCAAATGTGGTATACGGATGGTTCAAAGATGGATTGTGGAGTAGGAGCAGGGATCGTAGGTCCCAAGTGCAAAATGCATTTCCCTCTCCCAAAGGAAGCCACGATCTATCAAGCAGAACTATCTGCCATACTAAGAGCCTCACAAACAATAAAAATAAGGAATACTAAAAGGGTCAGAATTAAGCGGCTCTCATGGCTATAAATCGCGATTAAATAAATTCAGCTATTCTCCTAGAGGTGAGAAAGGCCCTAAATGAAATAGGGGCACCGAATAGTTTCGAGTTGATATGGATCCTTGGCCATGAGGGGCACCGAGGAAACGAGGAAGCTGATACCAGAGCCAAAAAAGGAGCAAAAATGCCCTTCATAGGTCCTTCTCCGTACTGGGGTTTTCTAAAAGCAGATATGGAAAAGGAAATTAAAGCATGGAGCAAGAAGAAGATCGAAGATTATTGGCTTAATATTGAGGGTTTGAAACCCTCAAAACATACCTTGGCTTTGATAATAAAAAAGCAAAAGAAGCAGTGGCTCTCTGCAAAAGTGGCAGAGTGTGTAGAACATTTGCTCACAGTCTGTCCATCACTAGCAAGAAGAAGATTCGAGCTACTTGGCTCTGCTCTTCCTTCCATCAGGGATATCACAAATGTCCCGTCAAGGAACATATCCAGGTTCATTAGAAGCCTGGACATCCTATAGGACATAACGCAAAGGAGGCACAATAGACCCAGGAGGTGGCAGTGCTAGGGTCCCTCTGGACCCACTCCAGGCCATCATCATCATCATCATGTGAGACTCACTTCAACCAAACAACCAAAAGAACCATAGACGGCAGGTTTGTTGTGAAATTACCTTTCAAGGACAGCCCAAATACTTTAGATGAATCTAAGGACATTGCGATGCGAAGATTTTTGGCACTTGAGCGACGACTGCAACGAGATCCAGAACTTCGAGCTGAATATTCAGCGTTTATAAATGAATATCTCGATCAAGAACACATGCAAGAGATTAGAAACGTCCCCGAAAATCATTATTTCGTGCCCCATCACTGCGCCATTAAGCCCGAATCAACGTCAACAAGACTACAGACAAGACAATTTAGCTGCGCGAAGCAGCTGCGTCACCTTGGAAAGTAGATCCAAATGTTCGTCAAAAGAAGAGCTAGTAACGAGCAAATCATCGAGATATACAAACACCTTGTCATGCAGCTCGTGAGGGATCACTTTGTGCATTAATCTGCACATGGTTTGTGGGGCATTGCACAAACCGAACGGCATCACAGTGAAGTGGTATAATGGGCGGCCAGGAACGGTAAAAGCAGTCTTCTCCCTAGATTCCGCATCCGGGAATCTAGGGCGAAGACTGCTTTTATATAAAATATATAAAATATAATTCCGCTATATGTTAACACATATATTCATTATAATACATACTCACATATTCATTATACTAAATATACATTATACTGCACTATGCACTTTCTTCCACTCATTAATTTGTAATTCATAAGTAGAATTTCACTAGTTCAACGACATAAACATTGTATTAAAATACCTACATTACTTATCAATTAATTGGACTATGTTCTTGGTACAAGTGTAAAGTCCGATCCGAGTTCATCGCAGAGCTGAATTGCAGAATAAGTATTTTTCATCAGCAAATGTGCAATGAACTGCGGACAGACTAAAATCATATAAATATTGTAATAACATTCATACTATGCATTGTAATAAAGACACTCTTAGGTGAAACAAGCCTTTGTCGTTTTCATACCCAATGTGAGGCCGCATTGGGCACCAACAAGAGTACAGTTTGTAAAAACATTGGTGACCCCTACATATCAGAACGACGCGTTCTTCTGATATTTATCAGATCAATTCGATACCAGTTCTTGTCGTTAAATACTGGGCGAATTTTCCTACGACGCTATTAAGCATCAGGAAAACAAATATCAAAGTTTGAAATTTTTCTAATTTTTCCTTTTTATTATAGAAAGAAATTTTGGTGGGAAATATGGAGGCGTTAGCTGGGCAGCAGGTATCGGCAGGCCAAGCAATGGAGCGAATGCTGACCAACTTTTACAAAGACTCGAAATCAAGGAAGACCGGGCGATATTATGAAAATCGGCTGAAAAAGCTAGAAGCTGAGTGGAGCGAGTTCGTGCGACGAGATGTGGAACTGCAAAAGTTTCGAGCCACGAACATGGAGCACCCATATTTTAGAGAAACATACTTCTTGCAAGCTCAAGAAGTTTACGAAGATCTCAAAGGGGAGTTGAAAGATGGGCTTAGTGAGCTTGAAGAAGCCCACTCGATAGGTGCCACAGTACCTGACGACACAAACCTGCCGAAACCCATTTTAGTGGACGTGGCAAAGCGAGTGGTAAAGCAGCAATCATTGATTGGTTCGTTGAAGAAGGCAATTGAGAACGTGAATCAACTTCTCATAGACCAGCCGGATCGTTCGCTGGCCTTTTGTCAGCAGCATTTGGCAACCCTTACCAATTATTGGACAACAATATCCGATGCTCATCATGAACTGGTGGCAGAGACAACAGAATACAATTCGAGCGCTGAAATATCATCGTTAGAGAATGCCTATCAGGAATTAATGATAAGGCTAATGGAGACGACGGCGAAATTCGGTAATGCGTCCAATGAGACTTCCCAGTCAAACATAAAACTACCAACGGTCACCATTCCAACATTCTCTGGTGATTATTTAAAATGGAGTTCATTCTCTGAGTTGTTTAAGCAAATGATTGGAGGCACAACGCTGCCAAAAATACAGAAGATGTTTTATTTAAAAACCAACCTAACGGGTGAAGCTAGCCGTTTTATAGCGCATTTGCCTGTTTCTGAAGAGAATTATCAGGCAGCCTGGGATATTCTGTGTAATCGTTATGAAAATCAACGCCTTATTGTGTCAGTATTTCTGAACAGTGTTTTGGGACTATCATGATCAAATATGGAATCAGCAACGCATTTGAAAAGAATGCACGATACTGTTACCGAGTCACTTTTTGGTATAAGAAACTTAGGAGTCGATACGGCAAGCTGGGATCCATTAATAGTTCACATATTGCTCCAAATGGAATCAGCAACGCATTTGAAAAGAATGCACGATACTGTTACCGAGTCACTTTTTGGTATAAGAAACTTAGGAGTCGATACGGCAAGCTGGGATCCATTAATAGTTCACATATTGCTCCAAAAAGTGGATAAAGAAACTCATCGCTTGTTTGAACAATCTCTTCATGACCCTCGACAAGTACCGAAATTAATCACATTCCTAAATTTTATTGAGTCAAGGTTCCAATTACTAGAAAGTCTTGGCGATAGCAAGGGCAGGAAAATCGAAAAGAAACAATCTACATTCCTGACAATTAAAGATAAACAAGCGTGCGGCTGTTGCAGACAAAAATGCATAAATTTACGACAATGTTCTAAATTTCTTCAGATGTCTACCAAAGCAAGGTTTGATACCGTAAAAAAGCTACAAAGGTGCATAAACTGTCTCCAAGAAGGTCACAGTTCGAAAACTTGCCCTTCAAGGAATTGCCTCAAGTGCAATAAACGGCACCATACCTTATTGCATCATGACAACAAGAAGATACCAGATCAAGAGTCTAGCCTTCAGGGAAAGGTTGGGTCGGTTGCAGGTACCACAGAGATCAGCCATTCGGCTCTAAGCTGTTTGAAAACAGCTAGCTATGTATTCCTTGGAACAGCTATTATTAAAATTGAAGGAAAAGATGGACAAGCTAAAGTGTGTCGAGCCATACTTGACTCCGGATCACAGCTCAGTTTTATAACCGAACGGTTATTTCACAAATTACGTCTATCTGGACATGAACAACCAGTGGACATCAGTGGTATTGGAGGGTCAAAATTGTACAGCCGAGGACGTGTAAATCTAACCATACTTTCACGCTGTACGAACTTTAGCACTTCCATCAAAGCGGTGATTCTTCCGGAAATTACTTCGAATCACCCAAGCTGTACACTTGATATAAGTTCGTGGTCAATGCCAGATAATATTGAACTTGCTGACCCAGAGTTCAATACACCACGCCGAGTAGACTTATTATTGGGAGCAGATATTTATGCCAATTTGATATCCCCAGGGCAGATTAAACTCTCACCAGACTTGCCCACACTGCAGAATTCAGTATTTGGATGGGTAGTACTTGGCAAAGCCAAATGCGAACATCCAGCAACATCATTTCTTTGCGGTATAAGCACATCCCTAGAAACTCAGTTGGAAAGATTTTGGGAGCTAGAAGAAATAAAGTATGCATCTAAGTCCCTAACACAAATAGAGAAAGACTGTGAAAAATTGTTCTACGAGACCATATCGCGAAATAAAGAAGGTCGGTTCGTTGTACGACTACCTTTCCAAGAAACACATAAAATCAGCTGAAAATCCAGCAGATATTCTATCCAGAAGTGCCACTCCAAACGAGTTATTTGCATCCAAAGCATGGTTTCAAGGCCCTAAATTTCTTAAAACGAATCTAAGCACATGGCCAACAACCCATATTCACCACAGTGAAGACAATACCGAAACTCGGAAACAAAAAATCGTTCTCATCTCCCATATCACAGATCAATTTCTAGAAACAATTAATCACCGAAACTCTTTTAAATTCTTACAGCGTACTATCGCTTACGTCCTACGTTTTGTAGGCAATGCTCGAAAGACATCACCCGACCTAAAAAATGGAGCCGACTGTCTTCAGCCAGCCGAATTGCAACATTCTCTTCACACCATCTGCAAAGCCATTCAAGCCACCGCATTCACCGGAGAAGTCAAAACATTAAAAAAAGGTTGCACCTTGCCAGAAAAGAATCGACTAAGCGCTTTTAAGCCATTCATAGACGAAGAAGGTCTTATCCGAGTTGGAGAAAGAATAGAAAATTCGACAGTGGATTACACCGCAAAACACCAAATATTGCTACCTCACTCCAACAAAATCGTTCAACTCATAATACAGCAAATCCACGAAAAAGAACAACATGCAGGACCTCAAGCGCTATTAGCAAAGGTTCGAGAACGCTTTTGGCCCCTTAAAGGGAAACAACTCACCTCATCAATTGTCCAAAAATGCATTCGATGCTGTAAGGCCAAACCAAAACTATTGAAACAAGTCATGGGACCTTTACCGAAGGAACAAATTCGACATGCACGACCATTCACAAATGTTGGTATCGACTTCTGTGGACCGATATCCATACATTACCGAATTCGAGGAAAGGCCCCAACAAAGGCTTACATATCAGTTTTTGTTTGTTTCTGTACGAAGGCAGTTCATTTAGAACTGGTCTCAGATTTGACTAAACAGGCCTTTTTGGGCGCCCTTAAAAGGTTCATTGCCAGAAGAGGCAAACCCACAAAAATATTCTGTGACAATGCCACCAACTTTGTGGGCGCTAAGAATGAATTACAAGAAGTAATTGCTTTGTTCACTGACTCCAAAACAAAACAAGAGATCGTTAAATTTTGCGCAGACGAACAGATAGAGTGGAACTTTATTCCTCCCAGGTCTCCTCATTTTGGAGGTCTCTGGGAAGCCGCTGTTAAAGCAGCAAAATTTCATCTAAAGCGCGTTGCTGGCAGTGTCACGTTAACATACGAAGAACTCCACACGATTATTGTCGAAGCAGAAGCCATCCTGAATTCTAGGCCCCTAACACCACTTTCTAGCAACCCAAATGATTTACAGGCTCTAACTCCAGGACATTTCCTCATCGGAGAACCGCTGTCAACACTTCCTAATCCGAGGGCCAAGGAACGGAATATATCATTATTACAAAGAAAGGAGTTAATTGAAGCCTGTCAGATGGACTTTTGGAAACGCTGGACTAAAGAATACCTTCAGCATTTACAAATAACCACAAAATGGAGAGGTTCAACGTCATGCTTGTCTCCGGGAACACTCGTACTATTAAAGGAAGACAATACACCACCACTCAAATGGCCGCTTGGAAGAGTAGTTGTGGAACACAAGGGTTCAGATGGATTGACTAGAGTAGTAGACGTGCAAACCAAAACCGGCATTCTCAGGCGAGCAATTCATAACTTATGCCCATTGCCAGTAGAGGACGAAGCCGGTACAAATAAGACAACAGAACAAATATCCGCGAGCCATAGTTCTTCGCAGGTACTGTTAGCCAGCACAACCAGAACCAAAAAGAAGTCTACAAAACGAAAAATGCATCCCATCAACACCAATTGGTTATTAAACGCGATAATGTATATTCGTCCAAATTCCCCGCAAAACCAGTTACATCATGAATCTAATACACTTCAACCACCGGATGTCAAGAAGAAAAAGCTTATTTCACTAGGTTCCATTGCACCGATAACGCTCGCACTACTAGTACTATTGATCCCGCCTATACTTGGTGCTTCATCAAACCAGCCAATTGACCGGGTAGTGAAAATCACACCTTTTGATGAAGGAAAAATTGCCTATTTCGAAGACATAGCCCAGACATCAATGATAGCAGATCACTGGAATATCATAGCTTATTTTGATATGAAGCACTATTGGACTGATTTACGGGACATCCAGAACCAAATAAAAATAATGAAAGAAATGTGCGTAAATCGATTAACTGAAAATCATAAACAGTGCTTAATGCTTACAATGCAATTTCAAACACGCTTAGACACGATGTCAGCAAAGAATGACCTACTTCTTAACAGAAGCAGTATCCGGAAAAGAAGATCACCCTTTGATTTTGTGGGAATGATCAGCAACAAATTATTCGGTATCTTAGATCAAGATTACGCAGATCGTATGTCAGATACAATTGATAAAATAAGACTAAACGAAGATCACGCAATTTCACTGATTAAAAATCAAACATCGTTAATAGACTCCACAATAAACCTAATTTCTCGAGACAGAGATTTCATTAACAGGCACTTCCAGACCGTCAACGAATGTATGGAAAGTTTCCATCGTGAACTTAATTCAACGAACCGCATCCTAAACAACCAAAACATCCTTCAAACATTCAACACTCTAGCGATTCACCTAACATTAACAATGGAAGCCTATGCTCATACCCAATCAACACTATTCAACATCGTTACCGATAGTAACAACGGGAAGGTAACTCCATGGATTATCACACCAAACCAACTTCTGGAAGAGATTCGTCTAATAAGGGAACACATCCCGGCTTCACTAACCATCCCAGGCCAATCGAACCCCAATGCTCTAATTCACCTGTATAAGCTACTACACGTTCGAGCTAGAATAAAACCTGATAAAACAATTTTTAAAATCACTGTTCCTCTGATACTTGCAGATACTTTCCAGTTATTCAACGTCATTCCAGTCACATTCAAACTATCTTCAGAGTCTGTCCAAATAAAAACAAGCGCTAAATTTTTAGCTTTGACTCTTCACAGGGACCAGTACTATATATTATCTGAAGATGAGGTTAGTCGGTGCATCATAAATGACAATGGACACTACATATGTAACCAGAAACATACAGTATATGCTAAAAATGACGGACCGGCACAATGCGAACTGTCTCTTCTAAATCAAGCAACGATTCTCCCAAAAATCTTCAGAATAGAACCAGTCAACACCTACATAGCATGGACACAAATGCATAATCCAAACACCTGGATATACTCATTGCAGGATTACACACCAACAAACATTGTATGCGGTAGCCAAACGTATCAAACCAAATTAAGAGGAACAGGCGTACTTCAATTCATCGATGATTGCAGTTTACGCGAAGGGTTAATTAAAATTACAGCACATCATCGCTACACTAATAAAATCACTTCGACATACAACTCATCGATCGCCTTCAACTTATCATCAATTGACGAGCTTCCTTTACACACCTTTGGACAAGAATTTCCGAAAATTAACGTATTCAACACTAGCAACGAAATAAACCAACTGAAGAAAACTATCACCAACATCAAAGAGCAACAGGAAACAAATTGGACGACAACAACAGCGCATACTTCAATCTGTTTTGGCCTATCCGTCACAATACTAGCCATCGTTTTTATTTCGATCGTCTACTTCTGTAAAAAGCGAAAATCAAAGAGCACACCAACAGCAGAACCGAAGTCAACAACAATAAATTACAACCTACGACCGCAACGAACTAGATCTTTTTGAACCCGATCACTTCAAGGCCGGGGAATATGTTAACACATATATTCATTATAATACATACTCACATATTCATTATACTAAATACACATTATACTGCACTATGCACTTTCTTCCACTCATTAATTTGTAATTCATAAGTAGAATTTCACTAGTTCAACGACATAAACATTGTATTAAAATACCTACATTGCTAATCAATTAATTGGACTATGTTCTTGGTACAAGTGTTAAGTCCGATCCGAGTTCATCGCAGAGCTGAATTGCAGAATAAGTATTTTTCATCAGCAAATATGCAATGAACTGCGGACAGACTAAAATCATATAAATATTGTAATAACATTCATACTATGCATTGTAATAAAGACACTCTTAGGTGAAACAAGCCTTTGTCGTTTCCATACCCAATGTGAGGCCGCATTGGGCACCAACAAGAGTACAGTTTGTAAAAACAAATGGTATCTGCCAAAAAGCATCTTTTAGGTCCAGACTCGTTATAAATTTAGTGGATTGCAGACGAGCCAATAATCCTTCTATTAGAGGTAATGGATAGGCGTCCTTCAAGGTTACCTCATTCAGTCGTCGTGCATCTAGACATAGGCGTACTTTACCAGGCTTCCTTACAAGGGTAACCGGTGAACTCCATGCGCTCTTGCTTTCCTCGATGACTCCTAAGGACAGCATACGATCCAGTTCATCATACAACAGTTTCTGTATGGCTGGGGACACCGAATAATGCCGCTGCTTAATAGGTTTGGCAGTCCCGGTGTCAATGTAATGAGAGACCAAGGTGGTCTTACCCAAACCATTAAGATTATATAAAGGAAACTGTTGAACAACTTGCTGTAGTCGAGACTGATCCTCAGGAGACAGAGTGTGAAACGCAGGGGCTGTGGCTTCAGAAATGGATGCAACCGCCAGTTGTTGAGTTGGTGAGATTTTAAACGCGTCCCAGAAATCCATTCCTAGATAAACTGGGTTGGTCAAGGTTGGAACGACCAAAATTTTTAGCATACGCGCTTGATTGTTGAATTTCACCAAGATCTCAACATATCCGAGAACAGAAGCCCTATGACCTGACGCTGTCCGAACTTCTGTCTGAAGAGTATGGAGATACAGATTCAGCTCTGCAATCAAGTCCAAAGCTCCTGCTCCCAGGATACTGACGCTTGCACCACTGTCCAATAGTCCTTGGAGCTCACGTCCTTTAATGAAGATGGTAGCGAAAGGACGGTTCTCCCCAAGGGGTGTCACGATGGTGTCGACACATGCTTTACGAAGCCATCGTCTGCTGGCAAAGTATTTCCATGCCCGATGAAAACGCGATACCGAGCGCCTGCGCATCGATCGAGAACACTCAAATCCGTGGTTGATGTTATTAAGACTATCTGATGAGGGGTTTTCCGAGTTTAATGTTTTCGGCGAAATTCCGGGTCGATATTGGTCGCGGCGTCCACCGTCGTTGGCTTGGGTGGCGGACGAGGGGTGGGAATACGTCGCGCCCCCATATCCGGCGTACTCCGCCTGCCGTTTCCCGACCTGCAATGCATGCAATTAGGCTTGAGAACACCTTCCATTCCACATCCGTAACAAAATATTCGCTGGCTGGGGACCGGACAGTCCATAAATGTGTGGCCCTGATCTTTACAGTTCCAGCATATTACGTATTGTCTTTGTGGAGCTTGCTGATGTTGGGCGTTTCCCTAATGTTTAGCCATGGCAGTGATCCAGTATAAAAACTGCCGCGCGGTTAATCCAACGCCTGAGCCATCAAAATGAATGCCCCATTTGGACACTGGGAGTCTTTCGGGTCGGCTGTGATTCATGAGACTGTGAAGTGTTGGGGTTGTTAAATTGAAATCTGGCTGAATCGGAGGAGCGTGTTCTCTTATTTGTGTGCCTCTTAGGGGTGTACACGGGGCATCCGCAAAGTCCACTGTGTTGGCACGAACTGCCGTAGATTCAGCTCAATTGCCAGATCCCAACACAGGACGAGGTCTAGCTCCTGTCGGTGACAGAGTTAGACGATTTATCTGCCCTGCGAGACTTTCAAAGTCTGGATCAGAACGAAGATGACCGTGAGGTAGCATTTTCAATTGATTAATAATTTAAAAATTTAAATAAAGTAAATCAACCGCATCCAGAGCTGGCGTGGTAGTTGGCAGATCGTAGTCGTACAAGTAACTAGGTCCTTTGGAGATGTTGTGATGATAAGAGTACTCCTGCGTTGCTGCGGGAAAAGAAGGAGGCAAAACCTCATGAACTACTCGTGGTCTTCTCAAAGGCACAGATGATGGGGGTGCTTGTTTTTGCCCGTCCGGATACCAGACAGCCTCAATCGCACAGCATCGAGCAACCATTTCACGGACGGAAAGGAAACTGATTCCAGCCAGATGATCCTTTAACCGCTTGGTCATATTTCTGAAGAGTATAACCTGTAAATCGGTATCTGTCAGAGGGTTCGTCAGAGGTAACATCATGGACTGGATGTCATTGAAAAACGCTCGAAATGACTCTCCTGGTTGCTGAATTCTAGCATCGATTGACCGTCTGATATCAACGTCTGTCTGGAAGCCACTGAAGCAGCTCATGAAATCCCTCTCCATGTCCTCCCACAACAACGCAGGGTGCATCTCATGGTAGCACCAGTACCACTCTAAAGCTGGTCCACGCAACAACAAGTGGAACTCCATGGCCAACATCGCTCCAGAAATTCCATAATGTTTAGCCATGGCAGTGATCCAGTATAAAAACTGCCGCGCGGTTAATCCAACGCCTGAGCCATCAAAATGGATGCCCCATTTGGACACTGGGAGTCTTTCGGGTCGGCTGTGATTCATGAGACTGTGATGTGTTAGGGTTGTTAAATTGAAATCTGGCTGAATCGGAGGAGCGTGTTCTCTTATTTGTGTGCCTCTTAGGGGTGTACACGGGGCATCCGCAAAGTCCACTGTGTTGGCACGAACTGCCGTAGATTCAGCTCGATTGCCAGATCCCAACACAGGACGAGGTCTAGCTCCTGTCGGTGACAGAGTTAGACGATTTATCTGCCCTGCGAGACTTTCAAAGTCTGGATCAGAACGAAGATGACCGTGAGGTAGCATTTTCAATTGATTAATAATTTAAAAATTTAAATAAAGTAAATTATATATTTATATGTATATAAGTAATTTACCAAAATTTAAGAATTCACTATAATTTAATTTCAAATAAAAAATTGCAATTAAAATCCGGACGTTAAAAAAAATAAATTCTTGATTATTCCCAATAATTTTAATTCATAAAAGTGAAATAATTAAGAGGAAGAATACAAAATCCGCGTGTTTAAATTTAAATATATATTATGGCAGTAAAATGAAAAATCAATCCAGCCGCCCCGGCAACAAAAATGACAGGTGAGGATGGGAAAGGCATAAAAATTGTGGGTTGAAAAGGGGGAAAAAAAATGAACTACAGACAAATCTTGTGACACAACTGGATCAGGTTTGGAACTCTTAGCAACAATCCGTTCGCATAGATTTCTAAATTAGACAATCAACACCTTGATGGTGGACAGGAGTCTGCTGAGCCCCAAAGTGAACATCGTAGATGATGTTAATGCTCATGAATTCAGCTGTTCGGTCTTGCCTGAACAATTCAAATTTAGAAAATGAAGATATCAAGGCCACCATCCATGATGCTACCCTGATCCAATCCTGCCTACAAGACAGTCGATTATAAAAAAAGAAAAATACTCCTGTTAAACACTAGACAACACATCCTAGCAGGGTTGAGCGCCAATGTTGCATTGGCGTCAGTTTGCCAACATTAACTATAAAAAGTTGCTTTTAACTAACCATGAAAGAAAGGAAAGATGAGAGAGAGGAAAAAAAATTGGCTGAGGTAAACATTTGGCCAGAGCCACATATGACACCCCAGCCAAATAAAATGGAATTGATGTTCAAGAAAAATAACTCAACAAGGTACCGACAAAAACTAAATTAATATCTGGATAAACCGAAAACTGAAAATTAACAAAAGAAACTAAATAAAACAATAACTTACTTTGAGCAAAGCATAGCCTATTTGGGCGCCATTTGTTACGAATTGGCAAACTACCGCCTATGCAACATAATTTAAGTTCCACTCAGTTAAATGCCCTGCGTGCTTCCCTTGCCAGTTAGCTCAGCTGCGTCGGCCGTGGGGTTTGGGCTGAGTGAAACTTCCAGCTTGAAGCACGCTAACGTAGACCAACATAGATCATACTAACCATGGGGGGGGGGGGGGAAATAAACAAGAGTCATCTTTGGTGTCAAGGCGGACTGGATAGACCCTTTGTCCACTTATCTCTTACTCCATCATCGAGATAAAACAAAAGACTGGTTTCAGATATTGACAATTCATGTTATTTCAAAGAGAAAAATAATAACAAAATCAAAATTTCAGAAGACAAAAATTTGTTCAAAAAAAATTCAATTTATAATAATAATTGTATAGATAAAAAATATAGATAAATATTATGATAAATAATGTAAATATAACAAACAAGATAAATAAAATAAAAAAAATAAAATTACTAAGAAAAAAAATAAATTCAAACAAAAAATTACCAAAGAAAAACTCACCGCTCCTGATGACGGTCGACCGTTGTTCCGGAATATGGTGTCTGGAAATTCAAGGTTTGTCAACATACATATGATCTTTCTTTGTTTTCTGTTTTTTTTTAAATCAATTCGAAAATTTATATTGTAGTCAACAAAAAAATCAACTAATTCAAATTATTAACCTCAAAAGAGCTCAAACAAAATTTTGCCAAAGTAAAAGCTTTAAAATGACTTTTCAAAACAAAGATAAATGTCGCAAAGTATATTTCCACGGTGTCTTCCTCATTGTTGATTGCTTTCAACCTCGTTCTCCGTTGATTTTTTACTAATGTTCGAAGAACATTAGTATTAAAATCGATTCGGCCAAAAATTCATATTTCTATATATATATATATATATATGTACAAAAAATTTCAGTGAGATAATCTCGGGAACGCGCCATTCGATTGAGCTGAAACTTTCAGGATACATTGTTGTATATGCAGAATAGGTCCAGGTCTCTTTAAATGTCAGTTATTGTAAACTTTTTCGCGCCGGCGGGCATTTAAGTGATATTTTTAATATACCTATTATTTCGTGCACAAATGATTTTCGCAAAAATAAAGTTAATAAAATAAATTTCTAACGTGTTTTACATATGAATCGGATAATGCTTTGGAATTTTTTAACCCTATGTGTGCGCTGGGTGCCTAAAAAGAAGACGGGAAAATTTGAAAATTTTTAAATTTCGATAACTTTTGACAGAGCTATTCAATGATTACGAAATTTTCAGGACATATTGATATTATTTAGTTGTATATTTGTGTGGCTTTTAATGAGCGTGCTGGCAACCCTGTAGCTAGGGCAGGTACTGAAAGTGAAAACCTCCAAATCATCGTCTCTCTTGAAAAAATGCCGTTTCTTCAAAAATAAGCCTTTCATATATAAATCTTATGCTTTGTTTACATAACCAAAAAAAAAAAAAGATATGATATAACGGGCACGCCTGGCAACCCTTGCCCAATTTACCTATATTTTTAGCATCAAAAACTTCTGTTCACGGAAACTCACGATCCGATGGGCAGAATTATTTGAAATTCACAGCATGTATTAACCTTAAATAATACCAGGTCTGATAGAAGTGATTTTGAAATGCGGGCGATTCTGTGCCAGTGGTGCCATCTTGAAAAACCACTAAAAAAGATAACTGTTTTTAGCCCTATAAATTCTGATTGAATCGTTCGATTTTGACGAAACTTACACAATTGCTGGACCTTACTTTAAGCCACGTTTGGTAGAAATTTGGTCGAAAAATTCGGTTGGAGCTGCCAGCTATGATAATTTTGGTGTCTTCATTTTGAAAAAAAAAAATTGGAAGTGAAAACATTCAAACCATGGAATATTCAAAAAAATGTCCGTTTCTTACAATAAAACCAATCTGTATATAAATCTTATGTTTTATCTACACGTTCAAAATAAAACTTTGGAAATTTCATGTCGGACAAGAACGGTAACCCTCTCCCAGTTAACCTATATTTTTAGCATCAAAAACTTCTGTTCACGGAAACTCACGAACCAATAATCAGATACAGCTAAAATTTACAGAATGCATTGGACTTAAGTAAGACCAGATTTGATAGAAGCGATTTTGAATTGTGGGCAACTCTGTGCCAGTGGTGCCATCTTGAAAAATTACAAAGAAAAAAAACTGCTTTTTGCCCTATGAAATGTGAATAAGTTACCAGATTTTCATGAAATTGACACAGAAGCTAAACCTAGCTCTAATCTCTGTTTGGTGGAAATTTGGTTGAAAAATTTGATTGTTGCTACCAGCTATGGTAATTTTTGTGTCTTTGGTTTTGAAAATTCGCTCAGGAAAATAAAACTTTTTGCACTATAACTTCCAGTGCAGTCATGAAATCAATACGAATTTCATACAATTCATGAAACCTGTCATAAGCATTATTCAGGCCAAATTTGGTTGAAAAGACACGATAGGGTTGCCAGCTATTGTTGGTTTTGTGTTTAATTGCAATATCTTTATTAAGCGGTTTTATCGTAGAATTTTCAAATGGTAATGATATTGTAGTGACAATAAACTGCAAATATTAAGCTTTCGATCATTTGAAAAAACTCGCTGCAGGTAACCCTAAATTTCTTTATACTCCTATAACTTCGAATGTTATTAAACAACGTGAAGCAGATTTGATATATTCTTGGCTTTGATACTGGCGAAAGGTTGCCAGCACGAGTCGGTTGTGCTACTTTTGTATCAATAAATGCTTACAGTTAGTATACATACCGGAAACATTTACAATGAAAATAAATAACCGATGTTACAATTCGCAAAGTTCTGCAAATTTTTCGGATCGCAGCCCCAAACACCAACTTCAGTTACAGTGCTGCAGGCACTGAGCATTTTCTTCATTGATGTTATATGAGATGCTGCTTTCAAAATTATGTGAAATAAGCAACTGATAACGAATATAATTAACCCGTGTTTTGCTCTCATAAACGTTGAAATTCATGCCAGTGGTAATATCTGAAACCTTGCACCATATGAGTTATAATGCATTCTTAAGACGAAAGTAAAACGTGGCATTTGAAACAGTTTGGCCGTAATAAGCAGCACATGTGGTGGAATATGCACTCAAAACCTGCACGATTCTTCTATTGTTCTTCGAACATTAGTGTTTCTAGCGGTTCAGGTGCGCTAGAGTTTTTTTATATATATCCAATAACCACCAAAGCTAATTTATGATTTAGTAGAGTTTGTGATTCCAGGAACTAGGAACTATTTCAGAAGTTTTCGAATAATGTGTTTGTCATTTTATGAACCAGACCGCTTCTATCGCAACAACCCAGTCGGTCCACATAAGAATTTTGCGATCGGTCAATTTCGAACCATAATTGACTCAGTTCTCAAAAGCGAACAGTATCAAATTGGTATTTTTGTGACGGTTTTTCCCCGATTCAAGAGCTACCAGTTCTAAAGCGGCACGCTTCAGATCGATGTACACTGCGATTGCTTATTTTAATCCATGCACTTAAGTTACTTCAACATGAGAGAAGAAGAAAACGACTGTACAATTACTTGCTTAAGAGCTCACACTTGCAATAGCAAAGAATACAACAACAAAAGTCCAGTTAATTCGAATTCATTGTTAACTATCTGCTCAACATAATAGATAAATATTCACTTCGATAACCACTGAAGTTTCCTTCAAAGTTCGTATGCGAAACTTTTTTCAAAAGTCCAAGCAGCAATCGATTTGAAATAAATTCCAAATATCACAAAATATTTCTTTTCTTTTTTTTTCACACAACGATTGATCTATCTAATCCACACACATTTATTCCAGTTTCGTTTCCAGGGAATTATGATTTTTTTCAAAATTACGAGTTTTTAATTTAATTTTTTGTTCACTAAATTTCAATTAATATCTGTCGTCGATTTCTCTATCGCGTTTCGCGCTATTGCTTTAGTTTCTAAGAACACTTCATGCACTGCCCTTTTTCAATTTTCCGACGAATAGAATTCACTATAAACTCAGGGAAACTTCGACTGACTAGAAAATTAGCGGTTTTTCTACTAAAATCTATGGATTGATCAACGCACTCTCAGGAACGAAGATCTAATGAAGTGTTTATAAATTTCTCTATTGATTCTGATAGTCAGTTTAAAATTCACACTATATTTCGCAGACAACTAATAAAACACTATCAAATCCACTGTTTGTACCAATCAGAATTTATGATATTTTAAATAAAAATGTAATAAATCGCAACGCTCAAATCTAAGTCCCCGAATAGAATGCCCAGTCAAGTCCGACTATCTTCTCCGCTTGCCGTCGTGGAAGAGACTCCCCGCAAAACTCCCATCATACCGCTCATCTCAAAAAGCCGTTGTCGCCATCAGCTGCGTTGCATCACTTTTTGATTGCTATCAGCTGCATGCAGCGCTGACCGGTCGGAACATTGACCTACAGTGCATTCGATTTCGATTAGTGATGGGCGTTTCTGTTGTTTTCAGAAAACGAAAACGAACTGTTTTTTTCCAAAAATAACTGTTTTTTGAAACTTTTTGAAAACTTTTTTCACTCGACCAGCAGCAGATTGATACTGGGTGTTACCATTAGTGATGAGCGTTTCTGTTGCTTTCAGAAAACGAAAACTATTTGAAAAAAAACAGTTGGAAAATAACAGTTTGAAAAAAACAGTTTTTTATCGAAATCGAATGCACTGTAGGTCAATGTTCCGACCGGTCAGCGCTGCATGCAGCTGATAGCAATCAAAAAGTGATGCAACGGAGCTGATGGCGACAACGGCTTTTTGAGATGAGCGGTATGATGGGAGTTTTGCGGGGAGTCTCTTCCACGACGGCAAGCGGAGAAGATAGTCGGACTTGACTGGGCATTCTATTCGGGGATTTAGATTTGAGCGTTGCGATTTATTAGATTTTGATTTAAAACATCATAAATTCTGATTGGTACAAACAGTGGATTTGATAGTGTTTTATTAGTTATATATCCACAGCTACAGGGTTACCCGCTTTATGCTGAAAATCTATATGTGCCAAATTTTAGTCAACATAAATATGCACTGTAATTTTCACGATGATCCATTGTTTTTCTAACAAGTAATGACAAATCAAAATTTGAAAAAAAATTCTTGCCTACTTTTAGGCACCCTGCACCCACACACGGCTTAAAATTTCCAATTCTTTACCATAGACAAGCTAAGAACATAATTACTTTTTAATTCCCAATACTTCACTTTAACAAAATTTACACTGCTTGGAAATATAGGAGTTCCTCAAAATTCACTTAAACGCTCGCCGCCGCCAAAAAGTTTAGGATATACCTACATACTATATACATCTACGTTGTCCGAAAATTTCTTCTCAATCGGATCGGCCAATCCAGAGATTATCTCCCTTAATCATTTTGCTGATATATATATATATATATATATATATATATATATATATATATATATATATATATATATATATATATATATTTATATATATATATATATATATATATATATATATATATATATATATATATATATATATATATATATATATATATATATATATATATATATATATATATATATATATATATATATATATATATATATATATATATATATATCTATATATATATATATATATATATATATATATGAATATATATGAATTTCCGGCGAAACGAGTTTAATACTATTGTTCTTCGAACTTTAGTAAAAAGTCTAGCGCATCAGAACCGCTTAAAAACTCTTTTCGAAGAAATTGTCTTTGAGTGACAAAAAAATGTGGAAAGATGTAATACACATTTTTGTAGAACCATATCAACCATTCCTTATCCAAAGCAACAAAACTATACTAAAGCACAAATGATGAAAATGCTCAGTGCTGACAATACTTTCCAAACCAAGCAGTAATAAGTTAACCATAACAAGCTCAAACGTAAATCAACTTAGTACTAATGTTCGAAGAAGAACATTAGTATTAAAATCGATTCGGCCAAAAATTCATATTTCCAATATATATATATATATATATATATATATATATATATAATATATATATATATATATATATATATATATATATATATATATATATA
>OX376375.1:90577180-90583105 GCA_947369275.1 Nemotelus nigrinus | reverse complement strand
AAGTTAAAGGAGTATAAAGAAATTTAGAGTTACCTGCAGCGAGTTTTTTCAAATAATCGAAAGCTTAATATTTGCTGTTTATTGTCACTACAATATCATTACCATTTGAAAATTCTACGATAAAACCGCTTAATAAAGATATTGCAATTAAACACAAAACCAACAATAGCTGGCAGCCCTATCGTAGCTTTTCAACCAAATTTGGCCTGAATAATGTTTATGACAGGTTTCATTAATTGTATGAAATTCGTATTGATTTCATGACTGCACTGGATAGTGCAATAAGTTTTATTTTCCTGAGCGTATTTTCAAAACCAAAGACACAAAATTACCATAGCTGGCAGCACCAATCAAATTTTTCAACCAAATTTCCACCAAACAGAGATTAGAGTTAGGTTCAGCTACTGTGTTAATTTCATGAAAATCTGGTAACTTATTCACATTTCATAGGGCAAAAAGCAGTTTTTTTTCTTTTTATTTTTCAAGATGGCACCACTGGCACAGATTTGCCCACAATTCAAAATCGCTTCTATCAAATCTGGTCTTACTTAAGTCCAATGCATTCTGTAAATTTTAGCTGTATCTGATTATTGGTTCGTGAGTTTCCGTGAACAGAAGTTTTTGATGCTAAAAATATAGGTTAACTGGGAGAGGGTTATCGTTCTTGTCCGACATGAAATTTCGAAAAATTTATTTTGAACGTGTAGATAAAACATAAGATTTATACACAGATTGGTTTTATTGTAAGAAACGGACATTTTTTGAATATTCGATGGTTTGAATGTTTTCACTTCAAAATTTTTTTTTTCAAAATGAAGACATCAAAATTATCATAGCTGGCAACTTCAACCGAATTTTTCTACCAAATTTCTACCAAACGTGGCTTAAAGTAAGGTCCAGCAGTTGTGTGAGTTTCGTCAAAATCGAACGATTCAATCAGAATTTATAGGGCTAAAAACAGTTATCTTTTTTAGTGGTTTTTCAAGATGGCACCACTGGCACAGAATCGTCCGCATTTCAAAATCACTTCTATCAGACCTGGTCCTATTTAAGACCAATACATTCTGCAAATTTCAATTATTTCTGCTCATCGGATCGTAAGTTTCCGTGAACAGAAGTTTTTGATGCTAAAAATATAGGTAAATTGGGCAAAGGTTACCAGGCGTGCCCGTTATTCCTAAACTGACCATTTTTTTTTAACTCAAAACGGGACATGGGTTTGTATACGTCAATTAGCAGGTTAACATTGAAAATATACACAACTTTTTAATGTTCTTTATTTGAAACAAGTGTAACTTAATACAATTAATGTTCCCTATAGCTATATTTAGATTCATTATAACCAATTGTGAAAAATCAAATCAATCACTGGTTCACCAGCTTAATAAAAATAATAAAGCAAAGTTCTTCTGACAGTAATTATTAAATTATATGGCATATATTTTTTTAAATTATATTTATGTTTCTCAGAGGGACAAATTTGTTTTAATAAAGTTAGAGATGATTTTAAATACAATTTTAATTTATTCATTAGAGAAAAAACGCTTTCTACTGGAGCCTTTGTACCAGGTAGACATAAAATATATTCCATTAGAACACTAAAATTTTCATGTTGAAGATTATTGGTGCGAAAGTGTTTGAATACTTCGACCCAACGAGTTTCTGTGGAAACTTTTAAATTATCCCATTCAGTTATTTTTTTTGAGAAGTGACGTAGCTAGAAATTAATGTAAATTCGTCAAATACTTCTGTAAATTCGTCAAATAATTCTGTAAATTCGTCAAATACTTTTATTACAGTCAATATATCTCTTTTCAATCAATACATACAGTGCTTTTTGAATGTCTTCCCATGCAGGTACTTTATTTTAATCTGCCCAATCAAATATTTTAGTATTTCTTTAGTAAGAAAGCGAGTCCACTCTTTCGGATATTCATGGCTTGTTTTATAAAATTATGTACCCATGCTTTTCACCTACTCTTCATCAATATTAGTGCCATTATCTTTTAGTTTCACAATTAAACTACGAACAGTAAATGGAAGAAACTAATTGATCTGTGTCTGAGCCAAATTGTCTTTGAGATGATTAATTTTTTTTTAGCTTCTATTGCCGACAAAGTCTGAACTTCAACCTTCAATACAGCTTGGTGAAAACTTGCGAGCGTGTAAAAAATGAAGCCATAATGGGGGATCTTCAAAAAAGTTTTTTTTTAATTATTTGGGACATTTTGCAATGCTCAAGAAATAATTTTTCAACAGGTGGTACATTTTTAAAACTTTCTCCGAGGCAGGCATAAGTGCAAGCCATCTGGTTTTATCATAGCTGAGCATTTGGTGATGTTTTATTTCAGCTTCAGCGCAAAACTCCTTTAGAGCTTCAACTCGAACCGTATAAATATATAAAAAATGAATATATTTTTACAATAACGCTTTCGTAATCTGAAGGTAGACCAACTGCAGCACATGTTATTGCTTTGTGAATTATATGGGCTCCACATCCAATACCTATCAACGGTTTTTTTCAGAGATGATTGTAATTTTGAGAGCACATTATTAGTGCCTCGCCTAGCTACACCCTCAAAATTGACATTGGCATTGTTGCCACAAAATGCCACAAATTTTTTGTCAAATTATTATCTGTATACTTGGTGTCAATAATCAACAATGATATCATAAGTTTCATCTGGTTGGTCTTGGAGGTCTAACATTTTTTTTGCACACCCTCGTAAGATTGAAAAAAGCACACAACAAGAGGAGATATTTTCTTGTTACCGTGGTTTGAAGCGTCGTTTAAAATTGTAATACAATTGGATTTATTGAGATCATCTTTTAATTCGTCGATCGCTGTACGTGCTAAAACATTTACTACAATAGCTTCTGTTTTCGTACGCGTGCATGTGAATTTAGGATCGAAACATGTTTGGATGAATTTCGACGCACAATCGTTGGAGCGAAAACTGTGGTTTTCTTGTATAGTGTCACAATTTGAAATTTTCGCGCGGTTTCGGAAAACGGGACTATTTTGCGTCCCGGAGCTTTGTCTGGGGACAACGGGACAGGTGACCGAGAAAAGGGACAGTCCCGTTCAAAACGGGACGTATGGTCACTTTAGTTATACCATATCTTTTTTTTTTTGGTTATGTAAACAAAGCACAAGATTTACATATGAGTGGCTTTTTTTTGAAGAAACGGCATTTTTTCAAGAGAGACGATGATTTGGAGGTTTTCACTTTCAGTGCCTACCCTAGCTACAGGGTTGTCAGCACGCTCATTAAAAGCTTCACAAATCTACAACTAAATAATACCAATATGTCCTGAAAATTTCGTAATGATTGAATAGCTGTGTCAAAAGTTATCGCAATTTAAAAATTTTCAAATTTTCCCGTTCTCTTTTTAGGCACCCAGCGCACACATAGGGTTAAAAAATTCCAAAGCATTATCCGATTCATATGTAAAACACGTTCGAAATTTATTTCGTTAACTTTATTTTTGCGAAAATTATTTGTGCACGAAATAATAGGTATATTAAAAATATCACTTAAATGGCCGCCGGCGCCAAAAGGTTAACAATAACTGACATTTAAAGAGACCTAGACCTATTCTGCATATACATCAATGTATCCTGAAAGTTTCAGCTCAATCGGATGGCGCGTTCCCGAGATTATCTCACTGAAATTTTTTGATGATATATATATATATATATATATATATATATATATATATATATATATATATATATATATATATATATATATATATATATATATATATATATATATATATATATATATATATATATATATATGTATATATGGAAATATGAATTTTTGGCCGAATCGATTTTAATACTAATGTTCTTCGAACATTAGTAAAAAAGTCAAAACATATGAATATCGTCTGTTTTTCAGTACCTATACAGAATTAAATACATACTATCCCCAGCAAATATTCCAATTACGATTAACGTAATTCTATCTGGCATTTATCAGAGCTCAAAGTCACCAGAGAGCTCTGATTGCCAGTACTGAATTTCAGTATCGGCAAATGTTACCCGGGTCTTAATTCTTTCAACTTCGGCTTCATATAGGGCTGCGCTTATTACTAATGTTCGAAGAACATTAGTATTAAAATCGATTCGGCCAAAAATTCATATTTACATATATATATATATATATATATATATATATATATATATATATATATATATATATATATATATATATATATATATATATATATATATATATATATATATATATATATATATATATAACAATATAAGCTATTGCATTTTTATTACATTGTGTATGTAGGCACCTTACAGTCCTGATATGCGGAGTGAAATGAAATTTAAAAAAACTCTAGCGCACCTGAACCGCTAGAAACACTAATGTTCGAAGAACAGTAGAAGAATCGTGCAGGTTTTGAGTGCATATTCCACCACATGTGCTGCTTATTACGGCCAAACTGTTTCAAATGCCACGTTTTGCTTTCGTCTTAAGAATGCATTATAACTCATATGGTGCAAGGTTTCAGATATTACCACTGGCATGAATTTCAACGTTTATGAGAGCAAAACACGGGTTAATTATATTCGTTATCAGTTGCTTATTTCACATAATTTTGAAAGCAGCATCTCATATAACATCAATGAAGAATATGCTCAGTGCCTGCAGCACTGTAACTGAAGTTGGTGTTTGGGGCTGCGATCCGAAAAATTTGCAGAACTTTGCGAATTGTAACATCGGTTATTTATTTTCATTGTAAATGTTTCCGGTATGTATACTAACTGTAAGCATTTATTGATACAAAAGTAGCACAACCGACTCGTGCTGGCAACCTTTCGCCAGTATCAAATCCAAGAATATATCAAATCTGCTTCACGTTGTTTAATTACATTCGAAGTTATAGGAGTATAAAGAAATTTAGAGTTACCTGCAGCGAGTTTTTTCAAATGATCGAAAGCTTAATGTTTGCTGTTTATTGTCACTACAATATCATTACCATTTGAAAATTCTACGATAAAACCGCTTAATAAAGATATTGCAATTAAACACAAAACCAACAATAGCTGGCAACCCTATCGTGTCTTTTCAACCAAATTTGGCCTGAATAATGTTTTTGACAGGTTTCATTAATTGTATGAAATTCGTATTGATTTCATGACTGCACTGGAAGTTATAGTGCAAAAAGTTTTATTTTCCTGAGCGAATTTTCAAAACCAAAGACACATACCATAGCTGGTAGCACCAATCAAATTTTTCAACCAAATTTCCACCAAACAGAGATTAGAGTTAGGTTTAGCTTCTGTGTCAATTTCATGAAAATCTGGTAACTTATTCACATTTCATAGGGCAAAAAGCAGTTTTTTTTCTTTGTAATTTTTCAAGATGGCACCACTGGCACAGAGTTGCCCACAATTCAAAATCGCTTCTATCAAATCTGGTCTTACTTAAGTCCAATGCATTCTGTAAATTTTAGCTGTATCTGATTATTGGTTCGTGAGTTTCCGTGAACAGAAGTTTTTGATGCTAAAAATATAGGTTAACTGGGAGAGGGTTACCGTTCTTGTCCGACATGAAATTTCCAAAGTTTTATTTTGAACGTGTAGATAAAACATAAGATTTATATACAGATTGGTTTTATTGTAAGAAACGGACATTTTTTTGAATATTCGATGGTTTGAATGTTTTCACTTCCAAATTTTTTTTTTCTAAATGAAGACACCAAAATTATCATAGCTGGCAGCTCCAACCGAATTTTTCGACCAAATTTCTACCAAACGTGGCTTAAAGTAAGGTCCAGCAATTGTGTAAGTTTCGTCAAAATCGAACGATTCAATCAGAATTTATAGGGCTAAAAACAGTTATCTTTTTTAGTGGTTTTTCAAGATGGCACCACTGGCACAGAATCGCCCGCATTTCA
>OX376375.1:90544680-90572180 GCA_947369275.1 Nemotelus nigrinus | reverse complement strand
AACATGTACACAAACTTATCTACCAGACTCCAGGGTAGGTTGAAAAGTGTACTCCGAAAAGTCACCACCACCCCTGCCCCCCTTTGCCATAAAACTTGTAGGGACATCTGTTCGCTACTCTCTTCTCCGAAAAAAACTGTATTGCGGCATCGTTTATGGGATATTCCGCGAAGGAGCAGGACAAAACAACCAAATTGCAGGTGGAAATAGGCTTTGTAACATATCATGGGCCTAGGAGCATGAAAAAGCACGATAATATCATGGCATAATTCTGTAAACGCTCATTCCTGACATTATAGGAGCTCAATCCGATGCAGATTATCCCCGAATAATCAGTTTTTTACCAATCCTGTGATGGCTGCATAACGCCAAAGGGATGTGATACGTCTCGAAACTAATTTGGACCTGAAATTACGTGACCTTGCCCTGATCTTTCATGGGATAAGACGGTATGGGAAAAAAAACTAAAAAACCGGGTATTTCGGGTTGGTTCGTTTGCGGGGGTGGGTAGGGTGTGGGAAGGGTGTGGATGTAGGGCTGGTCGTGTCATTTATTTATTTATTTATTTATTTATTTATTGTCTATATCCACAGAACAAATCCAATTATTGATTAGACAAGAAGAAAAAATAAAAATAAATACAAGTATATAAAATATGTAAGAAAAAGAAAATAATATGAAAACCAAGAAAATTAATATGAAAATATCATGAGACCAAGAAAATTAATAAATTCAGAATGAAGTAATAATACAAAAAAGAATAAAAAGCAAATCGATCGGAAAAGAAACAAACAAAATGAGTAATATTAGGACATATTACGATTATAAGAGATAACGTTATTTTTTAAATTATTTTTAAACACAGATAACGTTTGTGGCAGAGGACCAAGGTTAAGGCTATTGTGTTGACGAGGCAAACGCAAGAGGGGGGAAAAGAAATAGGTGTCGGTCCGGGCAAATGCAACATTAAAGGCAAATAATGTTCTATTAAGACGGCCCGGTTCCCTAACTGAAAGTTGAATGCTGGGGTCAACCAATATACTGCCTTTAAAAAGTTTAAAAAGGAGGCACTCGTCGAGGAACACTCTGCGTGACTCAAGGGAAGGAATTTGAAGGATGGAGAGGCGCATACTGTAATCACAATATGGAATACTGTACTTATAGAACAACGAGCGGGTGAATCGGCGTTGCACGGATTCAACCGCATCGATCAAGTATCTATAATGTGGACACTAAATTTGGCAACAGTATTCAAGAACACTACGGACAAAGGAAAAAAACAGATAAAGAGAAGTGGAAAGATTAACAAAACGTTTAGAGGATCTGATGATGAAGCCGGAAAAACGAGAAGCCTTGGCAGTGACGTGAAGAATATGGAAGTCGAACTTTAATTTGGAGTCAAAAATCACGCCAAGGTCTTTGATATTAGAAACAGCATTGAGAGGAGAGCCAAGGACACAATAGGAGAAGAGCAAAGGAGATATTTTGTGGGTGAAAGACATTTGATGACACTTTTCAACATTCAAAGTGAGGGAATTAGCAGCGCACCAGTTAGCCAAAGTATCCAAATCGCACTGCAATATGGCACAGTCACTAGCGGATTCTATCACTCTGAAAATTTTAAGATCATCAGCGTACAAAAGGCAGGGTGAATTAAAGAGGGAAGGAAGGTCATTAATAAACAAAAGGAACAATAAAGGGCCAAGAATGGATCCTTGCGAAACTCCTGAGGTAGGAAAAAAAGGTGTAGAAGAACAAGAGTTAACAGTAACGACACAAGAGCGATCACAAACATAGGAAGAGAATCAACAAAAAAGGGCACCAGAGATACCAAACCCAGCTAGCTTTGATAGAAGAACAGCATGGTTCACCGAATCGAAGGCCTTGGCAAAGTCGGTATAGATGACATCTACCTGCTTTTGCTGGTCGATTGCGGAAGCAACGGTGTTTGACAAAGTTAATAAGTTTGTAACCGTTGACTTACCTTTGATGAATCCATGCTGTTCCCTGGCCAGCAAGGGCTGGACGAAAGTGTACACTCTATTGTAAACGACTCTTTCGAGAAGCTTACTAAAACAAGGTAAAAGGGATATGGGACGGTAATTAGAGATGGAAGAAATATCACCAGCTTTAAGGATGGGAAATATGTTGGTGGATTTCCAAAGGGAAGGGAAGGTTCCGGTTGAAATGCTGAGGTTAAAAATTATTGACAGAGGAACACAGAAGGAAGATGAAAGGGATTTGGTGAAGAAATTTGGAATGCCGTCAGCACCGAAGCTAGTGCTTGCATCAAGAGATAACATTAACAATTCTACTTCTAATGGATTAGTAAGAAAAGCAGAAAGGGTACAATCAGGAACTGGAAAAAAGGTTGAAGGCGAAGAGCTACTATGACGGGAGGTGAAGGAAGAGAAAAATTGAGCAAAAAGCTCACAAGGATCTTGAGGTGAGGACGCAGACTTATCATGAAGATACAATGCAGAAGGAATGCCAGAGGAAGTTTTAAGGGATTTAATATAGGACCAAAAAGGTTTAGGATTATCAGAAGTAATAGAAGTTTCGACATGCTCTAAATAAGCACGCATAGCATCGTTGGCTGCCCTTTTAGCAGCAGCCCGTAATCTTTTAAAATTCAAAAGGTCATCAAGTGAGCCAGACCTTTTGTATTTTCTACGCGCTGCATCTTTGGCTCTAAGAGCAATCGCGACATCAACGGTGAACCACGGAGGGTCGGAACTTCTTTTACAGCGAAAGGAAGGAGTGTAACAGGAAATTAAGTTGGACATGAAGGAATAAAATTTGGTGATAGCATCATCCACACTTAGCCCTCTGAAAAAATTATACCAGTTAGTACAATTTATTTCATTGGACAAAGCAGAATAGTTAGCTTTTTTAAAATTGAAACGAAGTCTAGAGGCATGCTTGTCTTTAGACGAACGGTTTATAGTTAATTCTATACAAAGAGGAGGGTGATGAGGATCAGGGCGCACATACGGAGACAGAGAAGGACTCAGGCAGAGTGAAGAAGGGTGAAGGTTAGTCAGAACAAGATCGAGAATCCTGTTGTTAGTATTGGGTAAGTTGTTGAATTGTGAAAGTGAACAAAGGGACAAGAAGGAAGAAGTAGCGATAGAAATATTGTTACAATAAAAATACAAGAAAAAGTATTATCCCATTCAAGCGACGGCATATTAAAATCACCTAATAACAGTAAGGAAGCAGAAGGGAAGCGGCGATTAAGGTAGGACGAGAGTTCCGCAAAGAAACGTTCATATACCAGGACAGGGCTACTACAAGGGATGTAGATTGAGGAAACAAGCAACACTGAGGCTGGTGAAGGAGAAATACGAACAATCACACATTCAACCGGGGCGGAAGGGATGAAGTCACTGCAGAGCGTACCGTTCAAAGTTTTAAGTATACCAATTAAAACACCACCTCCTAATGAAAGATTACTCACAGAGTGATCACGGTCCCTGCGAAAAACAGTGTGAAGAGGCAAAATTTCATTGTTAAATATATCCCCAGACAACCAGGTTTCAGTTAGGCAGACAATATCATCAGACGCAATTACAGATGAAATATTAATATAATTAACCTTGGTCCTCAGACCACGAACGTTCTGATAATATATTTTCAGAGGGCGGTTTATATTCTGTTTTTGTTCGATGGTCTGGAACGAAAATTTCTGGCGGGAGTCCTGACGAATTCCTTAACAAATACTCCAGTTGGCCAGAAGTTCTTCTTCAGAAGATCGGTAACGCCAGGAGTGATAGTGATGCAAAAGGAAGATATTTGCTGATCATCTAGGTTGTCCCGTGTAAGCTTTCGACACAGCAACAAACGAGGATTATAACCGAGTTTAGCTCGTACATACTCAGCAACTTGTTCGGCTGTGGTTCTATAAGCGAACCGAGAAATGAAAATTTTAAGTGGTGGTACAATAACTTCCAGTTGGGGGATACCACGCACAGTATCCCTGGTAGACGGAGGATTAATAGAGTTACCAGGTCTTCCGTAGGTTAGCTGCTCCGAATTTGATGCAAAAGACCGTTGAGGCGAGTTAATCGAGGTAAGCTTTGGGTCACCGGGATAAATGTACGTTTTACCGGATGGTCCAGGTAGGCTTTCAGTAAACGAAATATGAGAATGCACAGTTTCCATTGACGGCGTAGTAGTACCGGCTTGTAAAGAATTCAGAGATACCATTCCTTGAGTTGGTTGAGGTGTATCGATTGCAATAGTACCAGCTTGTAAAGAATTCGGAGATAACATCCCTTGAGTTGGTTGAGGTGTATCGATTGCAACAACTAAAGGGGTGGTTGAAATACCTGGAGCTCGTAATTTGCCACGATTACGAGTAACTACGCCAATCGGCGATTTGCCAACATCGGTAGCATCGGTCGTCGCTCGAAAAGTAGTATCCTGTATGTTGTTGCAGAACGGTTCCAGACTTTCCAACGTGGCGTTAACCTTCTCATTAGAAGACAGAAGCGCTTTCGCCACGTCTTCAAGACACTGCTTAACAGCACGCACTTTCGTCACGTAGTGAGCCATAGATAGTGAGCGGCAGCGGCTGCAAAACCAGTACAGGCCGGCAGTGTCAGCTAGGGAATCGCATATACGCCCAGTCAAGCCAACACATCCGCCGTGAAATGTTTTACCGCAGAAACCCGAGCATAACACGAACGGGGAGCTGTCTGATTTCGCGGTACAGGACGTCGCGTTGCATTGGGCCATGGTTCGAATGAAAGAACAGTAGCGTTTTTATATAGCACCGCCGAACAATAGATGAATTGAAGCTTATGATCAAGCGAGCACAACAAACTACGTAAAGTAATTCCACAGAGCACTAGGAGGAGTTTAGTCTAATACACAAACCACTATCATAGCATATATTCAGGGCGGTCAATGAGCTTTTAGGCTAATACGCGAACCAGTAATTTGACTCTGTCGATAACACAGCATAGGTCGATTAGCAGTGTTGTATACAAAAACAATCTTTAGAATAAGATTATCACAGAAAGCACAGCATCGGCACTCAGAAAAACTGCTTAATGGCGCGAAAAATATAAGAAATAACACAATCTATGGCACAATCACTATCATAGCATATATTCAGAGCGGTCAAAGGGCTTTAGGCTAATACGCGAACCAGTAATTTGACATTGTCGATAACACAGCATAGATTTAAAGCGGTTAATTAGCAGTGGTGTATACAAAAACAATCTTGAGAATAAGATTATCAGAGAAAGCACTGCATCGGCACTCGGAAAAACTGCGTAATGGCGCGAAAAGTATAAGAAATAACACAATCTATGGCTGCGAAGCGCGCAAAAGGAAAGATGCTAAAAACCAAACGCAGTAGACATTGTTAACGGTAAATTTGCAAAAAAATTCACGGATGAATCTTAAAAATAAGATTATCGCGGCAGCACTGAACCGGCACTCAGAAAAACTTTGTGATGGCGGGAAAAGTATTATTAAGATCACAGTCAGTGCAAAACGCAAGAAAAAATGACAGAATTAATTAAGCAAAGCGAAAAGAAAGGCAGAGCGAAGGAACTCGATGTAGACACCTGTCACTTGCGACGAACTATATTGTGTCATGTCAAGAATAGGCAATTAATAGGATAAAAAGTGATCCTACCTTTTTTAACAGTGGGCAAAGAGTAGGCAACGAGCTCATTTCTGAAGATTTGGGATGGATGCTCAGGGAAACCGTTTTATGGCAAAGGGGGAGGGGGGAACTTTTCGAAGTACACTTTTCCACCTACCCTGGAGTCTGCTATATAAGTTTATTTATATGTTTTTTCTATGCGCCTCTTAAATATAGAAAAACAAATTCACAAACATGCCAAGTCGTAATCAAAATCGGATAATATTAATATGCCGTGAGAAAGAGGATGCTGTTAGTAACAAATGTTTAGATCAATATCTCTCAAAAACGGTTATGGTTACAGGAAAAAGCTATATAATTTTTTTTGTTGGAATTTTACCAAGCTACAAATTCGTGATACATTGTTTTTCTGAAGACGTAACCGTTACTGAGATATTTAGGAAAGGTCACTTTTGGTGACCTTTGACCCCGTATAAAAAGCGACGCAGCACTCGGATCGATGGGGACTTTTGACATTTTGTTCAACATGCCAGTACCAAGGTTCACACCAAAATTCAGCTTTCCCCTAATTTTTACGAAGCACCATGTTAGATTTCCCCGGACTACAGGCACTGAGCATTTTCTTCAATGATGTTATATGAGATGCTGCTTTCAAAATTATATGAAATAAGCAACTGATAACGAATATAATTAACCCGTGTTTTGCTCTAATAAACGTTGAAATTCATGCCAGTGGTAATATCTGAAACCTTCCACCATATGAGTTATAATGCATTCTTGAGACGAAAGTAAAACGTGGCATTTGAAACAGTTTGGCCGTAATAAGCAGCACATGTGGTGGAATATGCACTCAAAACCTGCACGATTCTTCTATTGTTCTTCGAACATTAGTGTTTCTAGCGGTTCAGGTGCGCTAGAGTTTTTTTTTGCTTAGCTTCGGCCAAGATTAAATCATAATTTTTCCCTCTGAACTTTCCTAGTTCGCTTGCCACATACTCCCCATAGACAGTAAATTCGTTTTTTCTTTGCTTTTGAGCCAATCCCTCCCCAACTATTTTCATACTTTTTGCTACTGACTCCATGTCAGTCATACCATCTTTAATCTTACGTTTGCTTGATTGCTATGGAGTAAGCCATTTATTTTTTTCAACATCATCTTGCTTAAATATTTCTTGTTCTTCGTTGTCTACCTCATCAAGCTCAATTATCACAGATTCCTTGCCAGCAGTACAATGATCATCATTTACAAATGAACACTGAAAGAAAAAAAATTTGTTTAAATATTAATGAATTGACGTGATTTTATTATTTTCAGCTTCCTTCAAATGAAGAAGAGTGGACAGAGATTGCGAATGAATTCGAAGAAAAGTGGAATTTTCCACATTGTCTAGGTGCGATTGATGTAAAGCAAGTAGAAATCAAAGCACCTGCAAACTCCAGAACAGCATTTTTTAATTACAAGCAATCATTCAGCATTGTATTGCTCGGAATTGCTGATGCGAACTATAAATTCATATATGCAAATGTTGGTATACAAGGTCGGATTTTGGATGGAGAGGTCTTCAAACATACATCCTTTTATGAGAAATTATGTAAAATGCAACTGCGAACACCCCAGCCCATTCCGCTTCCTGGAAGAACTAAAGATATACCTTTTGTATTTGTAGCCGATGATGCTTTTGCTTTGGATGAAAATATTATTAAGCCTCTGCCTGGTCATTATCCGAAAAATTCCTGGCAAAGAATTTTTAGTTATAGATTATGCCGAGCCCGAAGATTATTGAAAATGTTTTTGGTATTCTCAGTGTCATATTTCGAGTTTTAAGAACGGAAATGCAAGTGATCCCCGAAAAGGCAACAAGTGTAGTTTTAGCTACAATTTATATCCACAACTTCTTACGGAATAAGGCAACTAAACGTTATACACCGACAGGAACGTTTGATATATAATACCAGGATCATTGAAAACAACTACAACAAGCGGTGAATGGAATAATCGATTGAACAGAACCAAAACAAGAGCAAATATTCATACCGACAATAGAAAAGAATATAGGGAATATTTTTTAAGTATTCAGGAGTCTAGACCGTAGCAATATATAAATATTAGCAACTTATAAAGGAAAGCTAAATAATATTTAAAAACTTTATATATGAATAAAATGAATATTTTCTACTCACTTGAACTATATTTTCATCAGTACTTCTATTTTTGTGAGGTTTATACTGATCGGCTAAAAATGTTAAGTGCTAGAAAGTGTACCGCGAAGAAATGTAAGCATCATCTGTTCCACATCCTGATTTTTTACTGATGTTCCCTACAAAATTGGCTTTTTATGTTGTGCCATTTATCCTTAACTTCTTGCTTTGAACATGTTAAAGATGTAGCTACGTCCTCTAGACTATCATTTCTTCTATTGGAATTTTTGTAATCATTGGATTTAATATCCCATATACCACTAGATTTCACTTTCTCTATTCAGTTTAATGTTCTTTCTTTATTCCAAATAGACATTTTGAAAATTAAATATGGAAATCACTTCTTCACAAGAACAGAAACTTTCCTTCTTGAATTAGCTTCTCTCACTGATGTATCGCAACTTGTCAAATCAAGAGCGAAATGCCGATGTACAAAATGTATGATGATTTGTTTGAGTACACTGTTAATGTATGAGCACTTGTATGACCTTCAGTTGCATGATTTGTTTATTTGACTTGTATCTCATACAAATCCCGATACATGTTTCTAAGTGTAAACATAGTTTAAGACTAAACTTCTGTTGGCCAATAAAAGGCAATGGTTTTTTGAGAATAAAACAAACTAACTGAATTATTCTTGATCAGTGTTTAATGATCAAAGACAATTATACAACTCCTTCTCGATATCTTTTACTTTTTATGCTAAAATTTTGCTTACACTTTCCCTACCTATCAATAATGCATAACCAATATCCAATCAGTTCCTTAGAAAGTAAGGATGCTACAACAGTAGCAAAAGCAACAGTAAATAAATTTATTCTTTTATATGGACATTTAAAGGTTAACAAAACAAATTTAGGCACTGAATTCACCAATAATTTAATGGTAGAAATATGCGATCTTTTAAGCATAAAAAAGTATTTTCGACACCTTACCATCATGAAGCATTATACGTAGTAGAAAGAAATCATCATCTGTTGAACGAATACTTACTATCTTTTGTTGACAATAATAATTGGGACGAATGGATACCTTACTACACTTTTTCCTTTCATACAACCCTACACATTGATACGAATTATACACATTACGAACTAGTTTTTGGCAAGCTTTTATATTTACCGAATGATATTTTAAAAGATTCACTTAAAATATACAATTTTGATAACTACAAGAATGAGCTAAAATGCAGATTCAGAACGTCTCTAACTATTTGAATCCACTAAATATAGAACTAGATGATTTAGTGTTGTAAAAACTGAGAATACAAGAAAACATGATAAACCGTAGAAAATATGTAAACACATTAATACAAATAGAAGATAAGAGTAAATGGATATATAACAATAGGTTTAAGCTATACAAAAAAAAAAGTTGTTATAAATAATATATAAAACGAAATATAAAAAAAAAATTTTTTTTATAAGACAATATAATGTAATCATATATTTGAAAAGAGCCTATCGCGAATACATAACCAACAAATTAGTCTTCTATTTAAAACTAAATGCTCAACTCCTTGAAACGGAAGGGGTGTAATGGGTCAATTGATGAGATATGCATATGAGCAATGCATACAATAATTAATTGAGTTCCGATACAATTACTTTAGCAGTAAGCATGGACTACAACACAATTCCACTACAGCTTTGATGTGTGGAAGGTGTTGTCTTAGCTGAAACATACATGGTGTAGTTTATGTACATGGTTGCTCATAGTCACGATGCATGAGCATTATTCATGGCCCAATTGATTAATTGTAACAATAAGCAAAATAGCATACTGGGAAAAAACAAAATAAGTAGCCCATGTAAATTATGTCATGCGCTGATGCATGGGAACCGATTGAGTATTGGTTATAAGAAAAAAATTTGTATTTAAAGAGTGAACGTAGAAGATTAGAGGTTTATTATTATTATTAGCATTATTATCATTATCGTTATTAAAACTAGTCTATGAACTAGAACAGTCGAAATAAACTAGTGTTTAATTGTTTTAGAAGAACCGTTGCCTTTCATTGGCAATTAAAAGCTTACCTTTTCAAATCTGGCAGCTAGTCTTACATCGGCTTCTATTTAACAATATTGGCTGCACGTGTCTCTACTCAGTGCAAAATATGCAGCAATCTCCGGCTTGCTATAGGTAGAAATATATTTGTAATCTACGAACATCGAGACGTATAGTCTCCGTTTAATATAGCACGCGACTTAAGGTTTTTAATCAATTAACCTTTAAAAAACTCTAGCGCACCTGAACCGCTAGAAACACTAATGTTTGAAGAACAGTAGAAGAATCGTGCAGATTTTGAGAGCATATTCTACCACGCTAGCTGCTTATTACAGCCAAACTAATTCAAACGCCAGGTTTAACTTTGGTCTTATAACTCATATGGTGGAAAGGTTTCAGATATTATCAGTGGCATGAATTTCAAAGTTTATGAGAGCAACACTTGTTAATTATATTCGCTCTCAGTTGCTTATTTCACAAAAATTTTCAAAGCAGTATCTCATAAAACATCAATAAAGAAAATGCTCAGTGCCTGCAGCCCTGTAACTGAAGTTGGTGTTTGGGGCTACGATCCGAAAAATTTGCAGAACTTTGGGAATTGAAACATTGGTTATTTATTTTCATTGTAAATGTTCCCGGTGTGAATACTAACTGTAAGCATCTATTGACACATAAGTAGCACAACCGACTCGTGCTGGCAATCTTTTGCCAGTATCAAAGCCAATAATATATTACATCTGCTCCCCCTGGTATATTACATTCGAAGTTATAGGAGTATAAAGAATTTTAGGGTAACCTGCAGCAAGTTTTTTCAAATAATCGAAAACTTAATATTTCCTGTTTATTGTCACTACAATATCATTACCATTTGAAAATTCTACGATAAAACCGCTTAGTAAAGATATTGCAATTAAACACAAAACCAACAATAGCTGGCAGCCCTATCGTGGCTTTTCAACAATATTTGGCCTGAATAATGTCTATAATAGGTTCCATTAATTGTATGAAATTCGTATTGATTTCATGACTGCACTGGAAGTTATAGGGCAAAAAGTTTGATTTTCCTAAGTGAATTTTCAAAACCAAAGACACAAAAATTACCATAGCTGGCAGCAACAACCGAATTGTTCAACCAAATTTATATCAAACAGAGTTTAGAGTAAGATTCAGCTATTGTGTCAATTTCATGAAAATCGGGTTACTTATTCACATTTCATAGGGCAAAAAGCAGTTTTTTTGCTATGTAATTTTTCAACATGGCACCACTGGCACAGAGTTGCCCACAATTCAAAATCGCTCCTATCAGACCTGGTTCTACTTAAGTCCAATGCATTCTGTAAATTTCAGTTGTACCTGATTATTGGTTTGTGAGTTCCCGTGAACAGCAGTTTTGATGCTAAAAATATAGGTTAACTGGGAAAGGGTTACCGTTCTTGTCCGACATGAAATTTCCAAAGTTTTACTTTGAACGTATAGATAAAGCATAAGATTTGTATACAGATTGGTTTTATTGTAAGAAACGGACATTTTTAGGATATTCGATAATTTGAATGTTTTCACTTCCAAATTTTTTTTTCTTCAAATTTAAGACACCAAAATTATCATAGCTGGCAGCTCCAACCAAATTTTTCAACCAAATTTCTACCAAACATGGTCTGAAGTAAGGTCCAGCTATTGTGTGAATTTTGTCAAAATCGTACGATTCAATCAGAATTTATAGGGCTACAAGCAATTATCTTTTTTAGTGATTTTTCAAGATGGCACCACTGGCACAGAATCGCCCACATATCAAAATCACTTCTATCAAATCTGGTCCTATTAAAGACCAATACATTCTGTAAATTTCAATTAATTCTGCTAATTGAATCGTGCGTTTCCGTGAACAGAAGTTTTTGATGCTAAAAATATAGGTAAATTGGGCAAGGGTTACCAGGCGTGCCCGTAATACCATATCTTTTTTTTTGGATTATGTAAACAAAGCACAAGATTTACATATGAATGGCTTTTTTTTGAAGAAACGGCATTTTTTCAAGAGAGACGATGATTTGAAGGTTTTCACTTTCAGTACCTGTCCTAGCTACAGGGTTGTCAGCACGCTCATTAAAAGCTACACAAATCTACAACTAAATAATACCAATATGTTCCAAAAATTTCGTAATGATTGAATAGCTATACATATATGTCAAAAGTTATCGCAATTTAAAAATTTTCAAATTTTCCCGTTCTCTTTTTAGGCACCCAGCGCACACATAGTGTTAAAAAATTCCAAAGCATTATCCTTCACATGTTAAACACGTTCGAAATTCATTTCGTTAACTTTATTTATGCGAAAATTATTTGTGTACGAAATAATAGGTATATTAAAAATATCACTAAAATGGCCGCCGGCGCCAGAATGTTAACAATAATTGACATTTAGTGAGACGTGGACCTATTCTGCATATACACCAATGTATCCTGAAAGTTTCAGCTCAATCGGATGGCGCGTTCCTGAGATTATCTCACTGAAATTTTTTGATGATATATATATATATATATATATATATATATATATATATATATATATATATATATATATATATATATATATATATATATATATATATATATATATATATATATATATATATCTTATTTATATATATATATATATATATATATATATATATATATATATATATATATATATATATATATATATATATATATATATATATATATATATATATATATATATATATATATATCTTATTTAGTGGCATGTGCCGATGCTGATCTAGAAAGCTTAATCGGAACATGAAAATGTGCAACGTAATAAGATACATAAATCGAACATGAAATGCAAATGAAATATGATACTTGAATAGGTACATGAATATGCTTGAGCAAAGGTGTTTGACTTTAATTAGATCGGCACGTGCTGATTGAAGCTTTAGATGCAGTTGCCATAATTCGCGCATCTCCATAGAAGACTATAAAAAGAGGCACAGAGATGATCAAGTAATGTTATCTTCGAGCAGAGAAACACAACAATTTGATCACCAGCAACACGAACAACTTTTACTAGGAAGATGCCCACTTCATTTACAGGTGCAAATTTGGCTGAAAAATTCGGCTATAGTTGCCGGCTATGGTAATTTTGGTATCTTAACTTTTTAAAATTCGCTGAGGAAAATAAAGGTCTTTGCCCTACAGCTTCAAGTACAGTCATGGAACCACAAGGAAATTCAAATGGCAAATTACACTTATTGTAGGCAATATTCAGTTGAAATCTAGTTGGAACAACACAAACTATGGCCGCTTTTGTATTTTTCTGGCATATCTTTAGTAAGGGATTTGATCATAGAAATTTCAAATCGTAATGATTTTGTAGTGAAAATAAACACCAAATATTAAGATCTAGAAATTTTTTAGACTTTTACGGGTGCTAACCCTAAATTTTTTTTGCATCCCTATAACTTCCAATGCAGTGATTGCATCAATACGAAATTTGGAGAGCAGGTTGACCTTAACGTGAGGCAGATGCCAAATATTAGCGTATATCAGCAAAATAATTAAGGGAGATAATCTCTGGAGTGGCCGATCCGATTGAGCTCAAATTTTCGGAGAACGTAAATGTATATTGTAGGTAGGTCCACGACTTTCTCAAATTTAGATATCCTAATTCTTTTGGCGGCTGCGAGCGTTTTAGTGAATTTTGAGGAACTCCTATATTTCCAAGCAGTGTAAATTTTTGTTAAAAATAAGTATTGGAAATGAAAACTTATTATGTTTTAAGCTTGTCTATGCTAAAGAATTGGAAATTTTGAGCCGTGTGTGGGTGCAGGGTGCCTAAAAGTAGGCAAGGATTTTTTTTCAAATTTTGATTTGTCATTACTTGTAAGAAAAACAATGGATCATCGTGAAAATTACAGAGCGTATTGACGTTGACTAAAATTTTTCACATATAGATTTTCAGCATAAAGCGGGTAACCCTGTAGCTGTGGCAGGCTGCTGAAAAAAATCCTTCAAATCATTGACATTCCTGAAAATTTTTTGATTTTTGACAAAAATTTCAAATTTTGATAAATTTTATCCTTGTCCTTCATCTCAAGATAAAATTTTCAAAATTCCGATTTGCATAAGAACGGCAACCCATCACCAAATTACCTCTATTTTCAGCACTCAAAAGTTCTGTTCACGAGAACTGACGACCGGATAATCTGATCATAATGAAATTTACAGGGTATGTTGGTATCAGCTAGGACCAGATCTGATAGAAGCTATTTTGAAATCCGGGCAATCCTGTGGCAGTGGTACCATCTTGAAAAATAGCTGAGAAAAAAAACTGGTTTTAGGCCTATAACTTCCGATTCAGCCATCGGATTTGAACAAGATTCATACAGTACTTGGATCTTACCTTAGGTAACAATTGATAAAAATTTGGTTGAAAAATTAGCATAGAGTTGCCAGCTATGGTGATTTTTGTCTCCTAAGTCTTGCAAATTTGCTCAGCAAAAGAAAGCTTTTTTCCCTATAACTTCCGGTCCAGTGCAAAAATCAAATCGAAGTTCACGCAGTAAATGGATCTTAATGTGAACCAAATGTCGTAGAAATTTCATACCAAAATCATGAAAGGGCTGCCAGCTATGACCATTTTTGTAATTTTATGAAATTTGTTTACTGAGCGATTAATGTCATTAGATTTGCAAATGGAAATGATCCTGCAATGAAATTTAACCACAAATATTAACGCTTTAAAAATTTGAAAAGTTTTGAGGGTGGTAGCCCTAAAATTCTTTTCACCCGTATAACTTCCAGCGCAGTGATTCAATCGAAACGAAATTTACTGGTTGGGTTTAACTTAACGTGAAGCAGATTTGGTATGTATTTTGCTTTGCTGCTGATACAGGCTAACCAGCATTAGCCATTTCCGTAAATATTGCACCAACAGATGCTTCAAATGACGTTCTCATATGCAAAGCATTTGCAATAAAAATAAGGAATCAATTTTCAAATTTTCCGAGTTTTGAACATTTTTCGGATGGCAGCCTCAAACAACGTTTAACCGCTGAAACTTTCGATGAAATCCTGCGATGAGAACGAAATTCAAAGGATAAGTTGATTTGAGTATGAACTTGCTATGCTAAACTTATTACTGCTTCGTTTGGAAAGTGTTGCCAGCACTGAACACTTACATTATTTGTGTTATAGTTGAGTTTTGTTGCCTTGGATAAGGAATGGTTGATATTATTCTACAAAACAGTGTATTACGTCTTTCCACACTTTTTTGTCACTCAAAGACAATTTCTTCGAAAATTAGTTTTCTAGCGGTTCAGGTGCGCTAGAGTTTTTACTAATGTTCGAAGAAGAACATTAGTATTAAAATCACTTTGGCCAAAAATTCATATTTCTATATATATATATATATATATATATATATATATATATATATATATATATATATATATATATATATATATATATATATATATATATATATATATATATATATATATATATATATATATATATATATATATATATATATATATATATATATATATATATATATATATATATATATATATATATATATATATATATATATATATATATATATATATATATATATATATATATATATATATATATATATAGCATCAAAAAATTTCAGTGAAAAAATCTCAGGAACGCGCCATCCGATTGAACTGAAATTTTCAGGACACATTGGTGTATATGCAGAATAGTGCCAGGTCTCAGAAAAAGTTAAAAATCTTTAACCCTTTGGCGCCGGCGGCCATTTTAGTGATATTTTTAATATACCTATTATTCCGTACACAAATAAGTTTTGCAAAAATAAAGTTAATAAAATTAATTTTCAACGTGTTTTACATGTGAGTGGGATAATGTTTCGGACTTTTTTAACCCCATGTGTGCGCTGGGTGCCTAAAAAGAGAACGGAAAAATTTGCAAATTTTTAAACTGTGATAACTTTTGACAGAGCTATTCAATCATAACGAAATTTTCAGAACCTATTTGTATTATTTAGTTGTAGCTTTATGTAGCTTCTAATGAGCATGCTGGCAACCCTGTAGCTAGGGCAGGCACTGAAAGTGAAAACCTCCAAATCATCGTCTCTCTTGAAAAAATGCCGCTCCTTCAAAAAAAAGCCACTCATATGTAAATTTTGTGCTTTGTTTACATAGACAGAAATTAAATTTGATATGGTATAACGGGCACGCCTGGTAACCCTTGCTCAATTTACCTATATTTTTAGCATCAAAAACTTCTGTTCACGGAAACTCACGATCCGACTGGCAGAATTAATTGAAATTTACAGAATGTATTGGTCTTATATAGGACCAAGTCTGACAGAAGTGATTTTGAAATACGGGCGATTCTGTGCCAGTGGTGCCATCTTGAAAAATCATTAAAAATGATAACTGCTTTTAGCCCTATAAATTCTGATTAAAACGTTTGATTTTGACGAAATTCACACAATAGCTGGACCTTTTTGTAAGCCACGTTTGGTAGAAATTTGAATGAAAAATTCGGTTGGAGCTGCCAGCTATGATAATTTTGGTGTCTTAAATTTGAAAAAAAATAAATTTGGAAGTGAAAACATTCAAACCATCGAATATTCAAAAAAATGTCCTTTCTTACAATAAAACCAATCTGTATACAAATCTAATGTTTTATCTACACGTTCAAAGTAAAACTTTGGAAATTTCATGTCGGACAAGAACGGTAACCCTCTCCCAGTTAACCTATATTTTTAGCATCAAAAACTTCTGTTCACGGGAACTCATGAACCAATAACCAGATATAGCTGAAATTTAAAAACTGCATTGGACTTAAGTAGGACCAGATTTGATAGAAGCGATTTTGAATTGTGGGCAACTCTGTGCCAGTGGTGCCATCTTGAAAAATAAAAAGAAAAAAAACTGCTTTTTGCCCTATGAAATGTGAATAAGTTACCAGATTTTCATGAAATTAACACAGTAGCTGAACCTTACTCTAATCTCTGTTTGGTGGAAATTTGGGTGGAAAATTTGATTGGTGCTGCCAGCGATGGTAATTTTTGTGTTTTTGGTTTTGAAAATTCGTTCAGGAAAATAAAACTTTTTGCCCTATAACTTCCAGTGCAGTCATGAAATCAATACGAATTTCATACAATTAATGAAACCTATCATAAAACTTATTCAGGCCAAATTTGGTTGAAAAGCCATGATAGAGTTGCCAGCTATTGTTGGTTTTGTGTTTAATTGCAATATCTTTATTAAGCGGTTTTATCGTAGAATTTTCAAATGGTAATGATATTGTAGTGACAATAAACAGCAAATATTAAGTTTTCAATTATTTGAAAAAACTCGCTGCAGGTAACCCTAAATTTCTTTATACTCCTATAACTTCGAATGTAATTAAACAATGTGAAGCAGATGTGATAAATTCTTGGCTTTAATACTGGCAAAAGGTTGCCAGCACGAGTCGGTTGTACTACTTTTGTATCAATAAATGCTTACAGTTAGTATTCATACCGGAAACACTTACAATGAAAATAAATAAATAATGTTTCAATTCCCTAAGTTCTGCAAATTTTTCGGATCGCAGCCCCACACACCAACTTTAGTTACAGTGCTGCAGGCACTGAGCATGTTTTTCATTGATGTTATATGAGATGCTGCTTTCAAAATTATGTGAAATAAGCAACTGATAACGAATATAATTAACCCGTGTTTTGCTCTCATAAACGTTGAAATTCATGCCAGTGGTAATATCTGAAACCTTCCACCATATGAGTTATCAGGCCCGTGCGCAGAAATCAATTAAGGGGGGGGGGTTTTGAAATACAAGTTTTTTTTTCAATAATATATAAAAACACACAAACTGTTATTTTATTTTCTAAAGACGTTTGAAAGTAAAAACTTCATATTTATTTCTCATTACTTAACAGATTAATTCTTCGAGGTAACGAAAAAAATTCTTCCAGAATTTTTTCACGAATAACAAAGATGCCATTCTGTTTGTCCAAGTATCGTACGTAAATTGAGGCTTGCTCTACTCCCGCAATATCTGCCGTTTCATCTCCAAGAAAAAAAGAAGCCTATTGACTTGTTGATTCGATCAATACTGTAATTGAGAATATGATTGTGGCAAATTGTGATCAGCTCATTCTGAATTCTGTTACTTATGTACATTGCATTCTTTTGTGAATTCCTCAAGTGGTCTCTCAGCTTTTCATCCGTTTTCGCTCGATACCTCAAGATAGCTCGAAAATTCCCATCATTAGTTGATGGTTCATTTTCAGAAATTCGTCCCGTGTCCTGTGAACCTCGAAGAGCTAGTCCTTGTCGACCACAAAGGATAATTGTTTCAAGAATTGGAATCAAGCGTAGTTTACTTTCATTCAGGAATTCTATTTTCTGCTTTGAGAGCTGTAAATCTACAGGAATAGTATTTTTCTCTTCGATATCCGCTCTCAATGTCCATTGCAAAAGAGATTTTTTGTGGTATTCTAATGAACTGTGACTTTCAAAAGTTTCCAATGCTTTTTTCCAGTTCCTCAATGGATTGTTAACTAACTGACCAAGGTTTTGGTGACCAACTCCTCCTCCTCGAACACCAAACAGGACGCAGAATTTGCAAAACGCGCCGTCTTCTTTTGCAGAGTACGCTAACCATGGGTATTTGTGGAGCCACGATCGTTGAAATTTCAAATTTCTAGGTCCTGACGTAGGAAAACAGTATGATTCGGTGGGAGTCCAGATTTTTTTTGCAATCCAGGGATCGAGTTTATCCCTTCAGCTGGAGATTTTTGCATGAACAACCCAATATCATAAGGATTGGTATTAGTTTTAGCAGAAGTAACCTCTGAGGACGAGATGCAAGGTGTTTCCTCAACAATATCCATGCCAGCAGCCCCATGTTAAATGGACAAATACCTTTCATTGCGTTTTCATACATTTTTCATCGTTTTCATAGAAGTCAAATTATACCTGGATTGCTTCTGCCTGTGGTTCACAAAAATTCGTTGCTGCAATATTAGGCTGAGTGTGTTCACGAACGTCCTGTAGATATTAATAATGTTATGTTGCTGTATTAACAATGTTATAGTTCCCTAGTAACTCAAAATGATATAGTTCCCTAGTAACTCAAAATGATATAAAGTTTTTATAAAAGATTTTAAAAAAACCCTTTCTAAAATGCCCTCATAGATACTTGATAAGATAATTTTATATCAACATTAAAAATGTTTCTGTAGCCTCTGAAAACTGAACCTGACCAAAATATGAGCTAAACTTTCAATAAATCGATTATTTCTCATTATTCATGAAATAAAATTGTTTCACAATTGTTTAAACAAAGCTGTTATAAATGGTTATTGATTTTATTGTGGCCTTAGCTAGGTAATATACAGGATGTACTAAAATCCCCGTACCAAAAAGAAATCTGATATTCCTTTTTGAATTTCGAGTCGAAAAGTCCTTTTTACCACTTTTTTCAAAATTTTCGACTCGAAATTCGAAAAGGAATATCGGATTTCTTTTCGGCTCGGGGATTTTGGTACAATCTGTATAGCAAATAGAGAAAAAAACCCCCAAAACCCCCCCCTTGCGCACGGGCCTGTGAGTTATAATGCATTCTTGAGACCAAAGTAAAATGTGGCATTTGAAACAGTTTGGCCGTAATAAACAGCACATGTGGTGGAATATGCACTCAAAACCTGCACGATTCTTCTACTGTTTTTCGAACATTAGTGTTTCTTGCGGTTCAGGTGCGCTAGAGTTTTTATATCTTGTTTTATGTATTATTAACAACAAATTTTTTTTTTGTATAGCTTAAACCTATTGTTATAAATCCATTTACTCTTATCTTCTATTTGCATTAATGTGTTTACATATTTTGTGTCTATTACTTTATACAGACCTTTCTACGGTTTATCATGTTTTCTTGTATTCTCAGTTTTTACAACACTAAATCACCTAGTTCTATATTTAGTGGATTCGAATAGTTATGTTTGCTCTTTCGTATTGTTTAAGCTATCTCAGTTAACTGTTTGGCTTTTGTTAGAGACGTTCTGAATCTGCATTTTAGCTCATTCTTGTAGTTATCAAAATTGTATATTTTAAGTGAATCTTTTAAAATATCATTCGGTAAATATAAAAGCTTGCCAAAAACTAGTTCGTAATGTGTATAATTCGTATCAATGTGTAGGGTTGTATGAAAGGAAAAAGTGTAGAAAGGTATCCATTCGTCCCAATTATTATTGTCAACAAAAGATAGTAAGTATTCGTTCAACAGATGATGATTTCTTTCTACTACGTATAATGCTTCATGATGGTAAGGTGTCGAAAATACTTTTTTATGCTTAAAAGATCGCATATTTCTACCATTAAATTATTGGTGAATTCAGTGCCTAAATTTGTTTTGTTAACCTTTAAATGTCCATATAAAAGAATAAATTTATTTACTATTGCTTTTGCTACTGTTGTAGCATCCTTACTTTCTTAGGAACTGATTGAATATTGGTTATGCATTATTGATAGGTAGGGAAAGAGTAAGCAAAATTTTAGCATAAAAAAGTGTATGTAAAAGATATCGAGAAGGAGTTGTATAATTGTCTTTGATAATTAAACAGTGATCAAGAATAATTCAGTTAGTTTGTTTTATTCTCAAAAAACTATTGCCTTTTATTGGCCAACAGAAGTTTAGTCTTAAACTATGTTTACACTTAGAAACATGTATCGAGATTTGTATGAGATTCAAGTTAAGCTATGTTTACACTTAGAAACATGTATCGGGATTTGTATGAGATACAAGTCAAATAAACAAATCATGCAACTGAAGCTCATACAAGCGCTCATACATTGACAGTGTACTCATACAAATCATCATACATTTTGTATATCGGCATATCGCTCTTGATTTGACAAGTTGCGATACTTCAGTGAGAGAAGCTAATTCAAGAAGGAAAGTTTCTGTTCTTGTGAAGAAGTGATTTCCACATTTTATTTTCAAAATGTCTATTTGGAATAAAGAAAGAACATTTAACTTAATAGAGAAAGTGAAATCTAGCGGTATATGGGATATTAAACCCAATGATTACAAAAATTCCAATAGAAGAAATGATATTCTAGAGGACAAGCTACATCTTTAACATGTTCAAAGAAAGAAGTTGAGGATAAATGGCACAACATAAAAAGCCAATTTAGTAGGGAACAAAGTAAAATTAACACCAGCAAAAAATCAGTATGTGGAACAGATGATGTTTACATTCCTTCGTGGTACCCTGTCCAGCACTTAACATTTTTAGCCGATCAGTATAAACCTCACAAATATAGAAGTACTAATGAAAATATAACTCAAGTGAGTAGAAAATATTCATTTTATTCATATATGAAGTTTTTAAATATTATTTAGTTTTCCTTTATAAGTAGATATTATTTATTATATTGCCACGGTATAGACCCCTGAATACTTAAAAAATATTCCCCATATTCTTTTCTATTGTCGGTATGAATATTTGCTCTTATTTTGGTTCTGTTTAATCGATTATTCCGTTCACCGCTTGTTGTATTTGTCCTCCATGATCCCGCTATTATTTTTCCTTCAGAATCTTCTGAATCAAACATTCTTGTCGGTGTATAACGTTTAGATGCCTTATTCCGTAAGAATTTGTGGATATAAATTGTAGCTAAAACTACTCTTGTTGCCTTTTCGGGGGTCACTTGCATTTCCGTTCTTAAAACTCAAAATACGACACTGAGAATACCAAAAACATTTTCAATAATTCTTCGGGCTCGGCATAATCTATAATTAAAAATTCTTTGCCAGGAATTTTTCGGATAATGACCAGGCAAAGGCTTTATAATATTTTCCTCCAAAGCAAAAGCATCATCGGCTACAAATACAAAAGCTATATCTTTAGTTCTTCCAAGAAGCGGAACGGATGGGGTATTCGCAGTTACTTTTAACATAATCTTTCATAAAAAGATGTATGTTTGAAGACCCCTCCATCCGAAATCCGACCTTGTATACTAACATTTGCATAAATGAATTTATAGTTCGCATCAGCGATTCCGAGCAATACAATGCTGAATTGCTTGTAATTAACAAATGCTGTTTTGGAGTTTGCAGGTGCCTTGATTTCTACGTGCTTTCCATCAATCGCACCTAGACAATGTGGAAAGTTCTACTTTTCTTCGAATAAATTCGCAATCTCTGTCCACTCTTCTTTATTTGAAGGAAGCTGAAAATAATAAAATCACGTCAATTCACTAATATTTAAAATAATTTTTTTTTCTTTCAGTGTTCATTTGTAAATGATGATCATTGTACTGCTGGCAAGGAATCTGAGATAATTGAGCTTGATGAGATAGACAACGAAGAACAAGAAATTTTTAAGCAAGATGATGTTGCAAAAAATAAATGGCTAACTCCACAAGCAAACGTAAGATTAAAGATAGTATGACTGACATGGAGTCAGTAGTAAAAAACATGAAAATAGTTGGAGAGGGATTGGCTCAAAAGCAAAGAAAAGACGAATTAAGTGTCTATGGGGAGTATGTTGCAAGCGAACTAAATAAGTTCAGAGGGAAAAATTATGATTTAATCTTGGCCGAAGCTAAGCAAAAAATAAGCACAGCCCTATATGAAGCCGAAGTTGAAAGAATTAAGACAGATAGGACTTCCGTTTATTCCAAATCAGTCATGTTTTCATTTTCTTTTGACGATTTATCAAGTTCATCATCAGCCATAATCTTTGCGACACATTATCCAAGCACTGCTACTGAACCAAGTACACCTACTGAACCAAGTGATGAGAATCACAAAGCATCAAATTCAACTACATATACATTCTAACAATTATAATTTCTAACAAAAATAAAATTCATTAGATAACATTAGATAATTTTGTAATAAGAGCCTCACATACACTCAGAAAAATTTCACCACTTAAAATTTAATAGAATCAAATTTCAATCAAAAGTTGAAACACTTTTAAATAAAAAACGAATCTTATTTGAATTCAATAAGCCACCACATTCAATAAAAATAGGTTCACTTTATTATACAAATGTTATTTTCAAATCATAATTTTCATCGTTGAAGGTAAAACGAAACATTTTGTGCTAAACAAGACCACTTTGATACAGCGTTATTGAAATGAAGGCAGATTATTTGAATTAAAAAGAAACGTATATGACGCCAAATCATATTTGAAAATATGTGATTCATACCTATTTTTTTATTTATACAACGATTTTTTTCTGAGTGTACATTTGGCACTATATTACAAATTGAACTTTTAGAAATTCGATGGTGCATACATTAGTGACGCAAAAGAATTCCCACTTGCGAGGAACCTTAATGTCACTGCAAATTGATTTGCTGGTGATATCGAATTCCTGAATTTAAAGTCCTTTTTCACTATTATTGGTCCCACTAACTTCAATAGCTGCTCAAATTCATTTCGGTCCATCCTCACATAATTTTTAAAACAACTCCCATCTTCTAAAGTTAGTTCGTTAACTAACATATTGTACGCGCCTTGGCTCTCCCGTTTTTTCAAAAAATCACTCATCCACCACTTACGTTTTCCTTTATTTTTTTTCATTTTGTTTATAACAATTAAGGAACAACTTAAAAATAAATAATCTTCTTCCACTGAAGACATTTCACTTTACCATGGAAATGCAAATTTACCAATCAAATATATTTCTATCTTAGTGTAAACGCACGTGAAAATAAATTGCAAATTTATACATGTCAATTGATTTGTAGAAATTTACTCATACAAATCTTGATACTAATTTTGTACAAATCGCGAAACAAGTCGCACAACATGTATCTAAATGTAAACATGGCTTTAAATAAACAAATCATGCAACTGAAGGTCATACAAGTGCTCATACATTAACAGTGTACTCAAACAAATCATCATACATTTTGTACATCGGCATTTCGCTCTTGATTTGACAAGTTGCGATACATCAGTGAGAGAAGCTTATTCAAAAAGGAAAGTTTCTGTTCTTGTGAAGAAGTGATTTCCACATTTAATTTTCAAAATGTTTATTTGGAATATAGAAAGAACATTATACTGAATAGAGAAAGTGAAATCTAGTGGTATATGGGATATTAAATCCAATGATTACAAAAATTCCAATAGAAGAAATGATAGTCTAGAGGACGTAGCTACATCTTTAACATGTTCAAAGCAAGAAGTTAAGGATAAATGGCACAACATAAAAAGCCAATTTAGTAGAGAACATCAGTAAAAAATCAGGATGTGGAACAGATGATGCTTACATTTCTTCGCGGTACATTTTCTAGCACTTAACATTTTTAGCCGATCAGTATAAACCTCACAAAAATAGAAGAACTGATGAAAATATAGTTCAAGTGAGTAGAAAATATTCATTTTATTCATATATAAAGTTTTTAAATATTATTTAGCTTTCCTTTATAAGTAACTATTATTTATTATATTGCTACGGTCTCGGCCCCTGAATACTTAAAAAATATTCCCTATATTCTTTTCTATTGTCGGTATGAATATTTGCTCTTGTTTTGGTTCTGTTCAATCGATTAATCCATTCACCGCTTGTTGTAGTTGTTTTCAATGATCCTGGTATTATATATCAAACGTTCCTGTCGGTGTATAACGTTTAGATGCCTTATTCGGTAAGAAGTTGTGGATATAAATTGTAGCTAAAACTACACTTGTTGCCTTTTCGGGGATCACTTGCATTTCCGTTCTTAAAGCTCGAAATATGACACTGAGAATACCAAAAACATTTTCAATAATCTTCGGGCTCGGCATAATCTATAACTAAAAATTCTTTGCCAGGAATTTTTCGGATAATGACCAGGCAGAGGCTTAATAATATTTTCATCCAAAGCAAAAGCATCATCGGCTACAAATACAAAAGGTATATCTTTAGTTCTTCCAGGAAGCGGAATGGGCTGGGGTGTTCGCAGTTGCATTTTACATAATTTCTCATAAAAGGATGTATGTTTGAAGACCTCTCCATCCGAAATCCGACCTTGTATACCAACACTTGCATAAATGAATTTATAGTTCGCATCAGCAATTCCAAGCAATACAATGCTGAATGATTGCTTGTAATTAAAAAATGCTGTTCTGGAGTTTGCAGGTGCCTTGATTTCTACGTGCTTTACATCAATTGCACCTAGACAATGTGGAAAATTCCACTTTTCTTCGAATTCATTCGCACTCTCTGTTCACTCTTCTTCATTTGAAGGAAGCTGAAAATAATAAAATCACGTCAATTCAATAATATTTAAATTAATTTTTTTTCTTTCAGTGTTCATTTGTAAATGATGATCATTGTACTGCTGGCAAGGAATCTGAGATAATTGAGCTTGATGAGATAGACAACGAAGAACAAGAAATATTTAAGCAAGATGATGTTGAAAAAAATAAATGGCTAACTCCATATCAATCAAGCAAACGTAAGATTAAAGATAGTATGACTGACATGGAGTCAGTAGCAAAAAATATGAAAATAGTTGGGGAGGGATTGGCTCAAAAGCAAAGAAAAAACGAATTTACTGTCTATGGGGAGTATGTGGCAAGCGAACTAGGAAAGTTCAGAGGGAAAAATTAGGATTTAATCTTGGCCGAAGCTAAGCAAAAAAAAAACTCTAGCGCACCTGAACCGCTAGAAACACTAATGTTCGAAGAAGAGAAGAAGAATCGTGCAGGTTTTAAGTGCATATTCCACCACATGTGCTGCTTATTACGGCCAAACTGTTTCAAATGCCACGTTTTACTTTCGTCTTAAGAATGCATTATAACTCATATGGTGGAAGGTTTCAGATATTACCACTGGCATGAATTTCAACGTTTATGAGAGCAAAACACGGGTTAATTATATTCGTTATCAGTTGCTTATTTCACATAATTTTGAAAGCAGCATCTCATGTAACATCTATGAAGAAAATGCTCAGTGCCTGCAGCACTGTAACTGAAGTTGGTGTTTGGGGCTGCGATCCGAAAAATTTGCAGAACTTTGCGAATTGTAACATCGGTTATTTATTTTCATTGTAAATGTTTCCGGTATGTATACTAACTGTAAGCATTTATTGATACAAAAGTAGCACAACCGACTCGTGCTGGCAACCTTTCGCCAGTATCAAAGCCAAGAATATATCAAATCTGCTTCACGTTGCTTAATTGCATTCGAAGTTATAGGAGTATAAAGAAATTTAGGGTTACCTGCAGCGAGTTTTTTCAAATGATCGAAAGCTTAATATTTGCTGTTTATTGTCACTACAATATCACTACCATTTGAAAATTCTACGATAAAGCCGCTTAATAAAGATATTGCAATTAAACACAAAACCAACAATAGCTGGCAACTCTATCGTGGCTTTTCAACCAAATTTGGCCTGAATAATGTCTATGACAGGTTTCATTAATTGAATTAAATTCGTATTGATTTCATGACTGCACTGGAAGTTATAGGGCAAAAAGTTTTATTTTCCTGAGCGAATTTTCAAAACCAAAGACACAAAAATTACCATAGCTGGCAGCACCAATCGAATTTTTTAACCAAATTTTCATCAAACAGAGTTTAGAGTAAGGTTCAGCTACTGTGTCAATTTCATGAAAATCTGGTAACTTGTTGACATTTCATAGGGCAAAAAGCAGTTTTTTTTCTTTGTAATTTTTCAAGATGGCACCACTGGCACAGACTTGCCCACAATTCAAAATCGCTTCTATCAAATCTGGTGTTACTTAAGTCCAATGCATTCTGTAAATTTTAGCTGTATCTGATTATTGGCTCGTGAGTTTCCGTGAACAGAAGTTTTTGATGCTAAAAATATAGGTTAAATGGGAGAGGGTTACCGTTCTTGTCCGACATGAAATTTCCAAAGTTTTATTTTGAACGTGTAGATTAAACATAAGATTTATATACAGATTAGTTTTATTGTAAGAAACGGACATTTTTTTGAATATTCGATGGTTTGAATGTTTTCACTTCCAAATTTTTTTTTTTCAAAATGAAGAAACCAAAATTATCATAGCTGGCAGCTCCAACCGAATTTTTCGACTATATTTCTACCAAACGTGGCTTAAAGGAAGATCCAGCAATTGTGTGAGTTTCGTCAAAATCGAACGATTCAATCAGAATTTATAGGTCTAAAAACAGTTATCTTTTTTAGTGGTTTTTCAAGATGGCACCACTGGCACAGAATCACCCGCATTTCAAAATCGCTTCTATCAGACTTGGTCCTATTTAAGGCCAATACATTCTGTGAATTTCAAATAATTCTGCTCATCGGATCGTGAGTTTCCGTGAACAGAAGTTTTTGATGCTAAAAATATAGGTAAATTGGGCAAGGGTTACCAGGCGTGCCCGTTATACCATATCTTTTTTTTTTTTTGGTTATGTAAACAAAGCACAAGATTTACATATGAGTGGCTTTTTTTTGAAGAAACGGCATTTTTTCAAGAGAGACGATGATTTGGAGGTTTTCACTTTCAGTGCCTGCTCTTACTACAGGGTTGCCAGCGCGCTCATTAAAATTTACACAAATCTACAACTAAATAATATCAATATGTGCTGAAAATTTTGTAATGATTGAATAGTTCTGTCAAAAGTTATCGAAATTTAAAAATTTTCAAATTTTCCCGTCCTCTTTTTAGGCACCCAGCGCACAC
>OX376375.1:90516420-90544480 GCA_947369275.1 Nemotelus nigrinus | reverse complement strand
ATATATATATATATATATATATATATATATATATATATATATATATATATATATATATATATATATATTATATAAATATATATAAATTAATATATATATATATATATATATATATATATATATATATATAGATATATATATATATATATATATATATATATATATATATATATATATATATATATATATATATATATATGACGAATTTTCGCGATTGTCTCTGAAAATTAGAAAAAAGCATGCTGAACCGTCCTCCAGTAAGGAGCACGATGGAAATGGTCCCCGAATCACAAGTCTCAAAAGTCAAAATGAAGCAAAATAAAACAAAACAAACAAAACTGTAGAAAAAAAAGGTCGATTTATCAAAAGTAGCATCTCGATAGGGTAGTCTAGGATTAAGGTAGAGCGCGACGGGATTCCGAAAGAGGTACCAGGCATCAACCGCTATGAACGACCCAAAACTACACTCATCCAACAAATACTGAAAATTTATGCGCGAGATGAAGGCAAAGACCAGGGCCTGCATCGCAGACTAACGCATGGCAGAGCTACGCCCACTTCTGTCATCTGGGATCAACATCCCTGACATATGCTAATATCAGACCCACTTCCAAATTACTTGCGATAGTCGCGACAGATATAGGCTATGTTCGTGACCGACGTACAGACCTGACGGCAATTAACAACCGAGACATACCTGTGGCAAAATCCTCGGGATCACAGAATGCGCTCCAGAATTGCGTCGAGTAGACGATCGACAAGCGATTAGATAATTGACATGAAGATTCCCAAAATCATCCACCTTATTGTTAGCGTTACGCCTCGCCTTTTTGTGTTATGGGCTCGTTTCACACACCTGTTTTTTTGGGGAGATTTGGACCCGACGCTGTCATATCCATCACGCTGCGTTCTATTCATGGCACCGATTGTCAACAAGATATCGTTTTGCGGATGATAATTTCACACACAATACGTTCTGTAGTGAAATTAAAGCCTTCCACATCAAACGAATGAAATTCACCGTCGAAAGCTCAAACTGTAAGCTGACGTTGAGAAACGTCAGAGAATTGTCAGCCAACAGATGAAATAGTGGTGGGTTTGAGTTGTCCCAAATGTGGGTCGTATGGTGAAAAGACAATTCAACATTCGGGCGAATGTAACTGATTCCAGGTGAATACGCCCAACGGAATTTAAAAATCCCGCTGCCCCCAAAAATGTTCCTGCAGCTGGATCGACGAAAAAGGGTCTGTTTTTGGCGATAGAATTTCGCTAAAAACAGACCCTTTCATGTCGAATTTCGTCAGTATCCTGAACAAAAACCTTTATCTTTTGTTGTTCCATATATTCGATACTGAATGAGGGATCAGGTTTATTTTTTTGTGTTTTGAGAAGACGAGAAAAATCTACGAAGGCGGCGAAGCGCGGACAAGGAGTACACGGGAGCAGAGGTTTTTGTAACGAGCGACGAACAGATCTTGTTGAAGAGATAATTTTGCGGAACATCTGGAAGTGTAGATCTTAAATCTTTATGTGGTGTGATCATTGAGGAGACCTAGATAGTAGACGAGTTGCGGAAGATATAACAACAAAAAAATAAGGTATTTTGCACACTTACGCTAATTAGAATTGTAGGATATTTAGGCATTAATAGTTTTGGTTTAAATCCCGTATACAGTTTTTCATAGAATTCGAAAGTGTGAAAAAAAATTTAGATACTATTGCTTGAAACCGGGAAAATTTTCAAATTACCGGTCGCGGAGGTTAAAGTGAACAACGTCACCGACTTCTCGCTTCACAGCGTCGTTTAAGTGGTGATTTCGTGGTTTGAAGCGAGTGGCGCCCGAACCACCCCATTTTCGGTGAGTGAGCCCCCCCGAAATAATCTCCCTCGGATTCAGGCGGGAACCCACGGGTTTTCGCGAGTCATTGCGACGGGTTACGGAAACAAATTGGCAACCAACGTGGGGCTTATAACGGTGAATAACGGTGAAAACGCTACACAATGGTACCTGTGACAATGATACCAAGTCCCAACGCTACACAATGATACCAAGTCCCAAATTTTAGGAAGGCACATAGCGAAGAAAAATCGTATCTATAGGATCGAAATTGTTGAAAATTGCTAATTAACGTGAAATTTCGAAACCAGACTTTTAGTCCGGGGAAATCTAACATGGTGCTTCGGAAAAATTAGGGGAAAGCTGAATTTTGGTGTGAACCTTGGTACTGGCGTGTTGAACAAAATTTCGAAAGTCCCCATCGATCCGAGTGCTGCGTCGCTTTTTATACGGGGTCAAAGGTCACCAAAAGTGACCTTTCCTAAATATCTCAGTAACGGTCACGTCTGCAGAAAAACAATGTCTAACGAATTTGTAGCTTAGCAAATTTCCAACAAAAAAGTTTATATAGCTTTTTCCTGTAACCATAACCGTTTTTGAGATATATTGATCTAAACATTTGTTATTAACAGCATCCTCTTTCTCACGGCATGTTAATATTATCCGATTTCGATTACGACTTGGCATGTTTGTGAGTTTGTTTTTCTAAGTTTAAGAGGCGCATAGAAAAAACATATAAAAAACTTATCTACCAGACTCCAGGGTAGGTGGAAAAGTGTGCTCCGAAAAGTTCCCCCCCTCCCCCTTTGCGATAAAACAGTATCCCTGAGCATCCATCCCAAATCTTCAGAAATGAGCTCGTTGCCTACTCTTTGCCCACTGTTAAACAAGGTAGGATCACTTTTTATCCTATTAATTGCCTATTCTTGACATCGCACGACCACCCTTCTCACACCCTACCCACCCCCGCAAACGAACCACCCCGAAATACCCGGTTTTTTAGTTTTTTTTCCCATGCCGTCTTATCCCATGAACGATCAGGGCAAGGTCACGTAATTTCAGGTGCAAATTGGAGTCGAGACTTGTCATATTCCTTTGGCGTTATGCAGCCACCACAGGATTCGTAAAAAACTGATTATTCGGGGATAATCTGATTCGGATAGAGCTCCTATAACGTCACGAATGAGCGTTTACAGAATTATGCCATGATATTATCTTGCTTTTTCATGCTCCTAGGCCCATGATATGTTACAAAACCTATTTTCACCTGCAATTTGTTTGTGTTGTGCTGCTCTTTCGTGGAATATCCCATAAATTATGCCGCAATACAGTTTTTTTCGGAGAAAAGAGTAGCGAACAGATGTCCCTACAAGTTTTATGGCAAAGGGGGGCGGGGGGTGGTGGTAACTTTTCGGAGTACACTTTTCCACCTACCCTGGAGTCTGGTAGATAAGTAAGTATACATGTTTTTTTTATGCGTCTCTTAAACTTAGAAAAACAAACTCACAAACATGCCAAGTCGTAATCAAAATCGGATAATATCAACATGCCGATGAGAATGAGGGTGCTGTTAGTAACAAATTTTTAGATCAATATATCTCAAAAACGGTTATGGTTACAGGAAAAACCTCTATAATCTTTTTTCTTGGAAATTTGCTAGGCTACAAATTCGACATACATTGTTTTTCTGAAGACGTGACCGTTACTGAGATATTTAGGAAAGGTCACTTTTGGTGACCTTTGACCCCGTATAAAAAGTGACGCAGCACTCGGATCGATGGGGACTTTTGACATTTTGTTCAACACGCCAGTACCAAGGTTCACATCAAAATTCAGCTTTCCCCTAATTTTTCCGAAGCTTCGCCTTTTTTATGTCGGATTTCACTGGGCTATTTTGAAATTGAATTTATCGTGTATCTTTTTGAAATTGAATTGATCATTATAACTGTGGTATTGTGTTTTTCTGCATTTGCTAATTAAATGAGTATATCTAATTGGAAATGTTTTTGCGGGATGATTAAAATTGAACAACTTTTTATTAACATTAAAAATTTTAATCTACATTGAAAATTCTAATTTTGACAAAGTGGTTTCGAAAGTATGCACTGCTTCTCATCAGACACCAGCACACAGTGCATACTTGACTGGCGCGACCACTTGCAGGTGGAAATCATTACATTTTTATTTATGCTAGTTGTGACAAATTTTAACATCTCCGACTTATATCCATGGGTATAATTTTACTTAGTAAAGGTAATTAAATTTGATCACGGTTCCCTTCTTGTCTATAAATCAGCATAGACAACGTATATAATTTCTACAGCATCGAAGCCGAGCATATTGAAACGGGAAACTTCGATCGTTTTGCGGAATCAGCCTCCGAAAGCAGAATCAAATTGGAAATGTTTTTGCGGGATGATTAAAATTGAACAACTTTTTATTAACATTAAAAATTTTAATCTACATTGAAAATTCTAATTTTGACAAAGTGTGACAAAGTGTATATATATTTATATATATATATATATATATATATAAATATATATATATATATATATATATATATATATACAGTGACTCGCAAAACTGTTCATAAAAATGAAAATTTCCACGTTTTTTATGTACAAGCAGAACAACTGGGTTTTCTCAGAAACTGTACCCTCACATATTCTTGGAAGTCATGTAACGCGATATTTCATGTTAATTTAGTGCGAATAGCTTTGGAAAGAGCTTATTTTTTTACAGTTGTGTTGTTGCAGTGACGTGAACAGTTTTGCGTGCTTGACGGAATATTTTAAATAAAAGAAAAAAATAATTTTTAGTGTATATTACGGTGAGTTAGTAAACTATTATGTTTTGACAAGATGAAAAAAATTTAAATTAATCTAATAGAAACGAAAACTAACCTAAAGGAAAAATGCCAAGAGCTATCCAAGAGAACGTGAAGGCAACAATTGTTGGTGATCTTCAAAAGAAGTACTCAGTTCAAAAAATTGCTGAAAAGTACTCTGTTTCAATAGGATTCGTAAGCAAAATAAGGAAAACGGTAGAAGACTTTCTCGAAACGAACGCTGATGGGCGACCAAGTAAGCTATCTCCGGAGACAAAGCGTTGTATCAAAAGATTGATTATGACAGAAGCGGTAGATACAGCTGTACAAGCCAGCAAGGTAATCCGAACCAATTTAAATGTTACAGTTTCCAATGATACTGTTCGAAGATGCCTTAAATCAAATTTTAAAGCAAAAGCAAAGGTTAAAAAAACCACTTTTAACCGACCGCCATAAAAAGGCGAGGCTTCAATTTGCCAGAAAATACAAAGACTGGACGCCAGAACAATGGAAGTTGGTTACATGGTCTGACGAGTCAAAAATAAAATAAACAGGGCGACACTGGACGTGGGTCAACAAGTCCGTTGGCTTACAAGAACGTAATGTGCAGAAAACCCTCTAATTTGGAGGTGGCTCATTAATGGTTTGGGGATGTTTCAAAGGTAACCAAGTTGGTATTTTGAGACGTTTAAGCAGAATTATGCGGGCAACTGACTATATAAATATCTTAGAGGACTCATATCTACCAAGTCTTGATAGATTTGGCTGCGAACCTGGAGACAGCTTATTTATGCAAGACAACGATCCAAAACACACTGCTCACATAACGGCCAAATGGCTTCAAGATCATAATATTGAGACTTTGAAATAGCCGCCACAATCGCCAGACCTCAATCCTATAGAGAATGAGTGGGGTTATTTGAAAAGAAGAGTAGTAGCAAGCAACACTGTTCCAAAAGATTGCGAAGATCTTTGGGTACGCGCTCAACAAGCGTGGAATGAGATTGATCCACAATATATGGAGAACTTGTTAGGAAGTATGCATAAAAGAGTGAAGGCTGTAATTCGTGCCAAAGGCGTGTGCACTAAATATTAAATAAATAAAATTAAAACGGGACTATTTAGTTAGTCACAGGATAGATGCAAAAGTGTTCACAGAACAATTTTTTTAATTTTAATTGTAGAAAACAGGATTGCTGTTATTTTTAAGTTTTAGTTCTCTTAAATGTAATCTATTTTCTAAAGTAATTTTATTTTGTAAAAAATGTTACTTTGTTATGAATACATATTTAGATTTTCCCAAAAATCAATTTCAATAACTTTTTATGAACAGTTTTGCGAGTCACTGTATATATATGTATATATATATATATATATATATATATATATATATATATATATATATATATATATATATATATATATTCATTCACCAAAACAATGTACAAAATCACATATTGAAAAAAAAGGACATCAAATAAAAATAAAAATGGTAAAGTAAAGTAAAGTAAAGGAAAAAGTAAAAACAAACAAGTTAAATAAGTAAAAAAAAAGTAACAAATAAATTAATAAATAGCAATCAATAAATAAAACATAGATATAAAAGCTATAGCTTAAGGTGAAGGGTACGGATGGCATGGAAAAGAGAGGATTTGAAGGATGATTTGGAAATCGTAGGGGAATATAAATTGCTTATTCTGTTGAATACTCTGCAGCATCTATTTACTGGCTCATTAGCTTCATATGTGGTCGAATGAGAATATTCTTTTAGGAAACGATTGGACCTGGTGTTCCTCACAGGGATATATATCAAAATTTTATTATTCATGAATTCTACATTAATAGTGCCTCTAATGACGTCGAACGTGAAGCAGGCCGATATCACCATTCTTCTGGAGTCTAGTGTCGATAGGTTTAAATGACCCAGTTTAAACTCATAAGGGGGTAAACTATTAAAATCATAAGCGTTTTACAGCTCTCGCAAGGCGAAAAGTAAAAATTGCTTTTGTATTGACTCGAGTCTGTCACTGTGGGATTCAAGAGCAGGATTCCAGCTTAAGCAAGCGTATTCGAGAATAGAACGTACGAGTGAAGTGTATAAAGATCTGGTGACCCACAGGCTACGAAATTCTTTGGCTCGTCTTTTGATGAAGCCAAGTTGTTTGTTTGCACGAGAAAGTATTTTATCGTAGTGTAAAGTGAAGCGGAGTTTTTCACCTAAGATAACACCGAGGTCAACAATGTTATCAACTCGAGTTAGCACATTATTACCGAGGAAGTACGTATTGTGTGTGACCGTGTATTTTCTAGAAAAGCTAATAACCTGGCATTTCTCAATGTTGAGAGAGAGCTTGTTTACATTGCACCAATGATCAAGGAAATCAAGTTTGGATTGGAGAAAGAGGGCATCCGATTTCGATTCAATCTTCAGATAAAGTTTGAGGTCGTCTGCATAGAGTAAATGAGGTATGCCTGCTAGGACGTCAGATAGGTCGGAAATAAATATATTGAAGAGAAGTGGACCAAGATGGCTACCTTGGGGTACACCAGAGGTAGCATTAACGTTTTTCGACAAAAATCCTTGAAATTTTACACATTGTGTTCGATCGCAAAGGTAGGAAGTCAGCCAGCTGAGTAGAGACCCGGTAATACCGAATTTCTGTAGCTTAAGAATTAAGGTAGAATGGTCAACTCTGTCAAATGCCTTACTGAAGTCTGTGTAGACTGCGTCAATTTGGTAACCTTTTTCCATTTTGCATAGGACGTCTGAGATTAGGATTGTCAAATTCGTGGTAGTTGAGCGACCTTTTCTAAAGCCGTGTTTTTGCTCGTTCAGACGGGAATCAACTAGGGGAGACAATTTGTCGTATACTACCTTTTCGAAAAGTTTCGGAATCGAAGACAAAATGGCAATGCCCTTATAATTTTCAGCACAGCGTCGTTCACCATTCTTGAATATGGAAACAACTGGATGGAAAACTCCTGACGAAAGTGATCTATTAAAAAAATATGCAAAGGAGTTATAAGCTACTCTACACACATGCATAAAAAAGTTGGAGGAAGAAGATTGGGCCCAGGACCTTTGTTGCAGTTGAATTCCAAAATAGTTTTACGTATTTCATCGCAGGAGATTTCTAAATGGTTGACAGAAGCCGTTGGAGTTGAATCGGAGGAAGAAAGGTGTGAGTTTGTTGGGTCTGGTGCACTAAAAACTTTTTGGAAACTATCTGCGAATAGGTCACATATCTGTTAAGGAGAAGAAGACGTTGTATTATTCAGAAACATCGACGATGGTAAGCCAGTAGTTTTTCGCTTCACATTAACAAAATCGAAGAATTTTTTCGGTTCGCGGACTATATTTTTGCCGGCTGATCTAATGTAAATATCATAAACCTCACGAGACTTTGCTGAAAATCGCTAAGCGACTTGATTATACGATTCCCGAATAGCAGAACTAACTTCAATAATTTCTCTAATCCACTTATATAGTTTGTTTCTACGATTTCGCAAATGCCTAAGGTCTCTATCAAGCCATGGGTCAGACAATTTATTTTTTTTTCATCTTTGGTACATATCTTTCAACGGCGTTAAAAATTTTATGGTAAAAAGAGGAAATGGCTGTCTCAAGATCCTGAGTTGAAAGAATATTTGTCCAATCAATAGTATCAAGAACTTGTTTAATGCTTTCATAATCAGCATTACGGAAGTAAAATACAATTGAATTATTGTAAGCTTTTAAGTAGGTGGAATTAGAAGTGGAAAGTTCTACTGACAGTGCTGTATAGTGTATACTGTTGCAAAAAAGATGCTCAGCGTCATTAGTTTGACTAACCACTACTTCGTCATAAGCATTCGTGAAGACTAGATCTAACCAATTTCCATTTTGGATGGGGATGTCATAATAAATCATTACCATAAAAGGCACTCGCAAGATTGAAATCGTTGGAGTCTACCAGGTTTACGGGGAAAAGGTAATTATAGTAATAAAATATAAAGAATGTCAATGATGCTCTGAAAACTACGAGTTTGAATCAATCAATCAATCATTTATTAAATTCGTCTAATGCAGACTATACACATACAATAAAAATTAATTATTCTTACACAGAATTCGTTTAAGTGATGCTGTAAATAAATGAAAATCAAACTTATAATAAGCTTCGTTAAAGCATCTACTTATTGAAGTGACTGTTTCATTGCAACCATAATTGGTCCGATGTTGAGGGATCGACAAAAAGTTAACACGCCTGACACGTTTGTTATTAATGTTAAAATTAAGTTGGCTTAATAAGTAGTTTGAGTCAAATAAGATTTTGGAATTTTGACGTCGAGAGTCCAAGGTATCCATTCGTAAAAGATTTAAGCGGTCTTGATAAGGAGGTAGATGTAAAGGGTCATACCACGGAAGACCGCGGAGGCAGAAACGTAAGAACCTCTTTTGAATTGACTCAATTTGGTCTATGTGGACTTTTTGATATGGTGACCATACAATACTTGCATATTCGACAATAGGTCTTACTAAGCTACAAAAGAGGGTCTTAGTTAGAAAAATGTCGTTGAATTCCTTCGAACGTCTTCTGACAAAACCTAAGGCATTGCTAGCTTTCACAACGATTGAATCGATGTGATCGTCAAATGTGAAGGATTGATTCAGCAACCCAATTTAAAAACAAATAAGGGAATTGAAAGGAATGAAGCTTAGCTAAAAGTATAGAGTGATCAAGCTTATCAAAGGCTTTCGTCAAGTATGTGTAGGCGCAGTCAGTTTGGAGCCCAGCTTCAATTGAGTTGGTTATTTGGTGAGAAAATTCAAGCAGGTTGGTTGTGGTTGAACGACCTTTCATGAAACCATGCTGATACGGAGCCATAATTGATTTGCAATGAAAGGCTACAACATTCGTGACTATGGCTTCAAAAAGTTTTGCGACACAGGGAAGTTTTGCAATAGGTCTATAGTTGCAAGCGTCATTACGACTCCCTTTCTTGAATATAGAAGTGACGGTGGAGTATTTCCACAAATGAGGAAAGATGCCTGTTATTAAGGATGTATTGAAAATATAAGACAGCACAGGTAGTAGTGACGACACACAATATTTCAAGACCAAATTAGGTATGCCATCTGGGCTAGGTGTTATATTATTGTCAAGTTTATTAGCAAATGTGATAATAGTGTCCTCGTCAATTTTTAAATCCTTCATCTCTAAAGAAGAAACTGTTGAGTTCGTCAAGTAGGGTGAAAAGTGTCTGGAGTTAGGAAAGTCCGTACGATAGGCTTTATGGAAAACGGAAGCAAATAAATTACTAATATCAAAGGGATCATCAAAATAAGAGTCGTCAGATTTAAATGTGAGTGGATACCCATCGTTATAAGTCTTAGAATTAACAAAATTCCAAAATCTCTTAGGTAAGAGCCATTTTCATCCGGAACAAAGCAAAGATTCGGACGATTGAAATCACCCAAAACTATTATTATATCTTCTTCGCTTAGTGAAGTCTCTAATGAAGATATTGTGTCACAAAAATTGCTGTGGATGGATTCTTCAGATCTAGGGGGATGTAGACAACATCGATGTAAATTGAGTTGTTATTAAAGGAGATCCGAACAATTATACATTGGAAAAAAGCATTTGGGGTGGTATCTACAAGCTCACTGGAAAATGTCTTGCTAACAGCAAGTAAGACACCACCTCCTCGTGTAATAAATTAAAATGGCATGATTTGGCGTCAAGGTATAATTTTCTTAGCTTGCCTCTCATACCACCACAGCTGTGGTAAAAAAGTTTGAGGCTTGTCTGAGTTTGGTTAGGAAAAATGCCTAACAGGGTTGACTGATCTTCGAAGAGATTCAGATGTCATATTGCTGCCTATACCTTTGTTTGCGGCAGCCTGATTGGAAACCTTGGAGCAGATTTTATTAGCTACGTTAGTATACCTGCTTGAGTGAGAAGATGACGCGTCAAATGCTGGGGTTAAAGATGCATATTTATTATTACGAGTGGATGCAGTACGAGTAAAAGCATCAGTTAACGAAGATTTATCTGTTGTCACTAGAGACTGAGACTGAGAAGGTGATGAGAAAGTCTTATGGACGGAAGGAAGTTAGGCAAAGGAGTGGCTAGGGATCCAATTTTTTTTTACAATTTTTTGTTTCTTCCTAGTTTTGCCGGTAATGTTTCTCCAGGGGCTGGATGTCATTCCCTTCCAGTTGATTTTGCCGTTGTTTCCACTCCAGCACGTAAAAAGCCACGCATATTTTGATGGAACAAAAACTTTACACCGTCTGGAGGATTTATGTTTGGACTGGGGTAATAATTTCACTTCGTAATCTTTTATGAGAAAATCAGCTTCGAGAATCATTCCCAACCATTTGTCGTCAGCAGAAAAAGGAATCCTTTTCACGAAGAATGCACTTTTGGTTGATGAAGTTGTTAATTTTGTGGACGTGTGTCTATTGGGAAGAATTTCGTTGGTTTTTTTTATTTTTTGTAAATGATTCTGCCAATCATTATGGGACCAAAAAGTACCAAACTTGTAAATTGGGGTTTCACAGTCGAGATTTGAAAGTTTTTCTAGAGTAGATGGAATTCTGCTCTCAGCTAGAATCCTAATAGGTGATGTTGCTTTGTCCTTCGTTCTCATATTCCTGACCGTTGTTTTGCTATTAATCTCTAACGTTGCGTTGAGCTCTTGATCACCCAGTGGCAGCATCGGGATGTAGGGCCCTATTGTGACCAGCAAAAGAGTGGGGTTGATTCCAGCGGCCTCCAACAGTCCGGTGGCAGGTAGGTGCCCCATTTGAGATTTGAAAGTTTTTCTAGAGTAGATGGAATTGTGCTCTCAGCTAGAATCCTAATAGGTGATGTTGCTTTGTCCTCCGTTCTCATATTCCTGACCGTTGTTTTGCTATTAATCTCTAACGTTGCGTTGAGGAGCTCTTGATGGAGTGTTATAACGTTCATTAATAAGTTTTCGTCTGCATCATTTGTCGAAGCATCGCAATGACAGTCTAAATCTTCCAATTTTCTGCTGATATCAGCTAACTTTAGTTGTTGCTCGGACAAAGCGTCTGTGAGTCTGTCGGTTTGCATTTTTAACGTTCGTGATAAATTTTGAAACTTTTCAAGCGTATCTTTGGTGTTTAATTGGCAAGCATAACTACTTTTATTATTACAAGTGGAAAAATTCGAAGAAAAGGAATCCACTTTATCAGTAAGTGCATCCATTCTCTTCCCAAGAGTGTCAAAATACTTTTCGTTGCTCATAATGTTCGATTTCGAAAAAGAGGACGCAAGACCATCGAAATGATTTGATATTTCCGCCAGGAATTCCTCGTTTGCACGCGCTTGTCCTAGCTGTTTAGATATTATATTATTTTTTTCGGAATTCAGTGTCCCAATGTAGCCAATCAAGCTGTCGTACATACTTTTTAAAAGAAGGTCAATATTTTGGCAATCCGTACAGATGAAATGGTTTTCGAGGTACGGATGAAACCAATCCCTGGGAGCACCCATGCAAGCCCCGTGTAACTTCCTGTTACAGAAGGCTGTGCATGTCACGAATTTCATCGTGTTGTCAAAGGCAAAGCAATTTTCAAGGCTGCACTTGAAGCTCATGATGATTTAAGCAGGTGGATTCGATGCCCAAAAGTATCCAATCTTAAAGTGCCCCGAGGTATGCAATTGATTAATTTAGCTTTCTGCGTATATGGTCCCCAGAAATATGCAATTGCTGCAGTTCTATTTACCATGGACGAAAACCAATCAGTTTGGATATTAAATATTTATGCGAAGGTGGTTGACAATGTGACTTTGCTACCAAAACTGATAAATTGTGAGATGATAAACTCAGTTAAACCTTCTAACAGCTCGGCCAGTGCAGTTGATTTAAAAATGTCAAGAGTGTTAATTTAATTAAAAATGTATTTTAATTCAGAATTTTTTCAAATCGAAAGTGAAATATATATATATTGAAAAAAAAAGTGAAATATATATATTGAAAAAAAAGCTTGAAAGCGACAAAAGCGTTGAGACGTGTGTTTGGTCGGTCTATCGAAAATAATATATTGGAGTGAATAATACAGTAGTTTAGTGCTATTTGTTGATTTTGAGTTGTAAACTAGCCTAAATTTGATTGAAATTGGAAGTGATACAGTGCACCCGAAATCAAACGGATAGGATTCGGTGAAAATTTTCCTTTAAATTTTGATTTGAATTTAACTGTTTGCAATTGTGTGTGACTGTTAGACTGTTCAAGCTGAGTGGACTCTAAGTTACTTTTGCGGAGTGAGCTTTGTGGAACTTGTGTGCCTGTAGTGACTGGTATTGAACGGAGTGGGTAAAGCTTCTTTCCCTGTGTGACTAGTAGACTGGTTTGCGCTGAGTGGATGCTAAGCTACGCTTTTCAAAGTGAGCTTGTGAAGCGCGTGTGCTTGTGATAGCTAGCATAGAGTGGAGTGGGTGTTAAGCTTGTTGTTTGAGTGCGATTGTTGAACTTAGTAAGCTGGTCGAAGAGCTTTGCACTTTGCCAGTGGTGTTGAGCTTAAGACTGATGCTGACATTACGTTATCGAATAGATAAAATTAAATTAAATTTCTCTATATTGATTTTATTTCCTGAATTTACTAAAAACAAAGTTTTTTTTTGGTTATAAAATAATGTCTGAAGAGGAAAAGTGCGGAAAATTTAAAAAACAAATAGCAGAAGAACATCCTGCACTCACTTGCGACGGTTTTTGTGGCGACAAAAATTATCACATCGGCTGTATTAACATCACTAAAGCAGAGTTTGATTTGATAAAAGAGCTTGGCAGTAAAGTTAAGTGGTTCTGCAAGAAATGCGAAACAGCACTGCGCAAAAGTCGTGAGGACAGAATTACGCTGCAGGTGGAAAAAAATCATGAGCTCCTAGAAACAATTAATTGTAAAATTGAGCAAATGACGAAAACAAGTGTCAAGCCTATCCCTAGTCCATCATATGCAGATGTCACCAGGGCAAAGCCATTGAGTGCAATTAAAATGAAAAAATTTAACAAAGGCATCATCATTAAGCCAAAAAATGAGCAAGATGCTGCCAGTACGTTGAGTGACATTAAAAAAAAAATAAACCCAGTAAAATTGAAAACACCTGTTGAATTTACAAAACCAATTAGAAGTGGGGGTATATTACTGAAATCCAACAACCAGCAAAATACTGAGGTTCTATTAAAAAACCTAGAAGAAAACTTAGGAGCGTCATATAAAATCGAATGTACCAAGGAGAAACTGCCTCGACTGATGATAAGAGGACTCCAACAAAAATACAGCACGCAAGAGCTGAAAGAAGAAATAATCAGTCTAAACCATAACATAGACATTAATGACAAATTTGAGGTGGTACATATGAGGCAGGCAAAAAAAACAAATAAATGGATGGCTTTTGTAGAGGTTGGTGGGAAGCTATTTGAAAGAATGGTGAACCAATACATCAATATCAATTTCGGCTCCCATTACGTTGTTGAAGACCACAACGTAATGCGATGTTTTAAATGTCAAGGATTCGGCCATAAATCGCCAACATGCCAGGCAAAGGAAGTGTGTGCTAAATGTGCTGGGAATCATCTTACCCATGCATGTACAGTATCTTCTTTAAAATGCAATAATTGCATAATCAAAAATCATCTGCATACACAACATCGCGCAGACAGCTATGAGTGCCCGGAATTTAAGAGAATGATTGAAGCTAACCAAAAGCGAATCAACTATAGATACTAGATCAACAGCAAACGAAAAAAATTGTCTTTTAAACATTTTCTACGCAAACGTTAGAAGCATTCGTAATAAAATTGACGACATCAGTATTTACTTATGTTCCAACAAAAACATCGATGTTCTAGTTCTTAATGAGATATGGATATATAGCAACGAACAGGAACTCTACACGCCAAGAGGATATACAGGCTATTTTTGCACAAGACAATCGGGCCGTGGAGGAGGCACAGCAATACTTGTGAAGTCAAACATTCGCTCAAAGCTTGTCAGCATGTCTGATAAATATAACACTATAGTAGTTGAGCTTGCACTTAATTCAGAAAAAATTAACATCGGCACCTTTTATAAAGCACCAAATGAAGAAGACCATCTCTTTCTCAATCATATCGACGAATTCTATTCGACTATCGAGAAATTAATCACTGTAGCAGATACAAATATTGATATTTTAACATCTTCTGTCATATCCAGCGAATATCTCGATATAATTGCGACAAATAATGGAGTTGTATTTAACAAGACAAAGCCAACACGCATCACTATGACGTCCAAAACACTACTCGATCATGTGATCATAAAACATCCAAATATGAATGAACGTATGTCTTACAATGATGACGACTGGCCCGGCTTAGACCATAAAGTAATTAACTTATCCATCAAAAATCTCATCAAAGCTAAAATACGGCCTAAAAAAATATCGATGAGCAGAACCAATAATAAAGATTTCTTAAGGAACTTCATAGATAGTCTCCAAGGGTCTCCAACTTCCGACTTTGATGAGCTGATTGAGAAGATAACCGAAGCTAAGGTAAAAGCAACCACAACGAAACAAGTTCGTGTACGAGTGCAATCTTGGATCAATAGGAATGTAATTGATGCTGCAAATCGAAAACGAACTGCTTACAAGAAATACAAAGCAGATCTATTTCTCTATGAAGAAGGAATCTAATCGAGCTATCATGGAGGCCAAAAAACGTTTCTACAGAAATAAGTTTGAAGCTTCAGCCGGAAATACCTCCAGATATTGGCAACTAGTAAATGAGCTCTTGTCCAAGCAACAAAACAAATCATCAACGGGCATTGAAGAACTTTTGATAAATGGAACATCCATTACAGACCCCGAAGAAGTAGCACAGCATTTAAACAACTTCTTCGCTACCATTGGAACACTAGTCACCAAACAACTGCAACTTTCATCACGCTCGAGTTTTCATATTGAGCCCAATATGTTCACTTCGATTCACTTACGTCCCACTGATCCTGTTGAAATATCTGAAATAATCTTCAAAGGTGGTGACCCAGCAGATCCATCAAATTATCGCCCAATAGCTGTCACAAGTGTCCTAAGTAAAATATTTGAAAGAGCCATTCAAAAACAATTGCTTCAATTTATTAAGACTAACTCAATTTTGACGCCAGTTCAATATGGCTTTCAAGAAAACAGTAGTACACTAGCAGCAACATTAGATGCAGTTCATTTCATCAACAGTAGATTGGATAAGGGCGACTATGTAGCGGCAATCTTCGTGGATCTGAAAAAGGCCTTTGACACCATTAACCACGACATCCTGCTTCAGAGGCTTGAAATATACGGAATCCATCACAACTTCAAGCTATTGATAAAGAATTATCTCTTCAACAGGCGTATTATTACAGCTAACAACATGCATAAAAGTCAGGAATGCACTATTAACATTGGCGTTCCTCAAGGATCAATCCTTGGGCCATTACTGTTTTTACTGTACATTAACAGCGTACAGGACATTTATCTGTTGGGAAAAATAGTTTTATTTGCTGATGACACACTACTGCTGTATTCCGGTAAAAATGAATTAATTCTCCAGCAAAATATAAATGATGACCTAGGAAAATATTGGAATTGGCTCGAACAAAGTAAATTAATTATAAACATCGAAAAGACTAAATATTTAGTATTCCAACAAAAAAACAAGCAGCTAATTAATCCGTCAATACAAATAAATGGAATACAATTGGAAAAAGTCAAGTCAATTAAATACTTAGGATTAACTTTAGATGAGAAAATGTCTTGGCTACAACATATCAATAACATCAGACATAAAGTAGCGCCTATGATAGGAGTCCTAAAAAAATATGATTTTTTATCTCACAACATCAAACTTGACATATTCAATGCTTTTATTTTGTCGAACATCTCTTATGGAGCAGTTTTGTGGAAGCAAACATCGAAACAAAACATTGATTTGATTGGAAGACTAATCACTAAGGCTATCAAGACTATATTCAAAATGCCAACTCTGACTCCAAGTTCACATATGTATCGTGAAACAGGACTACTAAGCATACAACAAATAATGTGTCTTGAACAAGGGAAGCTAATATTTAAGATACTGAACAAAAAACTCAAATGGCCATATGTTATAAGAAATGTTGGAGAAATAACTCAGATAGCCACAAGATCGGCGAATAGCCTTGCGATTAAAAAAGCTAGGACAGATCGTTTGAAAATGGATCCAGTGCAACAGTCTTTGGCTTATTACAATACCTTACCTGAAGATATAAGAGAATCAGCGAATTTGGTTAAATTTAAGGAAAATCTACGATCATTCCTTTTACAAATATAATGAAGACGCCAACCAGAGTTTTTTCTAAACTTTTCTCTGGGCATAAGTCTTGACGACAAGAAATAGGCGATATCATCTGAAGAAGATATTTTAGAATGAAGTGCTTTCCCTTATACCAATATTTTATTGTCTGGGAAGTACGAAATTAACATATATTATATTGAGGAGAATTGATGCACACGGACCGTGCATTTTGATTGAGTGATGGAGAGAGTGGAAGGAAGGAGGTAAAAAAAAAAAAAAAAATATATATATATATATATATATATATATATATATAATATATATATATGTATAATATATATATATATATATATATATATATATATATATATATATATATATATATATAATATATATATATATATAATATATATATATATATATATATATATATATATATATATATATATATATATATATATATATATATATTATATGTATATATATTTATATATATATATATATATATATATATATATATATATATATCAGCAAAATTGTTAAGGGAGATAATCTCTGGAGTGGCCAATCTGATTGAGCTGAAATTTTTGGAGGACATAAATGTATATAACAGGTCCATGATTTGCTTCAATTCAGATATCTTAAACCTTTTGGCGGCGGTAGGCATTTTAGTGAATTTTCAGGTATTCCTATATTTCCAAGCAGTGTAAATTTTTGATAAAAAAAAGTACTAGGAATGAAAATTTATAATGTTTTTAGTTTGCTTATGATAAAGAAGTGGAAATTTTGAGCCTTGTGTAGGCGCTGAGTGCCTAGAAGTAGGCAAGATTTTTTTTCAAATTTCGATTTTTCATAGCTTCTAAGAAAAACAATGGATCATCGTGAAATTTTTAGAGCGTATTGATGTAGACTAGAGTTTAACATACATGGACTTTGAAGACTGTGCGGGCAACTCAGTAGCTACAGCAGGCTCCTGAAAAAAATCCTTCAAATCATCGACCTTCCTGAAAAATTTTTATTTTTGAAAATAAATTCAAATTATTGATAAATTTTGACTTTTGTCCACCAAGTCAAATAAAAGTTTTCAAAATCCCGCGGTAAATAAGAACGGCAACCCGTGATTAAATAGCCTCTATTTTCAGGACTCAAAACTTCTGTTCACGAGAACTGACGATCGGATAATGCGATCAATAGGAAATTTATAGAACATGTTGGAATCAGCTAGGATCAAGTCTGATAGAAGTGATTTTGAAATACGGGCAACACTGTGGCAGTGGTGCCATTTGGAAAAATCGCTGGCTTTTGGCCTAAACCTTACGATTAAGTTACCAGATTTTACCAAAATTCACGCAGTATGTCAACCTTACTCTTAGATAGATTTCAAAGAAATTTGGTTGAAAAATGAGTATAGGGACGCCAGCTACGGCAATTTTTGTCTCCTAGATATTGTAAAGTTGCTCAGGAATATAAAGATATTTTCTCTATTACTTCCGATGCAGAAACGAAATCAAAACGTAATTCATGTGATAAGTGGATCTTGTTGCGTTTCTAATTCTGTTGGAATTTCGTTGAAAAATCTTGAAAGCGTTGCCAGCTGTGATGAATTTCGTAATTTATTTACATTTCTTTATCGAGCGATGTTGTCATGAAATTTCGAAATGGGAATGATGCTGGAATGACAATTAACAAGAAATATTTACGTTTCAAAAATTTAAAAAGTTTGAACGGTAGTAACCCTAAAATTATATTCACTCCTATAACTTACAGCGCAGCCATTCAATCGAAACGGAATTCATAGGGTGAGTTTAACACAGCGTGAAGCAGCTATGGTGCTAGCACATGATTGCCAGCACCGGACAAATTCGTAAATATTGCACCAATAGATGTTTCCATTTTCTATTCATAAGCAAAGCATTTACAATAAAATAAGCAACCGATATTTAAGGGGGGAAATACATATAGCTGCTAAAAAAAAATTGATTTTTTTTATTTACATCAAAATGTTCAAAATACCCTTGAAATATACCAAAAAAAGTTTTGAAGCGATATTCGTATTAGTTCTCGAGTTATATGCAGCGCGACGTTCCCTAGCAGGTCGAGCATACCTAAACTGACCATTTTTTTAACTCAAAACGGGACATGGGTTTGTATACGTCAATTAGCAGGTTAACATTGAAAATATACACAACTTTTTAATGTTCTTTATTTGAAACAAGTGTAACTTAATACAATTAATGTTCCCTATAGCTATATTTAGATTCATTATAACCAATTGTGAAAAATCAAATCAATCACTGGTTCACCAGCTTAATAAAAATAATAAAGCAAAGTTCTTCTGACAGTAATTATTAAATTATATGGCATATATTTTTTTAAATTATATTTATGTTTCTCAGAGGGACAAATTTGTTTTAATAAAGTTAGAGATGATTTTAAATACAATTTTAATTTATTCATTAGAGAAAAAACGCTTTCTACTGGAGCCTTTGTACCAGGTAGACATAAAATATATTCCATTAGAACACTAAAATTTTCATGTTGAAGATTATTGGTGCGAAAGTGTTTGAATACTTCGACCCAACGAGTTTCTGTGGAAACTTTTAAATTATCCCATTCAGTTATTTTTTTTGAGAAGTGACGTAGCTAGAAATTAATGTAAATTCGTCAAATACTTCTGTAAATTCGTCAAATAATTCTGTAAATTCGTCAAATACTTTTATTACAGTCAATATATCTCTTTTCAATCAATACATACAGTGCTTTTTGAATGTCTTCCCATGCAGGTACTTTTTTTTAATCTGCCCAATCAAATATTTTAGTATTTCTTTAGTAAGAAAGCGAGTCCACTCTTTCGGATATTCATGGCTTGTTTTATAAAATTATGTACCCATGCTTTTCACCTACTCTTCATCAATATTAGTGCCATTATCTTTTAGTTTCACAATTAAACTACGAACAGTAAATGGAAGAAACTAATTGATCTGTGTCTGAGCCAAATTGTCTTTGAGATGATTAATTTTATTTAGCTTCTATTGCCGACAAAGTCTGACCTTCAACCTTCAATACAGCTTGGTGAAAACTTGCGAGCGTGTAAAAAATGAAGCCATAATGGGGGATCTTCAAAAAAGTTTTTTTTTTAATTATTTGGGACATTTTGCAATGCTCAAGAAATAATTTTTCAACAGGTGGTACATTTTTAAAACTTTCTCCGAGGCAGGCATAAGTGCAAGCCATCTGGTTTTATCATAGCTGAGCATTTGGTGATGTTTTATTTCAGCTTCAGCGCAAAACTCCTTTAGAGCTTCAACTCGAACCGTATAAATATATAAAAAATGAATATATTTTTACAATAACGCTTTCGTAATCTGAAGGTAGACCAACTGCAGCACATGTTATTGCTTTGTGAATTATATGGGCTCCACATCCAATACCTATCAACGGTTTTTTTCAGAGATGATTGTAATTTTGAGAGCACATTATTAGTGCCTCGCCTAGCTACACCCTCAAAATTGACATTGGCATTGTTGCCACAAAATGCCACAAATTTTTTGTCAAATTATTATTTGTATACTTGGTGTCAATAATCAACAATGATATCATAAGTTGCATCTGGTTGGTCTTGGAGGTCTAACATTTTTTTTGCACACCTTCGTAAGATTGAAAAAAGCACACAACAAGAGGAGATATTTTCTTGTTACCGTGGTTTGAAGCGTCGTTTAAAATTGTAATACAATTGGATTTATTGAGATCATCTTTTAATTCGTCGATCGCTGTACGTGCTAAAACATTTACTACAATAGCTTCTGTTTTCGTACGCGTGCATGTGAATTTAGGATCGAAACATGTTTGGATGAATTTCGACGCACAATCGTTGGAGCGAAAACTGTGGTTTTCTTGTATAGTGTCACAATTTGAAATTTTCGCGCGGTTTCGGAAAACGGGACTATTTTGCGTCCCGGAGCTTTGTCTGGGGACAACGGGACAGGTGACCGAGAAAAGGGACAGTACCGTTCAAAACGGGACGTATGGTCACTTTAAGCATACCTGCCAGACGTCCCTACCTACTTTCTTTTCGGTGCAATTTTATATCTATATATATATACCTAGTCTAGCCATAAATACTGTTACAAACTTTTTGAAGCACTGTTCAATAAAAGAGGTGTTATATGTTAAGAAATCATTGTTTATTTATTAAATGCATTGTCAACAACGGAAATTGCAACAAGTTATTCGAAGTGATTGCCTTTTGCCTTTACACAAGCCTTTAATCGAGCTGGCCACTTATCTATGGAAGCACGCACGACTTTAATCGGAAAGTTGGCTACTGCATGTGTAAGAGACTTCTTTAAGGATTCGATATTAGAATGTCTTTTAGAGCACGTCATTTGCTCTAAGACAGACCATAATTCGTAATCCAGCGGATTCAGGTCTGGGCTAGAGGAAGGCCAATCTTCAGCTTTAATAAAATCTGGAACATTTTCTTCAAGCCATTTTTGGGTTGACTTCGCCTTATGACCTGGTGCAAAATCTTGCTAGAAACTCCAAGGCTGATTTTTGAATAATGACGTGTTGAGAGGTTTCACTACACTTTCAAGGACACTTTCTTGATAAATTTTGGCAGACGTTTTGACGCCCTTCTCACAAAAATGCAACTTTGTCAGCCCATTGTAGCTAACACCCCACCAAACCATTACTGAGGCTGGATGATGACCTCTTTGAACCTTTTGGGCAACTTGAGAAGCTTCTCTGGCACTGCGAGCATAAATCCTATCGTTTTGTTTATTAAATGTTTCTTCGTCAGTAAAAATTTTTTCGCCCGTAAACAAAATTTTACGATGTTCTTGGTTTGCGTACCGGCAAAGAAATCGTTTTGATTTTTGCACTCTATTTTTTTTTTAACGAATCTGTTAGTAAACGCCTGGTAGATCTACGATAAGCACCCAACCCCAAGTCACTTTTGATGATACGTGAAATGTTCTTTGGGGTATTTTCATCTCACGCGATAAAATTTTTTGTTTCCGAAGAGGATTACGGCGAATTCTCTCGTGCACGGCTTTAACCGCTTGAGGTGTTCGAGTAGTTCGCGGACGGCCACTTCTTTCACGGTCACTTACTGCAGACGTATCATTAAATCTTTCAATGGCCCGATATACAAACATTCGGCTTATACCAAGGGTATGCAGAGTCTTCATTCCTACTTTATGAAGTGCAATCACAGCAATTCTATTTTCTTTGTCGCACCAATCCATGTTCACTACACTGAAAATTAATCTCAAATGATGACAAATGCATCAAGCACAAGTGTACTATAGCGATTAGCTCAATTTTTAAGAAATGCAATATAACGGTTCTTTTCTGCAGGGTTGCCAAACCTTGTAACAACATTTATGGCTAGACTAGGTATATATATATCATCAAAATGATTAAGGGAGATTATCTATGAAGTGGCCGATCCGATTGAGCTGAAACTAAAATTCAGATATCCGAAACCTTTGGCGAGCATTTTAATGAATTTTGAGGTACTCCTATATTTCCAAGCAGCGAGAATTTTCGTTCAAAAATAGTATTGAAAATAAGATCTGATTATGTTTCAAGCTTGCTTATGACAAAAAATTGGGAATTTTGAGCCGTGTGTGGGTGCAGCGTGCCTAAAGGTAGGCAAGGATTTTTTTTCAAATTTTGATTTGTCATTACTTCTGACAAAAACATGGGATCATCGTGAAATTCGCAGAGCGTATTAATGTTGACCAAACTTTGATACACATGGATTTCCAAGGTAGTGCGGGTAATTCTGTAGCTGCGGCAGGCTCTTGAAGAAAAATCCTTCAAATCAATGAACCTCCTGAAAAATTTTTGATTTTTGACAAAAAATTCAAATCATTGATAGATTTTTACGTTTGTTTATCATGTCAATTTAAAATTTTTAAAATTTCGATTGTCACAAGAACGGCAACCTGTCACCAAATTACCTCTATTTTCAGCACTCGAAAGTTCTGTTCACGAGAACTGACGACCGGATTATCCGATCATAATGAAATTCATCGGACATGTTGAAATCAATTAGGACCAGGTCTGATAGAAGTGATTTTGAAATGCGGGCAACCCTGTGGCAGTGGTACCATCTTGAAAAATCACTGAGAAAAAAAACAGCTTTTTGGCCTATAACTTCCGATTCAGCCATCAGATTTAAACAAAATTCACAAAATATTTGGATCTTATTTAAGATAAAATTTGTTGAAAATTTGGCTGAAAAATTAGAATAGGGTTGCCAGCTATGGTGATTTTGAAAATTAGTTAAAACTCTAGCGCACCTGAACCGCTAGAAACACCAATGTTTGAGGAACAGTAGAAGAATCGTGCAGGTTTTGAGTGCATATTCCACCACATGAGCTGCTTATTGTATAAAATTGTATAAAATATTCTGCTTTACGTAGAGTAGTCAAATTTGACTTGTTGGAAAGGGTAAGGTTTAGGTATCTTAGAAAAAATAGTCCGAGAAACATCCTGGCAAAATGGATGTAAAGGATCTTGACAGTAATCTTTATCCTTGAATATTTCAAAATGCACACTTTCGATTTGCTTAATTTTTTTATATATTGTAAACAGTTATATAGCAGTTATATATCGTTAACAGTTATATAGCAGCTATATATTGTAAACAGTTATTATAGCTCGTAAAAGTATAGGCGCAAGAAATTTTTCAAGGATTGGAATGCTATAAACGCCAAAGAAAATTTATAGAAAATGGTACCGGAACAAGGTAAAACTTACAAAATATGGTACGAACAAATTCTATGTTTTAAAAATAGATTTAAAAACTATTTTGTAATATTATTTATTTATTCTATAATGGAGTAAACTTATACATACAGTATCATTATATTAGCTAAGCTGTAAAATTAGTACATAGAAAAATATATACCATAGAGTAGGATGATTTATTGAATATATTGCGGAAGAAAAGTATTTCGTCTTAATGGTATTTTCATTCAAGGGTGAAACAAAGTGAATCCTTCGTGTTGAAAGAATTTTAAGACAATGAGAAAATCTATTTTGCAGCAATTTTTCCTCATTTTCATATACAGCTGAATTGGTGTAGTAATTTGGTGATCATATGGTCTCTGCAAGCTCGCTTTAGCCGCCAATCTTTTTAGAGTTCCACCTAATCCATCACAAATACTTTTGCCGTGATAAGAAGCAAAGAAGTTCCATTCGGCTTTTATTCCGAAATCATTTAAATGTTTATTTAAATCAATAAAATGAAAAATGCTGATCCATCAGAAAAATAATTGATAATGTCATATTTTTTTTCAAAATTTACTAGGTGTTTTTGAAATAGATGAACTAATGTTGCGTTGTGCTTCATGCATTCCGATATGATGATGAGATTTGTGGAACTTACGGTCTGCAAATCAGAATCGAAGTAATATACACCGAAAGGATGAATAGTTGCTTGTGCATTTGTCCAATGGTAGCATGTACTTCATCCTGTATAATAAATAAATAGTTTTCCGAAAAATCGAGTAAAAATATAAATTCATTAGGGCGAAGGTGACTTTTTAATTATTTTAGGTACCCGCTTTGCTGTTCTGCTAGGAAGAAATGTTCAAGCAATATATTTAATCTATTGGAAAAGTTTCAAAAAAGTCCGCAGTACATTCTAATCTAGTTTCTAAAATAGAACGATCTGTATAAGTCCATTGCTTATAACTAATAGTGCTGATCCAATTTTCTAAAAATTTTTTTCGCGTGAACTTAGAATAACAGCTGATCCAGGACAATTCCGCCAGCGACCAAAATAACAATCTGTTTGTAGAGGAGAGCATATAATCAGAGATAAAAAGTCCTTATAATTAGCCAAGCTTATATCGGAATCCTTTGTTAGAAGAGTTATTTTTGATCCTCCAATCATTAATTCAACGTTTTGATGTATCACGCATACACAGACAGAATGTGTTTCCAATGCTCCCGCTAAAATGCAGTATTTAGGCCATAGTGCCGCAAACGTCGAAAATCCGACTTTAACGCTGGTATTATCAGATTTAAATTGGCTGTATAGCTCTTTTAATTTGCACAATATTGGTCTTTTTTTGGAATTGCTCTTTGCCTTCACCAGTTTAGAAGTACACAGTACATAAATTAACTGTTTTGATTAGGAAAAATTATCCCCGTAATATAGGCATTTTTGCCTGGCATCAGTCTGCTGTTTGCATCACCGCAGTAGAATGATTTTATGAAACCATCGACATGTGGATCCATACTTTGTTGGCTTTTTGGGGAAGTATAGCCTCGTCTCATTTTTCTAATCATATGTATGGTTGCGTCAGGAAATTCGGACATTACTTTGGCACTTGACCAATTCGTTGGCAAAACTGATAAAAGTAAGTACTTTGTTTCCTTTTCTATAGCTTTAGCATATACTTCTTTAATATTATTTACTAAAGGTAATTCATTATTTGTTTTTTTTTTCTTCTGTGGGTAGTTCCTGCTTTATTTCAAATACGTTTTTGTACAATACGTCTGTAAAGTTTTTTTAACTTTCTCCTGATATAAGTAGCCTCTTTTAATCTGTTTTTTTTTTCGAATTCTGGTTCACCAATAAGTTTGAGACACTTATTTAAGAGATCCATTACCTTACTTGTATCACAAAACACCACATCCCTTTCCGCATTAATTACACTTTCAAATTCTCTTTCGTTTAGTACATTTTCTTTACTTCTAATATTATATGAAGTACTGGCACCAACGTTCACTTCTTCTTCTTCCACTTCTTCACTAATATTAAACTCGCTCTGAATATTTTCTTTGCTTGCTTTATGTAATTTTAATGATTAATTCGACATGCCCCACAGATTTTCCAATGTAACTGTAGATTTGATTTTGCTTCCACCATCCATTGTAATACATTTCTGAGGCTACTTTTTACAATATGATGAGTTTTTTTAAACGAATTGCAGCAACGTTCGATATAAAAACGTTTGTCCATTTTAAAACTATACGTATTCCTTTAAACTTTAGCTTGATACTTTGTAGAATCTTCAATTTCCGTAGCTAGTTAAATATTCAATGTATGAGACCCTCAAACCTCTGTTATGTTCTTTGTTTATTCTTTGCACTCCGAATACAAAATGTCCATTTGATAAAATTTATTGTCTATATGTACACAGGACTTTCCTTAACTTCAATTACCTCCGATCTTTACTCTTGAAGTAGTTTCTTGGAATCAATGTAAATTCCAGGCATTGCAATTAGCCCTAATTGTAAGTGGTAAAAATATGTAAAACAGGCAAATTAAAAATATATGTAGGTACAGTACGATCTGACGAGAAACCCTAGATGTAGGGAAAACCCAAAATAATCCTTATTGTTCGTGGGGCCAGTAAATCATTTTTCTCAATTATAGCAAATAGTTTATATTCTAGTGTTAGGTCTATTAGTTAAAAAAAAATAGAAATACTTTTCCTGCAAAAAAAAACATAAACAATAATTACCCATAACTGAAGAATGCAAGTTCTTGATGTTGTGAAAAAAAAACGTAGAGCCACCATCAAGCTATTTCCTATCATATGTTGTAAGTTTCACCTTGTGTTGGTTCCATTTTCTGTGGTGAAAATAGTATTTCGTACCTTTAAAAATTTCTTACAAATAGACTTTTAAGAGCTCCACTTTGAAATGTTGCATACTTATTGCTTACATAATTGTTGACAATACATAAAAAAACTAAGAAAATCGAAGGTGTCCATTTTATCTTTTTCGGCCAGGATGTTTCTCGCTTTACTTTTTCTAGAATACCTACACTTTATCCTTTCCAACAAGCTATATTTGAAGGCTGTATGTTAAATAAAAGATTTGATACAATTTTTTTAATGCAACACGAACCGACGTTTCTCAAAAACTTCAAAAGGCCATGTTTCCGCAGCTATATTTGCGGAAGCAGCTATATTTGCGCAAATATAGCTTATTTTCCAAAAAAAAATTGTTGGTGCACATAACTCAACTACTTATATTCACAGTGAAAATTTCATTGAAATCTGACGATAGCGATAAAAGACTGTTGGTCGATTTTCCGTGGAATGACCCTATATATACATATATATATATATATATATATATATATATATATATATATATATATATATATATATATATATATATATATATATATATATATACATATATATAAATTTGAAAATTTTGACAGAGTTATCAAATCATTATAAAACTTATAAGACATGTTGAAAATTTGTGTTGTTATGAATGAGCATGTTTGCAACCTTGTAGTTTCGGCAGGAACTGAACATGAAAGCATTCAAATCATCTCTTGCAAAATTGTAGTTTTTTTTTTAAAAAAAAAAGCAACTCATATAAATTTTATGCTTTGTCTGGATAGCCAAAGTATAACTTCTGAAATTTTTTTTTTGGGGAAGAACGGTAACCCTACCGGATTCACTTGTATTTTTTCCATCAGAAAATTTAGTTCACGGAAACTCCTGCCCGGATAATCAGATCCAACTAAAATTTGTAGAGTGTATTGGTTTTGGATGGAACATGTTTGATAGAAGCGGTATTAAAATATTGGCCAATCTGCTGCAGTGGTGCCATCTTGAAAAATAACTTTAAAAAAATAGCTTCTTGCCCTATAAATTCAGATTTTAATAAACGAAAAAACGAAATTCATTAGGAAGATAACACCTATTCTTAGCAGTACTTAGTAGAGATATGGTTGAAAGCCCATGAAATAGTTGCCAGCTATGATTGTTTTTTGTATCTTTTGCCATATCTTTAGAAAGTGATTTTATCATAAAACTTACAAATGCTATTGATCTTATAGTGACAATAAACAACAAATATTGGGTTTGGGAAGTTTGAAAGCTTTTGCAAGTGGTAGCCCTAAATTTCTTTGTGCACTTTTATTTTCCAATGCAGTTGTGGGAACACATAATTACACAACCCACAATTAAACATCCACATTCCACAAACACTTTCCACTGATATCAACATAAGATATTAGTAGGCATAGAAAGCTTTCTTTTCTAATGTAGTTCGTTGTTAGTTTAGTAAGTATTTTAATTTTGTA
>OX376375.1:90438557-90516220 GCA_947369275.1 Nemotelus nigrinus | reverse complement strand
TTCCCAACGAAGCAACAATAACTTTTCCTTAACAAGCTCATACTTCAATCAACTTATCCTTTGAATTTCGTTCTCATCGGAGGATTTCATCGAAAGTTTTAGCGTTTAAACGTTGTTTGAGGCTGCCATCCGAAAAATGTTCAAAACTTGGAAAATTTGAAAATTTGTTTCTTATTTTTATTGCAAATGCTTTGCATATGAGCATGTAATTTGAAGCATCTGTTGGTGTAATATTTACGCAAATCGCTAAAGCTGGTTATCCTGTGTCAGCAACAAAGCAAAATTAATATCAAATCTGCTTCACGTTAAATTAAACCCAACCAGTAAATTTCATTTCCATTTAATCACTGCGCTGGAAGTTATACGGGTGAAAAAATTTTAAAGCTACCACCCTCAAATTTTTCCAGATTTTTAAAGCGTTAATATTTGTTGTTAATTTTTATTGCAGGATCATTCCCATTTGCAAATACAATGACATAATCGCTCAGTAAAGAAATTCCACAAAATTACAAAAATACTCATAGCCGGCAGCGCTTTCATGATTTTTGTACGAAATTCCTACGACATTTGGTTCGCATTAAAGTCTTTTGGTTTCATGTTCTATGTTCCAAATTAAATGGCTGAATCGGAAGTTATAGGCCAAAAAGCTGTTTTTTTTCATAGTGATTTTTCAATATGGTACTACTGACACAGGGCTGCCTGCATTTCAAAATCACTTCTATCAGAATAGGTCCTAGTTAATACCCACATAATCTGTAAATTTCATAACGACCGATGACGATGTGTTCGGGTGCTGAAAATAGAGGTTATTTGGTGATGGGTTGCCGTTCTTGTGCAACTCGGAAATTTTAAAATTTCAACTTGACATGATGGAGAAAGGTCAAAATTTATCAATGATTTGAATTTTTTGTCAAAAATCAAAGATCTTTCAGGAGAGTCAATGATTTGACGGACTTTTTTCAGGAGCCTGCCGCAGCTACAGAGCCATCCGCACTATCTTGGAAATTCATCCGTGTTAAATTTAGTCAACATCAACACGCTTTGCAAATTTCACAACGATCCAATGTTTTTGTCACAAATAATGACAGCATGAGAACCGCTAGAAAACTAATTTCCCAAGAAAGTGTCTTTGTCTTTTTTGTAGAATCATATCAACTTTTCCTTATCCAAAGCAAAAAAACTCAACTATAACACAAATGTTGAAAATTTTCCGTGCTGGCAACATATTCCCAACGAAGCAGCAATAAGTTCACCATAACAAGTTCATACTCAAATCAACTTATCCTTTGAATTTCGTTTTCATCGGAGGATTTCATCGAAAGTTTAAGCGGTCAAACGTTGTTTGAGGCTGCCATCCGAAAAATATTCAAAACTCGGAAAATTTAAAAATTGGTTTCTTATTTTTATTGAAAATGCTTTGCATATGAGTACATAATTTGAAGCATCTGTTGGTACCATATTTACGAAAATGGTAAATGCTGGTTACCCTATGTCAGCAGCAAAGCCAAATATATACCAAATCTGCCTCACGTTAAGTTAGACCCAACCAGTAAATTTCGTTTCGATTGAATCACTGCGCTGGAAGTGATGCGGGTACAGCCTCAAATTTATTTAAAATTTTTTAAGCGTTAATATGTCATGTTAATTTTCACTGCATGATCATTCCCATTTGCAAATCTAATGACACAATCGCTCAGTAAAAAAAATCCACAAAATTACAAAAATGGTCATAGCTGGCAGCCCTTTCAGGATTTTAGTACGAAATTCCTAGGAAATTTGGTTCACATTAAGGTCCATTTACTGCATGAACTTCGTTTTGATTTCTACACTGGACCGTAAGTTAAAAGGAAAAAAGCTTTATTTTGCTTATCAAATTTGCAAGATTTAGGAGACGAAAATCACTTTACATAGCTCTCAACTCTATTCCAATTTTTCAGCCAAATTTGCGCCAAATGTTATCTAAAGTAATATCCAGGTAATGTGTGAATTTTGTCAAAATCTGATGGCTGAATCGGAAGTTCTAGGCCAAAAAGATGTTTTTTTTTCTCAGTGATTTTTCAACATGGTACCACAGCCACAGGGTTGACCGCATTTCAAAATGACTTCAATCAGACCTGATCCTGGTTAATATTAACATGCTCTGTAAATTTAATTATGATCGGATAATCCGATCGCCAGTTCTCGTGAACAGAACTAACGAGTGCTGAAAATAGAGGTAATTTGGTGATGGGTTGCCGTTCTTGTGCAAATGGGAGTTTTCAAAATTTCATTTTGAAATGATGGACAAAGGTCAAAATTTATCAATGATTTGAATTGTTTGTCAAAAATCAAAAATTTTTCAGGAGAGTCAATGATTTGAAGGATTTTTTTTTTCAGGAGCCTGCCGTAGCTACAGAAATAAAATCCAATTTTGTTAAATTTTAGTCAACATCAATACGCTCTGCGCATTTCACGATGATCCAAATTAGTTGTCAGAAGTAATGGCATATCAAAATTTGAAAAAAAACCTTGCCTACTTTGAGGCACGCGTCACCCACACACGGCTCAAAATTTTCAATTTTTTGACATAGACAAGCTTAAAACATAATAAGTTTTCATTTCCAAACATTTATTTTTACAAAATTTACACTGCTGGGAAACATAGAAGTACCTCAAAATTCACTGAAACGCTCGTCGCCTCCAAAAGGTTAAGGATATCTGAAATTAAGCAAATCATGGACCTTTCTACAATATACATCTACGTCCTCTGAAAATTTCAGCTCAATCGGATCGGCCACTCCGGAGATTATCTCCCATAATCATTTCGCTGATATGTAGATATATATATATATATATATATATATATATATATATATATATATATATATATATATAAATATATATATATATATATATATATATATATATATATATATATATATATATATATATATATATATATATATATATATACATATATATATATATATATATATATATATATATATATATATATATATATATATATATATATATATATATATATATATATATATATATATATATATATATATATATATATATATATATATATATATATAAAGAAATATGAATTGTCGTCGAAACGAAACGAACGAGTTAAAATCACGAATTCATGTGTCCATAGGATTTTGCGAAAGGCACTATATTTTTTAAAATTTTAAATTACTGTTTCGTAAAACTCCTTTCAAAATGAAAACTCACTAAGTCCTTATAAGGAACAAACCCAGCAAACGTGCGTTTAGCACTTTCGCATACAGTTGTTAAAACTTTTCCATGTGTTGATACATTTTCTAATGAGTATTTATCTTTTGAAATATACAAGTGTGGTTGCCATGAAATATGTGTTGGTCGTCAGATGGGCCTCTAAATGTTTCTGATTCAGTCCGGCAGCAAATTGGTTTTCTACTGCTGTGAGAAAAGTATTTGATTTAATCCAGCAGTGGAGAGCAAAGTATTGTCAGAACTCAACCTACCAAAGCGGCGAGGCCGCAGTTAGTGATGGCACCATGTCTAAGCTAATCTTAAACATTTGCCGTGCTTAATTTTGCTATGCAAGTATAACCTCGCAAGAGCAGAGATTCAGTAAAACAACTGTGTTCAGTACGTCTACTCAAATGAATCTATTCTTTAATCATTCTTACAACTCCTTATATACGATTTTTACAAACATAACTTAATTTACTTTATTACCTAAACTCAGCATGCCCTGAAATAAATCATTAGCGCATATATTTTCTCATGACACAAAATTCTATATGAATCACATGTGTTCTACTTTCTCACGCTACACTTGACCAATATTTCTAGCGCCACTCAATCAACATGTACAAGATTTATCGCCATGTGCGCTCATTCATATTGTAACCAAAATACATAATATTTGGGTCGCGTGCCATGGTGACACATAGTTTATATCGATCGCAACATGACTCTGCATTGCATTCGAATATACCATATGGCATGGATATTCACGGTCGCTACTCGGAAACCTGATATGGTCAGTTGAGCGCAAGTGTATAGCATTGTACTCGACCTACATGATGCGTGTGGTCTGCTATTACGTAGACAATATTAGTGAATTGCATGGTGTTCTATTTTGATTTATTTGTTTTGATTGCTCTGATTTGATTTATTTCATGCATGTTGATAGTATATCATTACACTTTTCTATTTCTCAATGATTATACATGCTGCTGTACTACTGCTAAACTCCTGAACAGGCTGTCTAGTTGTTGTAGTTTTCCGACACGTTGGTGAATTTCTGATATATTTACGGTTCCCTATTTACAATGAATATAAAGTACTGCTGCACTACTGCCAAACTGGTGACCAGATGGTGCAATTCAAATCGTTTCCCAAAAATCAAATCGAGTTGCCCATACGTCAAGCTCCAGTCATACTTCGCAAGTGATGCGTGAAATATTTTGAAATTTATAATTAAAACAGGTCTTTTTTGCTCTAATTAAAGATGACATGAATACAAAGTAATGCAAATGTGATGGCATGAATGCAAAGTAATGCGAATATACTATTGGTGACATTATAGCTGAGCAGCCATATCAATGTCCTGCAATACTAATTCTGCTATTCTAAGGCAGTAGTACAGCAGTACATTTTACGTGCTGCAGTTTCACCACTTCAGCAGTAGCATAGCAGTGCTTTTGCACTCTTTGTATTCCTATCGTTTGTCTTATTCCTATTTGTGGGATGGAAACGATCAACCATGAAACGAAACATATTACACGTACGCGGGTAATATGAAGTAAATAGGTGAATTTTGGGGTAAAATGCTATCTCTAGCATTAAAAGCATTCACGGGTTTACTCACGACTTCTGCAGCACTTAAGAAGTAGTGCTCTGTTTGCTGGGAATGTTTCGTATAAAACTCTTTCGCAATGAAAACTCACTAAGTCCATTATACCAAATTTATTAAACTTGTTCATTGCGATTCAGAACTATTGAAAATTATTACTTCACTTTAAACTTGTTCCAAGCGGTTCGAAACTATTTAGGATGATTACTTCAAATTAAACTTGTTCCATGAGATTCAAAACTATTTCGGATGACTACTTCAAATTAACACAATTTAACAAAACGAATAAGTAACTATATGTTTAATACAATTTAACTATTTATAATGTACAATCCAAACGAATACGATCAAGGTTTCACAAAAACTAATCTAAAACCGTAAACCTTCAATTTATTTGAACTCAAAAGTATCGGTACTCATTACCGCAAACTCTTAAATAAAGGTATTTTAAAATATCGGTGTTTTTGAACCGCAAACATTAAACGATGTTAAAAGCTAGCACAAATAATTCCAGTTTGAGTGCCGCTGTTTGGCTGAATTTGTTCTTGACCAGCTGCTGACATCCTTTGCTGTCAATATATCAAATGTCAAACCAAGTCCGTCACCGATTCCCAAACAGCAGCTGTCACTGACATTCAAGAGGTAATGTTCAATTTGTTTTCGTAATTTTAACTGCAAGTTATCTTTTAAGCCGACTGCAAACATACTCCCCCCGCTGCTCCGATAGGATCCTGTAAAGATTTGCTTAGTATTTCCCACCATCAATACTAAGTTACCGATTATTGAGCTTGTGATTGTCTCATCTTCCACGAACCGTTGACAATCGTAGTTCGGGAACAAATAGAATTTTAGGATCGAGACACTGGTTTTGAAACATAGAGTAGAGATGTTATTGTTACCTGTATCATTTCCTCCGTACAGGCACATAACATTCAACAATAAAGGGGTTATTTTGTACGTGGCGCCCCTACTCGCCACCTCGAACAAGGAATCGAACAAACACGAGGAATAAGGACTTCAAAGAGTATTTCATTTATTTGGTGCATTTCAATTTATTGCCTTGGTAAAATTGCTATTTTTGCTATTGGTCTCTCATAAATCTTTCCATTCAACTTTAATGACACAACCCGTACTAGTCGGTCCGTTCCAGGATGTAATTTTGTTATTTTTGCCAACAGCCAACGATACGTTGGCAGCCTTTCATCCTTCACTACGCATAAGTCTCCTACTTTGGGGCATACTTTATGGTATAGCCATTAGGGTCGTGTTGTCATCAACTGCCATCGGCTTAACCGGTTCATATTGATTTCCATTACGTTTTTCTCTGGTAGGGCTAGCATCATATCTCCAATTAAGAAATGGGCTGGTGTTAGAGCTTGCGAGTCGTCTGGATCATCAGTGAGGGAACATAGCGGTCGTGAATTGAGACAAGCTTCGATACGATTTAGCACTGTTGACATTTCTTCATATGTCAATGCAACGTTTAAAACTACACGAATTAGATGCGCCTTAATTGGCTTCACTTCTGCCTCCCATAATCCACCAAAATGCGGAGATGAACGGGTTTAACGTAAGTAATTTACTTTTCTTATTGAGGAATTGCTTTGCTTGTAACGTGTGTATCTCATTGCCAAATTCTTTCATCTGGGTATATTTCAACGAAATATTAAAGGCTTTACTAAGTTCTGCGTTCTTCAGATAACCTTTTTCTAATGTTCGTTTCCGTGTTCGATCGCCGAATCGAATACAATATGCTGTTACGTGAGTCATTCTAGTAAGTATCGAATATCTCTTGAATATTTCATGCATATGCTGCCACATAATTGTGTTCAATTGTACTAATGCTTTATCTTTACTTCCAATGTCAGTTGCAGCTTAAGTTTTCGTTTCAGGCCACAACTCCTTGCTTTGACAGAGCCAATCCAGATCATTCCACCAGAACTTGTTCTCGATATGTTTTCCCATGTCTAACCCGTGAGATGTTAAGTCAGCCGGGTTTTGGTGTGAAGGAACATGTCATCATGGAGTATTTCCTACTGTTGCTAAGATATCAGTTGTGCGGTTGGCTACAAAGGTTTTTCATTTGGCCGGTTGAGCCTTCAGCCATGCTAACACTATTTCTGAATCCGTCCACAACCATGTGTGAAATTTTCCCATATCTAACATTTCTTCGATTTTCCTAATCAATTTCGCTAAAAGCACAGCACCACATAGTTCCAAACGAGGAATAGATATAGTTCGAATAGGAGCGACTTTCGTTTTTCATTATGAGAGGGGAATGTGTATCAGCTTCATGTCGGACAACCAAATATACAGCGGCAGCGTATGCCTTTGATGATGCATCGCAAAACCTATGCAGTTTCAGCTTAGCTGGCGGCTAGAAATGTGTCCATCTTGGAATTCGAATGTTTCCTATCAATGTCAATTTTTCACGAAATGCTGTCCAAGTTTGACTTAATTCTTAAGATAATGTTTCATCCCAATCGAAGATCATACAAACGCGCTATATCTGAGAGCAATTGTCTTTTCGTAACTGTCTTGTCATTTTCATTCAATCTGAGACTGTAACCGAAAGCATCTCGTAGAGGATACCAAACAACTCCCAATGATTTGTAACCATCTTTTAACTGCAACTCATGAGATATTTTCACAGATATATTCACAGATATTTTCACAATCTTCAAGAGGAATTCCGTCTAAAATACGAACATCATTAGCAATCCATTTGCGTAGAGGAAAACAGCCCGAGCTCTGATTTCTTCTCGTTTGTTTATCGTCTCTGACAGATCATGCCCACCCGACAATAAATCATCTACATAAAATTCCCTTTTAATAGCGGTTACGGCATCTGAATACATCTCCCTTTTGTCTTCTGCTAACTTCTGAAGCGTCTTCAATGCTAAAAACGGAGCACACGTCAAGCCGAAAGTGAGTGTTGTGAAACAGTAATCCTGGATGTTTTGGTCGGGTGTAGTTCTCCACAAAATTCTTTGGTACTTCGTGTCGTCGTTGTCTAGATTGATTTGCCTATACATTGTTGTGATATCAGCTGCGAATGCATACCTATAGAATCTCCAATTGGTTAAGACAGCTTACATGTTGTTCTGGATTGCTGGACCAGTCAAAAGGAGATCGTTTAATAAAATTCCCGAGGTTGTTTTTCTAAAGGCATCTAAAACCACCCGGCGTTTAGTCGTAGTACTTTCTTTATGTACAGCGTGGTGTAGAAGATATAAGTTTCCGCAATCTAAATTATCTGATTCTAAGTGTTGAATACTATTCGAAACCAATTTCATATGTCCTGCTTGAAGATAATCTTAAATACAATCCGTATACTCCCGTTGAAATTCTGAGTTCGCTTGAAAGCGTTGCTCTTAAGTTAAAAGACTGGATAATGCTGTCGATCGTGAATGTCCTAAATCATTTACTGCTCCTTCATTCTTAAATGGCAAACGTACTACGTACCAACCAGTTTTATCCCTTCGTACATTTCGCACTAAATGCCTCTCACACGCTTCGTCTTCTTCCGAGTTTCCCAGCTTCGTAAGAACTTCTTCAATTTCCCAAAATCTTTGAAGTTGCGTACTCACGTTTGACCTGTCATCTATTTCTACTTTGAAACTCTGATATTGTGACTGATTTAATACTCCAACGTCTCCAGACAGATTTCAACCAAGTTTAGAGTTCTGGGCTATTGGACCTTGTAGAAATCGATGTATATCGCTAAGCATCACCTTAGCATAGATATCAGCACCTAGTAATAAGTCAATGTGACCAGGTTGGTCAAAATGTGGATCCGCTAATTGATTTCTATCAAACCATTCTTTGCCAGATATTGAAATATGTCGTGCAGGAATCAAATTCGTCAATGTCCTATGAATTAAGGCTTCGAAGTGTATAATTTCTTTGTTTCGAGTTTCTAACTGAGCTTCGACTATTCCCTTTACCATATTACTCGGAGAATGACCTATTCCAGCTATATTAATATCTGTTACTTTTCGTTTTAGACCTAGATGTTGAACGCCGGACTCAGTGATCAGCGACGTTTGGGATCCTTGATCAAGAAGGGCTCCCAAGATGAAAGGTCCAACATCCGTGGTTAAAGTAACAAAAGCTGTAGCTAGCAATACTTCTCGTTTCAACATATTCGCTGAGTTCACGTTAACTTGATGAAAGGATAAATTCCCATAATTGGTCGTTGCTAAAGCAGACGTTATATCTGATGATCGATTTGGGGTCTGTTCCATATAGGTAAATGGGATGATTTCTCCGTGAAGTAAGATATAATGAGATTGTTTGCATTTCAAACATGTGATTCTGCTTCCACAATTTGCAACTAAATGCCTTTTTTCAGCAGTTAATGCATAAGCGATGGCGCTTCACTATTGTAAATTTATCGTTCTGTGACAATTTGTGAAATTGGGGACATTTATGTAAAGAATGATTTACTTTGCATAGCACGCATGATCGTTCATGTTCATTTTGAACAACGAAAACGCGACATTCTTGTGAACGAAGGGATTTGAAATTGGGGTCGATCACAGCCTGCAGCTTCCAAAGCGCGAAACCGATTTTCCAAAAATTTTTTTATGTAACCAAACGATACTGCATCCCGTAACGCCAGCAAAAAAAAAATAATGATATATAGACAGTGCAATCTAGCCTAGTTAGTGTAATCAAAAAGTTGTTAATTAGGGTCAGGCGCGGTATTTGGTTGCGCGACAACTTTGGCATCTTTATCGATGAAGTCGAGCACTCCCCGCCAAGCCTTCACCGTCCATACATATTAGACGATCGGCGAGTACCTGACCCGGAAGCGAGCAACCCGCAGCGCTGATAAGGAGCCAAGCGAAGATAATCGTCGCGGCAGTCGACAGCCATCCCCAGCCGAATATCACTGAACGATCTAACTTTGGTTGTAAGCTCATATTATGACATGTTCCTCTCGAGACACATGGAAACGGAAGGCGACGATTTTCAAGATAAAAGTGTACAAGACCGCGTCAAAACTGAAACGGGAGGTGGAGACACACAAATCATGCTTCGAGCATTAGACAGACTATATAGGAGATATTTGGCTACGAAAAATCTATGCAAGTTGGTTGACATGAGCAATAAAACAGCTATTGACATAGTAATGAGCGCAGCGATCAGCTTGGTGATGCGCATTTCAAAACGCTGAAAGATCATTTCTCGGATACTCTAAGCTCAGTCAAACTTTCATTGGTATCAGCATAGAAAAATGACAGCAGCACTTCAAATGGACCAAACTTGGCTGAATTGATTCAAACGTTGTATGTCTCCACGCGAGAAAAAGTGAAGGCTGTGTTCCAGGATTTGTTAGTATTTTTACAAAACGACTGGTCATTTAATATCAAATCGGATTATAAAGGAACGTTGAGCGTCGAAGGTATCCGCGAAAACGATTGATAGGATTCTTACATCACATTTCCAAAGTAATGACATCGTTTGGCGATTCTAACTTATCAAGTCCACCAAGTCTATTACTTGTGCCGTCTAAAACTTGTTTGTAAATGGATCAAACCTGTGTGCATGCTTTGATATCGCCTGTAGATTACTTGTATGATATTAGTTCAGAAAACAGCGAGATACTTATCTTATATGAAAGCCAGCAAACACACGAAGCGTAACTGGCGGGGTAGCTGATGCAAATCCATTTGCCCGATTCCAGCGTGCACTCGTTAGTCCTCAGCCTGTCCAGAACAATAGGTCACTTCGAGGATGCCCATCATATGCCATAAACTCCGGTGAATCCACTGCGGAGTTTGGTTGTCGGGAAAAAGTAATAACACTGTTCATAATAAAACACGCGTCGAACGTGACAAGTCGATCGTGACAAACGTCAGGAGGCGATCGAACCGCCACCAGGCGGCAAATGCAAAAGGGTGCATTCTGCAGGAAAATGCACTTTTCAGACGCGCGTGCAACAAATGCAATGGGCCAATGCACCCACCAGCATATTTCAATAGTACGTTGGCAACGGAGTTTCAGATACCGGAGAAGCGAAAATTACAATAGCTAAGCGAGGCCCAGTGGGAGTTGGACAGGTGATGGATCGGCCTATTCGACCAGTAACCACGGTGAGGAGAAGTCACCATCAACAGCAGTGCAGAAAAATAATACCATTCTATCTTTCTAACATATTGTGAACGAGTACGAGAAAAACGTTGGTGGAGGTTCGGCGAAGCTAGTTAGCGAAGAGTTACACTCGGGAATTGGATGCGTGACGATTTTTATTGAAAAGACCGATAAATAAGGGCAAAAGGAATTTGGCGACTGTTGGGTACGATTCGAACCGGCGTGCGCAGCGAAATTGATGACGAGTGGATCGCAGGTGATCGATAGCGACAACGACTAGCAGAAAGTGCAAAGGCGAAACAGTAGTAGAAGTGGCTACGCGAGAAATCCCCATTTTCGTGAAGCAATATCAACTCAGGAGATTCGGCGAAACGAACCCGACCGGAGATAGCTCCAGGTATTTGATTAGTACCTTAGTTGTAAGTAATTTAGTATTAATTAGTGTTAGCTGAGTTTGTGAAGATCAATGATAGTGGAACGCGGCGCCGGCGATAGAATCTTTTGATTGTTTGAGATTTTTAGATACATTCAATATAAATGTGAATATATTTTGTAATGCTGGCGTTATCATTGTGAGTTGGTGGCGTGTACTGAGATTCGTTATCGGGGTGTAAAGTAGATCGTCGACGATTTCTCGCTTGTAGACGACGGTCGACAGGCAATTCCGGGGTAAACCAAAGTGATTGGTGCCTGAAATCTTGACTCCACCCCTTCTCCGCGGGAGCTAAGCCACCCGAAATTGCCTTCTTTTGATTCCGGCGGGAAGAAAAGGGGGCGGAAACGGTTTTGCGAGTAGAACGGTAATAAATTGGTGCCCAACGTGGGGCTTAACGGTGAATAACGGCACAACGGTAATCGTGGAAAAAAATCGATGAAGCCAAGTCCCAAATTGTGGGAAGGCAGATAGGCACGTTGATCGGTGTTCAGGAAATAAACGGGTATGCGCACAAATCGACTGTCGGTCGGGTACGTAAAAGATTGATGTCAGACTCAAAAACCAGGGAACCGTGGCAATATTGATGATATCGGGATTGTTGATCCGGGTCTTACACAGTACACGAGATGAACGTGGAATATAATTTATAAATTGAATATTTTGAAACATTTTTCTGAATGCATCGAATACTGAAAGTATTTATACAGGTGGAATATTTTGAATCGATACATATACTGAAAATATTGAAAATTTAGCGTATTTTGATATATTTATTGCATATATTCAATACTTTGGAATTAATATCGACGAGAGTGGATATTTTCATATCTTATTCCTATTACATAAGTTAAATATTTTGAATTCGGGTATTATTCTGGGAGTGAACGCAATGTGTGAATAATGAATTTATTTTGAGTAGAGTGCGTGCAAGTGAGTATGAAGATTTAGATTAAGAGGCAAAATTTTCATATTTAGGGCTGCGGAAAATTACTGTGGCTGATATTCTAGGTGATATAGGTTTGGTGAGAGAGAATTGTCTTGGGGTGCAAATTCCGCTAGACTAACAATTCGGTTTGGTTTAGTGCATCATCTTGGTGTCAGTTTTGGTGAATAGTCTGTTGTGAGTAGGTCGCGGTTTGGGTAGAGTTCGCGGGAGGCGTTTCGGTTGCAGAGCGGCAGTGAGTTATCGGTCTTGAAATGAAGATTCCGGTTGATAAGTTGACCAAGGATGAGCTCACCTACGAGCTCGCCATTCGCGGCTTCCCGTTGGAAACAGTGGATAATATGAGGAAGACCTTGAGGGCTGCACTGAAGGCAGAGGCGGCGTTGGACACGTCATACGTCGAGGCGGAGTACCCGTTCGACTACGAGACGGACTACAGGGAGCTCACGGCGAAGGTATTGGAAGCTGAAGAGTTGGTAGGCAGGGTGTCGGGCGATAAGGCTACGCTGGAATACTTAAAGGCACGAATCAGGATTGAGTTCGGATTCCGCAGATTGAAGAACGTGCGTTCCGTGACACAGGAGCAGAAGGACGCTGTGAAGGAGCTTCGGAATAGGCTCATCTTGGCGATGGTGAACCTAGCGGAAAAAAGTGAGGATCTTAGCGAAGATGATATGGAGCCACTCGGAGAAGCGCAAGTGACTTCCATAGTGCAGCGTGTGAAGGGGGCGAATCCGGCAGAGGTGGCTAAATGGGGCCTGAAATTTAGCGGGGACTCCTCAGGTTCTGTGAACACTTTTCTCGAGCGGGTGGAAGAATTACGGCAGGCATGGGGGCTGACTAAACCACAGCTTTTAAGAGCGGCTGTGGATTTGTTCGATTCCCGAGCGCTTATATGGTTCCGGGCCAATCGGGGTCTAGTTGGATGCTGGGACGAGCTAGTAGAAGAGCTCAAAGCCGAACTCTTACCGTCCGACTACGAGCATCGCCTGTGGGATGAGATTCGCAAACGTACTCAAGTGGAAAGCGAATCAATGGGTGTGTATGTGGCCGTAATGGAGCGCCTCTTCAGCAGGCTGAAAATGAGTTGCACGGATGAGGAAAACCTGAAGGTGTTTCGTAGAAACATCGCACCTTTTTATCAGCAACAATTGTGCTTAACTCCCGTAAAGGCCATTGCTGATCTAGTGAAGATGGGTCCTACCCTGGATGCGACAAGAGCGTCTGTGGCAGCTTTTGTGCCTCATACCTCGCGGGCGAGACGATGCCTAGAACCGGACTTGGCATACGTGGGGGTAGAAAATAGTGTGCAGGCGGCTGCTGTAGTCGGGCCAAGTAGTGTCCGCTGTTGGAATTGTAGAGGGGCAGGACACTTGTCGAGAGATTGTCCTAAACCTTTACGCTGCTTTGGATGCGGACGCCAAGGAGTTTTGCGGTCTGCATGCCCGTCCTGCCAGAATAGACAGAGTAGTAACGGTACCAGGAATCACGAGGCAGGGGCGCAAGCCAACCGGCGTGAATCGTGAAACGGTCGTCGTGCTCTCTAAGCGGCCAGGTGAGCACGAGATCACGGCCGCAAACGAGGAAACATCAACCAACGATCGATTACGCTCTAGTGGAAAGCGGTATAGATAGTCGACCGCACTAAAGAGTGAATGTAGAGGATGTTGAGATGGAGGGACTTCTAGACTCGGGGGCCAGTCGCACCATTTTAGGGAGGAAAGGGTGGACTCTTCTGGCAAATAAGGGGCTCGAACTAGATCGGGCGGGGATTCGACTCGCGAATGGGGTTGCTTGTGCGGTGGCAGGGTCGGTGCGATTGAAGTACACGTTGAATGGCCGAACATATGACCTGGATACATTGGTGATTCTGTCTGTTCCCCAAGAGCTGATTTTAGGAGTCGATTTCTGGCCGCGGTTTGGAGTCGTTCTAGATTTGAAGGGACGGCAGTGGACTTCTCTTGCCGCAGCGGAAGTAGTGGAAGCAAAGGCATTACAGGGGTGGGCACGCTTGTCGAATGAGGAGGCTCAAGCTTTGACGAACCTTCTGGATGAGCAGTTCAGGCGAATGGGGGATGGACTGGGCTGTGCAAGGTCGGTGAGTCACGTCATCAACAAAAAGTCACCCCCAATCAAACAAAGATATTATCCCGTGTCACCCGCAGTGCAGAAGCAAATTAGCCAGGAGCTGGGCGAGATGCTAAAGACGGGAGTGGTGGAGCCATCGGCAAGCGCCTGGTCCTCGCCGATTCTGCTAGTGCGGAAGAAAAACGGCTCTTTCAAGTTCTGTGTCGACTTTCGTAAGGTGAACGCGGTATCGGAGAGAGACGCATATCCGCTGCCGTACATTTCTGCGACTCTCGATAAACTGCGGAACGCGAAATACCTGTCAACTCTGGATGTGAAATCGGCCTATTGGCAAGTGCCGATGGCAAGAGAGTCTCAGCAGTACACGGCGTTCACCGTACCCGGGCGGGGGCTGTTCCATTTCCTCAGAATGCCTTTCGGCCTGCACAATTCAGGGGCCACATGGCACGGTTAATTGACACCGTGCTCGGGCCCGCCCTATAACCATACGTCTTCACGTATTTGGATGATATTATCATCGTTACGGACACATTCGAGCGACATATGGAAGTATTGCGAGACGTTTTCACCCGGTTGAGAGAGGAAGGGCTGCGGGTGGCGAAGGAGAAATGTCAATTCTGCAGGGCCCAGCTGCGATATCTGGGCTATATTATTGACGAGAGTGGTCTACAAGTGGATCCAGAAAAGGTCAAAGCAATCAGGGAGTTTCCTCGTTCATCTTCGGTGAAACAAGTTCACCAATTACTTGGAATGGTGTCATGGTACAGGCGATTCATCCCCAATCACGCTACCATGGTAGCTCCCCTAAGTGACCTCCTGAAGAAGGGACGGAAGTTTACTTGGACCGACGAGTGTGAAGAAGCCTTTTGCTCGTGCAAAGCTAAACTAATATCAGCCCCAATCTTATCCTGTCCCGACTTTGAACACCCGTTTAAGGTACAGACAGACGCCTCGGACGTAGGGATAGGAGCTATACTGAGCCAGGCACACCCAACGGGGGAGAAGGTAGTCTGCTACCTTAGTCGGTCGCTGTCAAAGCAGGAACGAAAGTATTCGGCGACAGAAAAGGAATGTCTCTGAGTCGTTTGGTCGATTGAAAAGCTACGCCCCTATATCGAAGGTACGCATTTTATAGTCATCACAGATCACCATTCGTTGATTTGGTTGAACAAGCTAAGAGACCCTTCCGGTCGATTGGCAGGATGGGCCGTACGACTACAACAATACGACTTTGAGGTCGTGCACAAGAGCGGAAAGGATCATTTAGTCCCAGATGCTCTATCGCGAGCTGTAGTGAACGTGGCTAGTCTGGCTGCGCCGTTGATCGGGGAGAATGGGTATGCGATGATGCGGGAAAAGGTTCAGGCAGATCCCACAAGCTACCCCAGCTGGAGAGTAGTGGATGGTACGCTATGGAAGCGGAAACCAGGCAAAAAGGGAATTTTGGAGGCTGAGTCGGATTGGAAACGAGTCGTTTCGAAGGCAGAGAGGGTAAGCATCCTCCACAGGTGTCATGATGATCCGAAGGCGGGGCACATGGGGTCGGACCGGACAGTGGCTGGAGTTGCTCAGAAGTATTATTGGCCTCGAATGGGCGTTGACGTGCGGGAATACGTCAAGAGATGCATAGTGTGTCAAAAGAATAAGGTAGAGCGAAAGGCACCGATTGGAGCGATGGCGACTAGGGCAGGGGTAGCGTAATCTCCTTGAGAGATGATCTGTGTAGATCTGATCGAGCCGTTACCTCGATCTACTCGGGGTCACTGCTACATACTCACTGTGTTAGATTACGTTACCAAGTACTCAGTAATCCTCTCAGTTCGATCAGCAACGGCGTCAACTATCTTTCGCTTACTGGAACAAAATGTTTTGTTAGTTTACGGGGTACCCAGCATTCTAATCTGCGATAACGGCGTGCAGTTTAGAGGCGGGAAGTTCAAGTCAGGGATGGAGGAGTACGGGGTGAAGATATGCTATACCGCACTGTATCATCCTCAAGCCAATCCCGCAGAGCGACGCAACCAAGAAATAAAGTGTATGTTGCGGTGCTACGCTTCGGATAATCACCGTACCTGGGACCAATGTTTAGCGAAGATTGCATGTGCGTTGCGAACTTACAAACATGAAGTCACCGGTTTTTCGCCGTATTTTCTGAATTTCGGCAGAGAAATGGTTACGTATCGGGAATTGGGGGAACCCCCAACGATCGACAGCGCGGACTTATCGCCAACACGAAAGGCAGAAGCTCTGGGAAGGATTCATGAGGAGGTTGTTCCGAGGATGAAACGAGCTGCATCTGACAGTAAGAAACGTTATGATCTTCGGCGACGAGTTGAGAACTTTCGAGAAGGTGATCGCGTGTGGAGGAAGAACTATGTAAAAGGGGACGAAGTCCGGTACATGGCATTCGAAAGATCTCAAGCGATATTTCGAAGACAGCTCCAGGAGGAGCGGAATAGAGAGCGGGGAAATCATTTCGATCAGTACATCGTATCAGTAATATCCTTTAAGTTATTAGTTTCTAGGTCGGAAGATTTATGACACGCAGATAGGATAGGGAGTTTGTTGGCGAAAGGCCGCCACAAAAAAAAATCGTTCTCATAGGTTGGTGTTGGTTTTTGGGAATTAAACTATGATCAGTTTAGTAGTAAGTTTCCTCGGTGGTGGTGTAGCTATTAAGTTATTAGGTTAGGTTCAGAATGTGGTGGCGGGTAGTGTAATAAGACTGAATTTGTTGGAAAGGAGAAAGAGGGTTCGCGAATTAATGGTCGTCACGTACAGACTAAAAGACGTCGAAATATTATTGGTTAGACTATAAAGAGAAAATATTACCCGGTAGGCAACGGCGACGGCTGAGCGCCATCTCAGCAGGCACGTATCCTAAGGTTTTTTTTTAGTTTCCTAGACACATACCTCGGTATTTGTACCCTTAAGCGGGTTCAATTGCTCTGATCTTAATAGATTGAAATCGTTGCGGGACTGTTTTGTTTTGCTTTTCTCCGTGTTGTCTCCAAGCGCATATATTTTTCCCTAAAATGATAGTAGATGAGATGAACAGAAAATATCAGGACATGTCTGTGGTGTTGCTTAGAAAGAGTCAGGGAATGTGTGACCGAATGTAGGGATGTCGTAGGAAGAGATCGCCCGGAATGAGACCGGAATTTAAAATGTCGCGAAAAACCTGAATCTAGTATAATAGAACTAATAATATAAAAAAAATAAAAACAAAAAAATATATATATAAGCAAAGGCAGGCGACGATAAAATAGAAACTCGAATTAACGCGAAACCCCAAGTCAGTCAAACAGAAATGATGAATGGAATCGGCGCGCGTGTCAGAACCGGGATGGTACCGAAATTCTATCGGGCGCGGATCGCATCGTTGCTTAACGACTTCGTAGGAAGAGTATCAGATGAGAGTTACGGGTAATTCTCTGGGAAAGGAGGAGGTGTAACGCCAGCAAAAAAAAAAAATAATAAAATATAGACAGTGCAATCTAGCCTAGTTAGTGTAATCAAATAGTTGTTAATTAGGGTCAGGTGCGGTATTCGGTTGCGCGGCGAATTTGGCATCTTTATCGATGAAATCGAGCACTCCCTGCCAAGCCAAGCCTTCACCGTCGATACATATTAGACGATCGGCGAGTACCTGACCCAGAAGCGAGCAACCCGCAGCGCTGATAAGGAGCCAAGCGAAGATAATCGTCGCGGCAGTCGACAGCCATCCCCAGCCGAATATCACTGAACGATCTAACTTTGGTTGTAAGCTCATATTATGACATGTTCCTCACGAGACACATGGAAACGGAAGGCGACGATTTTCAAGGTAAAAGTGTACAAGACCGCGTCAAAACTGAAACGGGAGGTGGAGACACACAAATCATGCTTCGAGCATTAGACAGACTATATAGGAGATATTTGGCTACGAAAAATCTATGCAAGTTGGTTGACATGAGCAATAAAACAGCTATTGACATAGTAATGAGCGCAGCCATCAACTTGGTGATGCGCATTTCAAAACGCTGAAAGATCATTTCTCGGATACTCTAAGCTCAGTCAAACTTTCATTGGTATCAGCATAGAAAAACGACAGCAGCACTTCAAATGAACCAAACTTGGCTGAATTGATTCAAACGTTGAATGTCTCCACGCGGGAAAAAGTGAAGGGTGTATTGCAGGATTTGTAAGTATTTTTACAAAACGACTGGTCATTTAATATCAAATCGGATTATAAAGGAACGTTGAGCGTCGAAGGTATCCGCGAAAAACGATTGATAGGATTCTTACATCACATTTCCAAAGTAATGACATCGTTTGGCGATTCTAACTTATCAAGTCCACCAAGTCTATTACTTGTGCCGTCTAAAACTTGTTTGTAAATGGATCAAACCGGTGTGCATGCTTTGATATCGCCTGTAGATGACTTGTATGATATTAATTCAGAAAACAGCGAGATACTTATCTTATATGAAAGCCAGCAAACACACGAAGCGTAACTGGCGGGGTAGCTGATGCAAATCCATTTGCCCGAACCCGACCGGAGATAGCTCCAGGTATTTGATTAGTACCTTAGTTGTAAGTAATTTAGTATTAATTAGTGTTAGCTGAGTTTGTGAAGATCAATGATAGTGGAACGCGGCGCCGGCGATAGAATCTTTTGATTGTTTGAGATTTTTAGATACATTCAATATAATTGTGAATATATTTTGTAATGCTGGCGTTATCATTGTGAGTTGGTGGCGTGTACTGAGATTCGTTATCGGGGTGTAAAGTAGATCGTCGACGATTTCTCGCTTGTAGACGACGGTCGACAGGCAATTCTGGGGTAAACCAAAGCGATTGGTGCCTGAAATCTTGACTCCACCCCTTCTCCGCGGGAGCTAAGCCACCCGAAATTGCCTTCTTTTGATTCCGGCGGGAAGAAAAGGGAGCGGAAACGGTTTTGCGAGTAGAACGGTAATAAATTGGTGCCCAACGTGGGGCTTAACGGTGAATAACGGCACAACGGTAATCGTGGAAAAAAATCTATGAAGCCAAGTCCCAAATTGTGGGAACGCAGATAGGCACGTTGATCGGTGTTCAGGAAATAAACGGGTATGCGCACAAATCGACTGTCGGTCGGGTACGTAAAAGATTGATGTCAGACTCAAAAACCAGGGAACCGTGGCAATATTGATGATATCGGGATTGTTGATCCGGGTCTTACACAGTACACGAGATGAACGTGGAATATAATTTATAAATTGAATATTTTGAAACATTTTTCTGAATGCATCGAATACTGAAAGTATTTATACAGGTGGAATATTTTGAATCGGTACATATACTGAAAATATTGAAAATTTAGCGTATTTTGATATATTTATTGCATATATTCAATACTTTGGAATTAATATCGACGAGAGTGGATATTTTCATATCTTATTCCTATTACATAAGTTAAATATTTTGAATTCGGGTATTATTCTGGGAGTGAACGCAATTTGTGAATAATGAATTTATTTTGAGTAGAGTGCGTGCAAGTGAGTGTGAAGATTTAGATTAAGAGGCAAAATTTTCATATTTAGGGCTGCGGAAAATTAATGTGGCTGATATTCTAGGTGATATAGGTTTGGTGAGAGAGAATTGTCTTGGGGTGCAAATTCCACTAGACTAACAATTCGGTTTGGTTTAGTGCATCATCTTGGTGTCAGTTTTGGTGAATAGTCTGTTGTGAGTAGGTCGCGGTTTGAGTAGAGTTCGCGGGAGGCGTTTCGGTTGCAGAGCGGCAGTGAGTTATCGGTCTTGAAATGAAGATTCCGGTTGATAAGTTGACCAAGGATGAGCTCACCTACGAGCTCGCCATTCGCGGCTTCCCGTTGGAAACAGTGGATAATATGAGGAAGACCTTGAGGGCTGCACTGAAGGCAGAGGCGGCGTTGGACACGTCATACGTCGAGGCGGAGTACCCGTTCGACTACGAGACGGACTACAGGGAGCTCACGGCGAAGGTATTGGAAGCTGAAGAGTTGGTAGGCAGGGTGCCGGGCGATAAGGCTACGCTGGAATACTTAAAGGCACGAATCAGGATTGAGTTCGGGTTCCGCAGATTGAAGAACGTGCGTTCCGTGACACAGGAGCAGAAGGACGCTGTGAAGGAGCTTTGGAATAGGCTCATCTTGGCGATGGGGAACCTAGCGGAAAAAAGTGAGGATCTTAGCGAAGATGATATGGAGCCACTCGGAGAAGCGCAAGTGACTTCCATAGTGCAGCGTGTGAAGGGGGCGAATCCGGCAGAGGTGGCTAAATGGGGCCTGAAATTTAGCGGGGACTCCTCAGGTTCTGTGAACACTTTTCTCGAGCGGGTGGAAGAATTACGGCAGGCATGGGGGCTGACTAAACCACAGCTTTTAAGAGCGGCTGTGGATTTGTTCGATTCCCGAGCGCTTATATGGTTCCGGGCCAATCGGGGTCTAGTTGGATGCTGGGACGAGCTAGTAGAAGAGCTCAAAGCCGAATTCTTACCGTCCGACTACGAGCATCGCCTGTGGGATGAGATTCGCAAACGTACTCAAGTGGAAAGCGAATCAATGGGTGTGTATGTGGCCGTAATGGAGCGCCTCTTCAGCAGGCTGAAAATGAGTTGCACGGATGAGGAAAAGCTGAAGGTGTTTCGTAGAAACATCGCACCTTTTTATCAGCAACAATTGTGCTTAACTCCCGTAAAGGCCATTGCTGATCTAGTGAAGATGGGTCCTAACCTGGATGCGACAAGAGCGTCTGTGGCAGCTTTTGTGCCTCATACCTCGCGGGCGAGACGATGCCTAGAACCGGACTTGGCATACGTGGGGGTAGATAATAGTGTGCAGGCGGCTGCTGTAGTCAGGCCAAGTAGTGTCCGCTGTTGGAATTGTAGAGGGGCAGGACACTTGTCGAGAGATTGTCCTAAACCTTTACGCTGCTTTGGATGCGGACGCCAAGGAGTTTTGCGGTCCGCATGCCCGTCCTGCCAGAATAGACAGAGTAGTAACGGTACCAGGAATCACGAGGCAGGGGCGCAAGCCAACCGGCGTGAATCGGGAAACGGTCGTCGTGCTCTCTAAGCGGCCAGGTGAGCACGAGATCGCGGCCGCAAACGAGGAAACATCAACCAACGATCGATTACGCTCTAGTAGAAAGCGGTATAGATAGTCGAACGCACTTAAGAGTGAATGTAGAGGATGTTGAGATGGAGGGACTTCTAGACTCGGGGGCCAGTCGCACCATTTTAGGGAGGAAAGGGTGGACTCTTCTGGCAAATAAGGGGCTCGAACTAGATCGGGCGGGGATTCGACTCGCGAATGGGGTTGCTTGTGCGGTGGCAGGGTCGGTGCGATTGAAGTACACGTTGAATGGCCGAACATATGACCTGGATACATTGGTGATTCTGTCTGTTCCTCAAGAGCTGATTTTAGGAGTCGATTTCTGGCCGCGGTTCGGAGTCGTTCTAGATTTGAAGGGACGGCAGTGGACTTCTCTTGCCGCAGCGGAAGTAGTGGAAGCAAAGGCATTACAGGGGTGGGCACGCTTGTCGAATGAGGAGGCTCAAGCTTTGACGAACCTTCTGGATGAGCAGTTCAGGCGAATGGGGGATGGACTGGGCTGTGCAAGGTCGGTGAGTCACGTCATCAACAAAAAGTCACCCCCAATCAAACAAAGATATTATCCCGTGTCACCCGCAGTGCAGAAGCAAATTAGCCAGGAGCTGGGCGAGATGCTAAAGGCGGGAGTGGTGGAGCCATCGGCAAGCGCCTGGTCCTCGCCGATTCTGCTAGTGCGGAAGAAAGACGGCTCTTTCAGGTTCTGTGTCGACTTTCGTAAGGTGAACGCGGTATCGGAGAGAGACGCATATCCGCTGCCGTACATTTCTGCGACTCTCGATAAACTGCGGAACGCGAAATACCTGTCAACTCTGGATGTGAAATCGGCCTATTGGCAAGTGCCGATGGCAAGAGAGTCCCAGCAGTACACGGCGTTCACCGTACCCGGGCGGGGGCTGTTCCATTTCCTCAGAATGCCTTTCGGCCTGCACAATTCAGGGGCCACATGGCACGGTTAATTGACACCGTGCTCGGGTCCGCCCTATAACCATACGTCTTCACGTATTTGGATGATATTATCATCGTTACGGACACATTCGAGCGACATATGGAAGTATTGCGAGACGTTTTCACCCGGTTGAGAGAGGAAGGGCTGCGGGTGGCGAAGGAGAAATGTCAATTCTGCAGGGCCCAGCTGCGATATCTGGGCTATATTATTGACGAGAGTGGTCTACAAGTGGATCCAGAAAAGGTCAAAGCAATCAGGGAGTTTCCTCGTCCATCTTCGGTGAAACAAGTTCACCAATTACTTGGAATGGTGTCATGGTACAGGCGATTCATCCCCAATCACGCTACCATGGTAGCTCCCCTAAGTGACCTCCTGAAGAAGGGACGGAAGTTTACTTGGACCGACGAGTGTGAAGAAGCCTTTTGCTCGTACAAAGCTAAACTAATATCAGCCCCAATCTTATCCTGTCCCGACTTTGAACACCCGTTTAAGGTACAGACAGACGCCTCGGACGTAGGGATAGGAGCTATACTGAGCCAGGCACACCCAACGGGGGAGAAGGTAGTCTGCTACCTTAGTCGGTCGCTGTCAAAGCAGGAACGAAAGTATTCGGCGACAGAAAAGGAATGTCTCTGAGTCGTTTGGTCGATTGAAAAACTACGCCCCTATATCGAAGGTACGCATTTTATAGTCATCACAGATCACCATTCGTTGATTTGGTTGAACAAGCTAAGAGACCCTTCCGGTCGATTGGCAGGATGGGCCGTACGACTACAACAATACGACTTTGAGGTCGTGCACAGGAGCGGAAAGGATCATTTAGTCGCAGATGCTCTATCGCGAGCTGTAGTGAACGTGGCTAGTCTGGCTGCGCCGTTGATCGGGGAGAATTGGTATGCGATGATGCGGGAAAAGGTTCAGGCAGATCCCACAAGCTACCCCAGCTGGAGAGTAGTGGATGGTACGCTATGGAAGCGGAAACCAGGCAAAAAGGGAATTTTGGAGGCTGAGTTGGATTGGAAACGAGTCGTTTCGAAGGCAGAGAGGGTAAGCATCCTCCACAGGTGTCATGATGATCCGAAGGCGGGGCACATGGGGTCGGACCGGACAGTGGCTGGAGTTGCTCAGAAGTATTATTGGCCTCGAATGGGCGTTGACGTGCGGGAATACGTCAAGAGATGCATAGTGTGTCAAAAGAATAAGGTAGAGCGAAAGGCACCGATTGGAGCGATGGCGACTAGGGCAGGGGTAGCGCAATCTCCTTGAGAGATGATCTGTGTAGATCTGATCGAGCCGTTACCTCGATCTACTCGGGGTCACTGCTACATACTCACTGTGTTAGATTACGTTACCAAGTACTCAGTAGTCCTCTCAGTTCGATCAGCAACGGCGTCAACTATCTTTCGCTTACTGGAACAAAATGTTTTGTTAGTTTACGGGGTACCCAGCATTCTAATCTGCGATAACGGCGTGCAGTTTAGAGGCGGGAAGTTCAAGTCAGGGATGGAGGAGTACGGGGTGAAGATATGCTATACCGCACTGTATCATCCTCAAGCCAATCCCGCAGAGCGACGCAACCAAGATATAAAGTGTATGTTGCGGTGCTACGCTTCGGATAATCACCGTACCTGGGACCAATGTTTAGCGAAGATTGCATGTGCGTTGCGAACTTACAAACATGAAGTCACCGGTTTTTCGCCGTATTTTCTGAATTTCGGCAGAGAAATGGTTACGTATCGGGAATTGGGGGAACCCCCAACGATCGACAGCGCGGACTTATCGCCAACACGAAAGGCAGAAGCTCTGGGAAGGATTCATGAGGAGGTTGTTCCGAGGATGAAACGAGCTGCATCTGACAGTAAGAAACGTTATGATCTTCAGCGACGAGTTGAGAACTTTCGAGAAGGTGATCGCGTGTGGAGGAAGAACTATGTAAAAGGGGACGAAGTCCGGTACATGGCATTCGAATGATCTCAAGCGATATTTCGAAGACAGCTCCAGGAGGAGCGGAATAGAGAGCGGGGAAATCATTTCGATCAGTACATCGTATCAGTAATATCCTTTAAGTTATTAGTTTCTAGGTCGGAAGATTTATGACACGCAGATAGGATAGGGAGTTTGTTGGCGAAAGGTCGCCACAAAAAAAAATCGTTCTCATAGGTTGGTGTCGGTTTTTGGGAATTAAACTATGATCAGTTTAGTAGTAAGTTTCCTCGGTGGTGGTGTAGCTATTAAGTTATTAGGTTAGGTTCAGAATGTGGTGGCGGGTAGTGTAATAAGACTGAATTTGTTGGAGAGGAGAAAGAGGGTTCGCGAACTAATGGTCGTTACGTACAGACTAAAAGACGTCGAAATATTATTGGTTAGACTATAAAGAGAAAATATTAACCGGTAGGCAACGGCGACGGCTGAGCGCCATCTCAGCAGGCACGTATCCTAAGGTTTTTTTTTAGTTTCCTAGACACAGACCTCGGTATTTGTACCCTTACGCGGGTTCAATTGCTCTGATCTTAATAGATTGAAATCGTTGCGGGACTGTTTTGTTTTGCTTTTCTCCGTGTTGTCTCCAAGCGCATATAGTTTTCCCTAAAATGATAGTAGATGAGATGAACAGAAAATATCAGGACATGTCTGTGGTGTTGCTTAAAAAGAGTCAGGGAGTGTGTGACCGAATGTAGGGATGTCGTAGGAAGAAATCGCCCGGAATGAGACCGGAATTTAAAATGTCGCGAAAAACCTGAATCTAGTATAATAGAACTAATAATATAAAAAAAATAAAAACAAAAAAATATATATATAAGCAAAGGCAGGCGACGATAAAATAGAAACTCGAATTAACGCGAAACCCCAAGTCAGTCAAACAGAAATGATGAATGGAATCGGCGCGCGTGTCAGAACCGGGATGGTACCGAAATTCTATCGGGCGCGGATCGCATCGTTGCTTAACGACTTCGTAGGAAGAGTATCAGATGAGAGTTACGGGTAATTCTCTGGGAAAGGAGGAGGTGTAACGCCAGCAAAAAAAATAATAATAAAATATAGACAGTGCAATCTAGCCTAGTTAGTGTAATCAAATAGTTGTTAATTAGGGTCAGGCGCGGTATTCGGTTGCGCGGCGAATTTGGCATCTTTATCGATGAAATCGAGCACTCCCCGCCAAGCCAAGCCTTCACCGTCGATACATATTAGACGATCGGCGAGTACCTGACCCAGAAGCGAGCAACCCGCAGCGCTGATAAGGAGCCAAGCGAAGATAATCGTCACGGCAGTCGACAGCCATCCCCAGCCGAATATCACTGAACGATCTAACTTTGGTTGTAAGCTCATATTATGACATGTTCCTCTCGAGACACATGGAAACGGAAGGCGACGATTTTCAAGGTAAAAGTGTACAAGACCGCGTCAAAACTGAAACGGGAGGTGGAGACACACAAATCATGCTTCGAGCATTAGACAGACTATATAGGAGATATTTGGCTACGAAAAATCTATGCAAGTTGGTTGACATGAGCAATAAAACAGCTATTGACATAGTAGTGAGCGCAGCCATCAACTTGGTGATGCGCATTTCAAAACGCTGAAAGATCATTTCTCGGATACTCTAAGCTCAGTCAAACTTTCATTGGTATCAGCATAGAAAAACGACAGCAGCACTTCAAATGAACCAAACTTGGCTGAATTGATTCAAACGTTGAATGTCTCCACGCGGGAAAAAGTGAAGGGTGTATTGCAGGATTTGTAAGTATTTTTACAAAACGACTGGTCATTTAATATCAAATCGGATTATAAAGGAACGTTGAGCGTCGAAGGTATCCGCGAAAAACGATTGATAGGATTCTTACATCACATTTCCAAAGTAATGACATCGTTTGGCGATTCTAACTTATCAAGTCCACCAAGTCTATTACTTGTGCCGTCTAAAACTTGTTTGTAAATGGATCAAACCGGTGTGCATGCTTTGATATCGCCTGTAGATGACTTGTATGATATTAATTCAGAAAACAGCGAGATACTTATCTTATATGAAAGCTAGCAAACACACGAAGCGTAACTGGCGGGGTAGCTGATGCAAATCCATTTGCCCGAACCCGACCGGAGATAGCTCCAGGTATTTGATTAGTACCTTAGTTGTAAGTAATTTAGTATTAATTAGTGTTAGCTGAGTTTGTGAAGATCAATGATAGTGGAACGGGGCGCCGGCGATAGAATCTTTTGATTGTTTGAGATTTTTAGATACATTCAATATAATTGTGAATATATTTTGTAATGCTGGCGTTATCATTGTGAGTTGGTGGCGTGTACTGAGATTCGTGATCGGGGTGTAAAGTAGATCGTCGACGATTTCTCGCTTGTAGACGACGGTCGACAGGCAATTCTGGGGTAAACCAAAGCGATTGGTGCCTGAAATCTTGACTCCACCCCTTCTCCGCGGAAGCTAAGCCACCCGAAATTGCCTTCTTTTGATTCCGGCGGGAAGAAAAGGGAGCGGAAACGGTTTTGCGAGTAGAACGGCAATAAATTTGTGCCCAACGTGGGGCTTAACGGTGAATAACGGCACAACGGTAATCGTGGAAAAAAATCTATGAAGCCAAGTCCCAAATTGTGGGAACGCAGATAGGCACGTTGATCGGTGTTCAGGAAATAAACGGGTATGCGCACAAATCGACTGTCGGTCGGGTACGTAAAAGATTGATGTCAGACTCAAAAACCAGGGAACCGTGGCAATATTGATGATATCGGGATTGTTGATCCGGGTCTTACACAGTACACGAGATGAACGTGGAATATAATTTATAAATTGAATATTTTGAAACATTTTTCTGAATGCATCGAATACTGAAAGTATTTATACAGGTGGAATATTTTGAATCGGTACATATACTGAAAATATTGAAAATTTAGCGTATTTTGATATATTTATTGCATATATTCAATACTTTGGAATTAATATCGACGAGAGTGGATATTTTCATATCTTATTCCTATTACATAAGTTAAATATTTTGAATTCGGGTATTATTCTGGGAGTGAACGCAATGTGTGAATAATGAATTTATTTGGAGTAGAGTGCGTGCAAGTGAGTGTGAAGATTTAGATTAAGAGGCAAAATTTTCATATTAAGGGATGCGGAAAATTACTGTGGCTGATATTCTAGGTGATATAGGTTTGGTGAGAAGAATTGTCTTGGGGTGCAAATTCCGCTAGACTAACAATTCGGTTTGGTTTAGTGCATCATCTTGGTGACAGTTTTGGTGAATAGTCTGTTGTGAGTAGGTCGCGGTTTGGGTAGAGTTCGCGGGAGGCGTTTCGGTTGCAGAGCGGCAGTGAGTTATCGGTCTTGAAATGAAGATTCCGGTTGATAAGTTGACCAAGGATGAGCTCACCTACGAGCTCGCCATTCGCGGCTTCCCGTTGGAAACAGTGGATAATATGAGGAAGACCTTGAGGGCTGCACTGAAGGCAGAGGCGGCGTTGGACACGTCATACGTCGAGGCGGAGTACCCGTTCGACTACGAGACGGACTACAGGGAGCTCACGGCGAAGGTATTGGAAGCTGAAGAGTTGGTAGGCAGGGTGTCGGGCGATAAGGCTACGCTGGAATACTTAAAGGCACGAATCAGGATTGAGTTCGGGTTCCGCAGATTGAAGAACGTGCGTTCCGTGACACAGGAGCAGAAGGACGCTGTGAAGGAGCTTCGGAATAGGCTCATCTTGGCGATGGGGAACCTAGCGGAAAAAAGTGAGGATCTTAGCGAAGATGATATGGAGCCACTCGGAGAAGCGCAAGTGACTTCCATAGTGCAGCGTGTGAAGGGGGCGAATCCGGCAGAGGTGGCTAAATGGGGCCTGAAATTTAGCGGGGACTCCTCAGGTTCTGTGAACACTTTTCTCGAGCGGGTGGAAGAATTGCGGCAGGCATGGGGGCTGACTAAACCACAGCTTTTAAGAGCGGCTGTGGATTTGTTCGATTCCCGAGCACTTATATGGTTCCGGGCCAATCGGGGTCTAGTTGGATGCTGGGACGAGCTAGTAGAAGAGCTCAAAGCCGAATTCTTACCGTCCGACTACGAGCATCGCCAGTGGGATGAGATTCGCAAACGTACTCAAGTGGAAAGCGAATCAATGGGTGTGTATGTGGCCGTAATGGAGCGCCTCTTCAGCAGGCTGAAAATGAGTTGCACGGATGAGGAAAAGCTGAAGGTGTTTCGTTGAAACATCGCACCTTTTTATCAGCAACAATTGTGCTTAACTCCCGTAAAGGCCATTGCTGATCTAGTGAAGATGGTTCCTACCCTGGATGCGACAAGAGCGTCTGTGGCAGCTTTTGTGCCTCATACCTCGCGGGCGAGACGATGCCTAGAACCGGACTTGGCATACGTGGGGGTAGATAATAGTGTGCAGGCGGCTGCTGTAGTCAGGCCAAGTAGTGTCCGCTGTTGGAATTGTAGAGGGGCAGGACACTTGTCGAGAGATTGTCCTAAACCTTTACGCTGCTTTGGATGCGGACGCCAAGGAGTTTTGCGGTCCGCATGCCCGTCCTGCCAGAATAGACAGAGTAGTAACGGTACCAGGAATCACGAGGCAGGGGCGCAAGCCAACCGGCGTGAATCGGGAAACGGTCGTCGTGCTCTCTAAGCGGCCAGGTGAGCACGAGATCGCGGCCGCAAACGAGGAAACATCAACCAACGATCGATTACGCTCTAGTGGAAAGCGGTATAGATAGTCGAACGCACTTAAGAGTGAATGTAGAGGATGTTGAGATGGAGGGACTTCTAGACTCGGGGGCCAGTCGCACCATTTTAGGGAGGAAAGGGTGGACTCTTCTGGCAAATAAGGGGCTCGAACTAGATCGGGCGGGGATTCGACTCGCGAATGGGGTTGCTTGTGCGGTGGCAGGGTCAGTGCGATTGAAGTACACGTTGAATGGCCGAACATATGACCTGGATACATTGGTGATTCTGTCTGTTCCTCAAGAGCTGATTTTAGGAGTCGATTTCTGGCCGCGGTTCGGAGTCGTTCTAGATTTGAAGGGACGGCAGTAAACTTCTCTTGCCGCAGCGGAAGTAGTGGAAGTAAAGGCATTACAGGGGTGGGCACGCTTGTCGAATGAGGAGGCTCAAGCTTTGACGAACCTTCTGGATGAGCAGTTCAGGCGAATGGGGGATAGACTGGGCTGTGCAAGGTCGGTGAGTCACGTCATCAACAAAAAGTCACCCCCAATCAAACAAAGATATTATCCCGTGTCACCCGCAGTGCAGAAGCAAATTAGCCAGGAGCTGGGCGAGATGCTAAAGGCGGGAGTGGTGGAGCCATCGGCAAGCGCCTGGTCCTCGCCGATTCTGCTAGTGCGGAAGAAAGACGGCTCTTTCAGGTTCTGTGTCGACTTTCGTAAGGTGAACGCGGTATCGGAGAGAGACGCATATCCGCTGCCGTACATTTCTGCGACTCTCGATAAACTGCGGAACGCGAAATACCTGTCAACTCTGGATGTGAAATCGGCCTATTGGCAAGTGCCGATGGCAAGAGAGTCCCAGCAGTACACGGCGTTCACCGTACCCGGGCGGGGGCTGTTCCATTTCCTCAGAATGCCTTTCGGCCTGCACAATTCAGGGGCCACATGGCACGGTTAATTGACACCGTGCTCGGGCCCGCCCTATAACCATACGTCTTCACGTATTTGGATGATATTATCATCGTTACGGACACATTCGAGCGACATATGGAAGTATTGCGAGATGTTTTCACCCGGTTGAGAGAGGAAGGGCTGCGGGTGGCGAAGGAGAAATGTCAATTCTGCAGGGCCCAGCTGCGATATCTGGGCTATATTATTGACGAGAGTGGTCTACAAGTGGATCCAGAAAAGGTCAAAGCAATCAGGGAGTTTCCTCGTCCATCTTCGGTGAAACAAGTTCACCAATTACTTGGAATGGTGTCATGGTACAGGCGATTCATCCCCAATCACGCTACCATGGTAGCTCCCCTAAGTGACCTCCTGAAGATGGGACGGAAGTTTACTTGGACCGACGAGTGTGAAGAAGCCTTTTGCTCGTGCAAAGCTAAACTAATATCAGCCCCAATCTTATCCTGTCCCGACTTTGAACACCCGTTTAAGGTACAGACAGACGCCTCGGACGTAGGGATAGGAGCTATACTGAGCCAGGCACACCCAACGGGGGAGAAGGTAGTCTGCTACCTTAGTCGGTCGCTGTCAAAGCAGGAACGAAAGTATTCGGCGACAGAAAAGGAATGTCTCTGAGTCGTTTGGTTGATTGAAAAACTACGCCCCTATATCGAAGGTACGCATTTTATAGTCATCACAGATCACCATTCGTTGATTTGGTTGAACAAGCTAAGAGACCCTTCCGGTCGATTGGCAGGATGGGCCGTACGACTACAACAATACGACTTTGAGATCGTGCACAGGAGCGGAAAGGATCATTTAGTCGCAGATGCTCTATCGCGAGCTGTAGTGAACGTGGCTAGTCTGGCTGCGCCGTTGATCGGGGAGAATTGGTATGCGATGATGCGGGAAAAGGTTCAGGCAGATCCCACAAGCTACCCCAGCTGGAGAGTAGTGGATGGTACGCTATGGAAGCGGAAACCAGGCAAAAAGGGAATTTTGGAGGCTGAGTCGGATTGGAAACGAGTCGTTTCGAAGGCAGAGAGGGTAAGCATCCTCCACAGGTGTCATGATGATCCGAAGGCGGGGCACATGGGGTCGGACCGGACAGTGGCTGGAGTTGCTCAGAAGTATTATTGGCCTCGAATGGGCGTTGACGTGCGGGAATACGTCAAGAGATGCATAGTGTGTCAAAAGAATAAGGTAGAGCGAAAGGCACCGATTGGAGCGATGGCGACTAGGGCAGGGGTAGCGTAATCTCCTTGAGAGATGATCTGTGTAGATCTGATCGAGCCGTTACCTCGATCTACTCGGGGTCACTGCTACATACTCACTGTGTTAGATTACGTTACCAAGTACTCAGTAATCCTCTCAGTTCGATCAGCAACGGCGTCAACTATCTTTCGCTTACTGGAACAAAATGTTTTGTTAGTTTACGGGGTACCCAGCATTCTAATCTGCGATAACGGCGTGCAGTTTAGAGGCGGGAAGTTCAAGTCAGGGATGGAGGAGTACGGGGTGAAGATATGCTATACCGCACTGTATCATCCTCAAGCCAATCCCGCAGAGCGACGCAACCAAGATATAAAGTGTATGTTGCGGTGCTACGCTTCGGATAATCACCGTACCTGGGACCAATGTTTAGCGAAGATTGCATGTGCGTTGCGAACTTACAAACATGAAGTCACCGGTTTTTCGCCGTATTTTCTGAATTTCGGCAGAGAAATGGTTACGTATCGGGAATTGGGGGAACCCCCAACGATCGACAGCGCGGACTTATCGCCAACACGAAAGGCAGAAGCTCTGGGAAGGATTCATGAGGAGGTTGTTCCGAGGATGAAACGAGCTGCATCTGACAGTAAGAAACGTTATGATCTTCAGCGACGAGTTGAGAACTTTCGAGAAGGTGATCGCGTGTGGAGGAAGAACTATGTAAAAGGGGACGAAGTCCGGTACATGGCATTCGAATGATCTCAAGGGATATTTCGAAGACAGCTCCAGGAGGAGCGGAATAGAGAGCGGGGAAATCATTTCGATCAGTACATCGTATCAGTAATATCCTTTAAGTTATTAGTTTCTAGGTCGGAAGATTTATGACACGCAGATAGGATAGGGAGTTTGTTGGCGAAAGGTCGCCACAAAAAAAAATCGTTCTCATAGGTTGGTGTCGGTTTTTGGGAATTAAACTATGATCAGTTTAGTAGTAAGTTTCCTCGGTGGTGGTGTAGCTATTTAGTTATTAGGTTAGGCTCAGAATGTGGTGGCGGGTAGTGTAATAAGACTGAATTTGTTGGAGAGGAGAAAGAGGGTTCGCAAACTAATGGTCGTTACGTACAGACTAAAAGACGTCGAAATATTATTGGTTAGACTATAAAGAGAAAATATTAACCGGTAGGCAACGGCGACGGCTGAGCGCCATCTCAGCAGGCACGTATCCTAAGGTTTTTTTTTAGTTTCCTAGACACAGACCTCGGTATTTGTACCCTTACGCGGGTTCAATTGCTCTGATCTTAATAGATTGAAATCGTTGCGGGACTGTTTTGTTTTGCTTTTCTCCGTGTTGTCTCCAAGCGCATATAGTTTTCCCTAAAATGATAGTAGATGAGATGAACAGAAAATATCAGGACATGTCTGTGGTGTTGCTTAGAAAGAGTCAGGGAGTGTGTGACGGAATGTAGGGATGCCGTAGGAAGAAATCGCCCGGAATGAGACCGGAATTTAAAATGTCGCGAAAAACCTGAATCTAGTATAATAGAACTAATAATATAAAAAAAATAAAAACAAAAAAAAATATATATAAGCAAAGGCAGGCGACGATAAAATAGAAACTCGAATTTACGCGAAAACCCAAGTCAGTCAAACAGAAATGATGAATGGAATCGGCGCGCGTGTCAGAACCGGGATGGTACCGAAATTCTAGCGGGCGCGGATCGCATCGTTGCTTAACGACTTCGCAGGAAGAGTATCAGATGAGAGTTACGGGTAATTCTCTGGGAAAGGAGGAGGTGTAACGCCAGCAAAAAAAATAATAATAAAATATAGACAGTGCAATCTAGCCTAGTTAGTGTAATCAAATAGTTGTTAATTAGGGTCAGGCGCGGTATTCGGTTGCGCGGCGAATTTGGCATCTTTATCGATGAAATCGAGCACTCCCCGCCAAGCCAAGCCTTCACCGTCGATACATATTAGACGATCGGCGAGTACCTGACCCAGAAGCGAGCAACCCGCAGCGCTGATAAGGAGCCAAGCGAAGATAATCGTCACGGCAGTCGACAGCCATCCCCAGCCGAATATCACTGAACGATCTAACTTTGGTTGTAAGCTCATATTATGACATGTTCCTCTCGAGACACATGGAAACGGAAGGCGACGATTTTCCAGGTAAAAGTGTACAAGACCGCGTCAAAACTGAAACGGGAGGTGGAGACACACAAATCATGCTTCGAGCATTAGACAGACTATATAGGAGATATTTGGCTACGAAAAATCTATGCAAGTTGGTTGACATGAGCAATAAAACAGCTATTGACATAGTAATGAGCGCAGCCATCAACTTGGTGATGCGCATTTCAAAACGCTGAAAGATCATTTCTCGGATACTCTAAGCTCAGTCAAACTTTCATTGGTATCAGCATAGAAAAACGACAGCAGCACTTCAAATGAACCAAACTTGGCTGAATTGATTCAAACGTTGAATGTCTCCACGCGGGAAAAAGTGAGGGGTGTATTGCAGGATTTGTAAGTATTTTTACAAAACGACTGGTCATTTAATATCAAATCGGATTATAAAGGAACGTTGAGCGTCGAAGGTATCCGCGAAAAACGATTGATAGGATTCTTACATCACATTTCCAAAGTAATGACATCGTTTGGCGATTCTAACTTATCAAGTCCACCAAGTCTATTACTTGTGCCGTCTAAAACTTGTTTGTAAATGGATCAAACCGGTGTGCATGCTTTGATATCGCCTGTAGATGACTTGTATGATATTAATTCAGAAAACAGCGAGATACTTATCTTATATGAAAGCTAGCAAACACATGAAGCGTAACTGGCGGGGTAGCTGATGCAAATCCATTTGCCCGAACCCGACCGGAGATAGCTCCAGGTATTTGATTAGTACCTTAGTTGTAAGTAATTTAGTATTAATTAGTGTTAGCTGAGTTTGTGAAGATCAATGATAGTGGAACGCGGCGCCGGCGATAGAATCTTTTGATTGTTTGAGATTTTTAGATACATTCAATATAATTGTGAATATATTTTGTAATGCTGGCGTTATCATTGTGAGTTGGTGGCGTGTACTGAGATTCGTGATCGGGGTGTAAAGTAGATCGTCGACGATTTCTCGCTTGTAGACGACGGTCGACAGGCAATTCTGGGGTAAACCAAAGCGATTGGTGCCTGAAATCTTGACTCCACCCCTTCTCCGCGGAAGCTAAGCCACCCGAAATTGCCTTCTTTTGATTCCGGTGGGAAGAAAAGGGAGCGGAAACGGTTTTGCGAGTAGAACGGCAATAAATTGGTGCCCAACGTGGGGCTTAACGGTGAATAACGGCACAACGGTAATCGTGGAAAAAAATCTATGAAGCCAAGTCCCAAATTGTGGGAACGCAGATAGGCACGTTGATCGGTGTTCAGGAAATAAACGGGTATGCGCACAAATCGACTGTCGGTCGGGTACGTAAAAGATTGATGTCAGACTCAAAAACCAGGGAACCGTGGCAATATTGATGATATCGGGATTGTTGATCCGGGTCTTACACAGTACACGAGATGAACGTGGAATATAATTTATAAATTGAATATTTTGAAACATTTTTCTGAATGCATCGAATACTGAAAGTATTTATACAGGTGGAATATTTTGAATCGGTACATATACTGAAAATATTGAAAATTTAGCGTATTTTGATATATTTATTGCATATATTCAATACTTTGGAATTAATATCGACGAGAGTGGATATTTTCATATCTTATTCCTATTACATAAGTTAAATATTTTGAATTCGGGTATTATTCTGGGAGTGAACGCAATGTGTGAATAATGAATTTATTTTGAGTAGAGTGCGTGCAAGTGAGTGTGAAGATTTAGATTAAGAGGCAAAATTTTCATATTTAGGGATGCGGAAAATTACTGTGGCTGATATTCTAGGTGATATAGGTTTGGTGAGAAGAATTGTCTTGGGGTGCAAATTCCGCTAGACTAACAATTCGGTTTGGTTTAGTGCATCATCTTGGTGACAGTTTTGGTGAATAGTCTGTTGTGAGTAGGTCGCGGTTTGCGTAGAGTTCGCGGGAGGCGTTTCGGTTGCAGAGCGGCAGTGAGTTATCGGTCTTGAAATGAAGATTCCGGTTGATAAGTTGACCAAGGATGAGCTCACCTACGAGCTCGCCATTCGCGGCTTCCCGTTGGAAACAGTGGATAATATGAGGAAGACCTTGAGGGCTGCACTGAAGGCAGAGGCGGCGTTGGACACGTCATACGTCGAGGCGGAGTACCCGTTCGACTACGAGACGGACTACAGGGAGCTCACGGCGAAGGTATTGGAAGCTGAAGAGTTGGTAGGCAGGGTGTCGGGCGATAAGGCTACGCTGGAATACTTAAAGGCACGAATCAGGATTGAGTTCGGGTTCCGCAGATTGAAGAACGTGCGTTCCGTGACACAGGAGCAGAAGGACGCTGTGAAGGAGCTTCGGAATAGGCTCATCTTGGCGATGGGGAACCTAGCGGAAAAAAGTGAGGATCTTAGCGAAGATGATATGGAGCCACTCGGAGAAGCGCAAGTGACTTCCATAGTGCAGCGTGTGAAGGGGGCGAATCCGGCAGAGGTGGCTAAATGGGGCCTGAAATTTAGCGGGGACTCCTCAGGTTCTGTGAACACTTTTCTCGAGCGGGTGGAAGAATTGCGGCAGGCATGGGGGCTGACTAAACCACAGCTTTTAAGAGCGGCTGTGGATTTGTTCGATTCCCGAGCGCTTATATGGTTCCGGGCCAATCGGGGTCTAGTTGGATGCTGGGACGAGCTAGTAGAAGAGCTCAAAGCCGAATTCTTACCGTCCGACTACGAGCATCGCCAGTGGGATGAGATTCGCAAACGTACTCAAGTGGAAAGCGAATCAATGGGTGTGTATGTGGCCGTAATGGAGCGCCTCTTCAGCAGGCTGAAAATGAGTTGCACGGATGAGGAAAAGCTGAAGGTGTTTCGTAGAAACATCGCACCTTTTTATCAGCAACAATTGTGCTTAACTCCCGTAAAGGCCATTGCTGATCTAGTGAAGATGGGTCCTACCCTGGATGCGACAAGACCGTCTGTGGCAGCTTTTGTGCCTCATACCTCGCGGGCGAGACGATGCCTAGAAACGGACTTGGCATACGTGGGGGTAGATAATAGTGTGCAGGCGGCTGCTGTAGTCAGGCCAAGTAGTGTCCGCTGTTGGAATTGTAGAGGGGCAGGACACTTGTCGAGAGATTGTCCTAAACCTTTACGCTGCTTTGGATGCGGACGCCAAGGAGTTTTGCGGTCCGCATGCCCGTCCTGCCAGAATAGACAGAGTAGTAACGGTACCAGGAATCACGAGGCAGGGGCGCAAGCCAACCGGCGTGAATCGGGAAACGGTCGTCGTGCTCTCTAAGCGGCCAGGTGAGCACGAGATCGCGGCCGCAAACGAGGAAACATCAACCAACGATCGATTACACTCTAGTGGAAAGCGGTATAGATAGTCGAACGCACTTAAGAGTGAATGTAGAGGATGTTGAGATGGAGGGACTTCTAGACTCGGGGGCCAGTCGCACCATTTTAGGGAGGAAAGGGTGGACTCTTCTGGCAAATAAGGGGCTCGAACTAGATCGGGCGGGAATTCGACTCGCGAATGGGGTTGCTTGTGCGGTGGCAGGGTCGGTGCGATTGAAGTACACGTTGAATGGCCGAACATATGACCTGGATACATTGGTGATTCTGTCTGTTCCTCAAGAGCTGATTTTAGGAGTCGATTTCTGGCCGCGGTTCGGAGTCGTTCTAGATTTGAAGGGACGGCAGTGGACTTCTCTTGCCGCAGCGGAAGTAGTGGAAGCAAAGGCATTACAGGGGTGGGCACGCTTGTCGAATGAGGAGGCTCAAGCTTTGACGAACCTTCTGGATGAGCAGTTCAGGCGAATGGGGGATGGACTGGGCTGTGCAAGGTCGGTGAGTCACGTCATCAACAAAAAGTCACCCCCAATCAAACAAAGATATTATCCCGTGTCACCCGCAGTGCAGAAGCAAATTAGCCAGGAGCTGGGCGAGATGCTAAAGGCGGGAGTGGTGGAGCCATCGGCAAGCGCCTGGTCCTCGCCGATTCTGCTAGTGCGGAAGAAAGACGGCTCTTTCAGGTTCTGTGTCGACTTTCGTAAGGTGAACGCGGTATCGGAGAGAGACGCATATCCGCTGCCGTACATTTCTGCGACTCTCGATAAACTGCGGAACGCGAAATACCTGTCAACTCTGGATGTGAAATCGGCCTATTGGCAAGTGCCGATGGCAAGAGAGTCCCAGCAGTACACGGCGTTCACCGTACCCGGGCGGGGGCTGTTCCATTTCCTCAGAATGCCTTTCGGCCTGCACAATTCAGGGGCCACATGGCACCGTTAATTGACACCGTGCTCGGGCCCGCCCTATAACCATACGTCTTCACGTATTTGGATGATATTATCATCGTTACGGACACATTCGAGCGACATATGGAAGTATTGCGAGATGTTTTCACCCGGTTGAGAGAGGAAGGGCTGCGGGTGGCGAAGGAGAAATGTCAATTCTGCAGGGCCCAGCTGCGATATCTGGGCTATATTATTGACGAGAGTGGTCTACAAGTGGATCCAGAAAAGGTCAAAGCAATCAGGGAGTTTCCTCGTCCATCTTCGGTGAAACAAGTTCACCAATTACTTGGAATGGTGTCATGGTACAGGCGATTCATCCCCAATCACGCTACCATGGTAGCTCCCCTAAGTGACCTCCTGAAGAAGGGACGGAAGTTTACTTGGACCGACGAGTGTGAAGAAGCCTTTTGCTCGTGCAAAGCTAAACTTATATCAGCCCCAATCTTATCCTGTCCCGACTTTGAACACCCGTTTAAGGTACAGACAGACGCCTCGGACGTAGGGATAGGAGCTATACTGAGCCAGGCACACCCAACGGGGGAGAAGGTAGTCTGCTACCTTAGTCGGTCGCTGTCAAAGCAGGAACGAAAGTATTCGGCGACAGAAAAGGAATGTCTCTGAGTCGTTTGGTCGATTGAAAAACTACGCCCCTATATCGAAGGTACGCATTTTATAGTCATCACAGATCACCATTCGTTGATTTGGTTGAACAAGCTAAGAGACCCTTCCGGTCGATTGGCAGGATGGGCCGTACGACTACAACAATACGACTTTGAGGTCGTGCACAGGAGCGGAAAGGATCATTTAGTCGCAGATGCTCTATCGCGAGCTGTAGTGAACGTGGCTAGTCTGGCTGCGCCGTTGATCGGGGAGAATTGGTATGCGATGATGCGGGAAAAGGTTCAGGCAGATCCCACAAGCTACCCCAGCTGGAGAGTAGTGGATGGTACGCTATGGAAGCGGAAACCAGGCAAAAAGGGAATTTTGGAGGCTGAGTCGGATTGGAAACGAGTCGTTTCGAAGGCAGAGAAAGTAAGCATCCTCCACAGGTGTCATGATGATCCGAAGGCGGGGCACATGGGGTCGGACCGGACAGTGGCTGGAGTTGCTCAGAAGTATTATTGGCCTCGAATGGGCGTTGACGTGCGGGAATACGTCAAGAGATGCATAGTGTGTCAAAAGAATAAGGTAGAGCGAAAGGCACCGATTGGAGCGATGGCGACTAGGGCAGGGGTAGCGCAATCTCCTTGAGAGATGATCTGTGTAGATCTGATCGAGCCGTTACCTCAATCTACTCGGGGTCACTGCTACATACTCACTGTGTTAGATTACGTTACCAAGTACTCAGTAATCCTCTCAGTTCGATCAGCAACGGCGTCAACTATCTTTCGCTTACTGGAACAAAATGTTTTGTTAGTTTACGGGGTACCCAGCATTCTAATCTGCGATAACGGCGTGCAGTTTAGAGGCGGGAAGTTCAAGTCAGGGATGGAGGAGTACGGGGTGAAGATATGCTATACCGCACTGTATCATCCTCAAGCCAATCCCGCAGAGCGACGCAACCAAGATATAAAGTGTATGTTGCGGTGCTACGCTTCGGATAATCACCGTACCTGGGACCAATGTTTAGCGAAGATTGCATGTGCGTTGCGAACTTACAAACATGAAGTCACCGGTTTTTCGCCGTATTTTCTGAATTTCGGCAGAGAAATGGTTACGTATCGGGAATTGGGGGAACCCCCAACGATCGACAGCGCGGACTTATCGCCAACACGAAAGGCAGAAGCTCTGGGAAGGATTCATGAGGAGGTTGTTCCGAGGATGAAACGAGCTGCATCTGACAGTAAGAAACGTTATGATCTTCGGCGACGAGTTGAGAACTTTCGAGAAGGTGATCGCGTGTGGAGGAAGAACTATGTAAAAGGGGACGAAGTCCGGTACATGGCATTCGAATGATCTCAAGCGATATTTCGAAGACAGCTCCAGGAGGAGCGGAATAGAGAGCGGGGAAATCATTTCGATCAGTACATCGTATCAGTAATATCCTTTAAGTTATTAGTTTCTAGGTCGGAAGATTTATGACACGCAGATAGGATAGGGAGTTTGTTGGCGAAAGGTCGCCACAAAAAAAAATCGTTCTCATAGGTTGGTGTCGGTTTTTGGGAATTAAACTATGATCAGTTTAGTAGTAAGTTTCCTCGGTGGTGGTGTAGCTATTAAGTTATTAGGTTAGGTTCAGAATGTGGTGGCGGGTAGTGTAATAAGACTGAATTTGTTGGAGAGGAGAAAGAGGGTTCGCAAACTAATGGTCGTTACGTACAGACTAAAAGACGTCGAAATATTATTGGTTAGACTATAAAGAGAAAATATTAACCGGTAGGCAACGGCGACGGCTGAGCGCCATCTCAGCAGGCACGTATCCTAAGGTTTTTTTTTAGTTTCCTAGACACAGACCTCGGTATTTGTACCCTTACGCGGGTTCAATTGCTCTGATCTTAATAGATTGAAATCGTTGCGGGACTGTTTTGTTTTGCTTTTCTCCGTGTTGTCTCCAAGCGCATATAGTTTTCCCTAAAATGATAGTAGATGAGATGAACAGAAAATATCAGGACATGTCTGTGGTGTTGCTTAGAAAGAGTCAGAGAGTGTGTGACCGAATGTAGGGATGTCGTAGGAAGAAATCGCCCGGAATGAGACCGGAATTTAAAATGTCGCGAAAAACCTGAATCTAGTATAATAGAACTAATAATATAAAAAAAATAAAAACAAAAAAAAATATATATAAGCAAAGGCAGGCGACGATAAAATAGAAACTCGAATTTACGCGAAAACCCAAGTCAGTCAAACAGAAATGATGAATGGAATCGGCGCGCGTGTCAGAACCGGGATGGTACCGAAATTCTAGCGGGCGCGGATCGCATCGTTGCTTAACGACTTCGTAGGAAGAGTATCAGATGAGAGTTACGGGTAATTCTCTGGGAAAGGAGGAGGTGTAACGCCAGCAAAAAAAATAATAATAAAATATAGACAGTGCAATCTAGCCTAGTTAGTGTAATCAAATAGTTGTTAATTAGGGTCAGGCGCGGTATTCGGTTGCGCGGCGAATTTGGCATCTTTATCGATGAAATCGAGCACTCCCCGCCAAGCCAAGCCTTCACCGTCGATACATATTAGACGATCGGCGAGTACCTGACCCAGAAGCGAGCAACCCGCAGCGCTGATAAGGAGCCAAGCGAAGATAATCGTCACGGCAGTCGACAGCCATCCCCAGCCGAATATCACTGAACGATCTAACTTTGGTTGTAAGCTCATATTATGACATGTTCCTCACGAGACACATGGAAACGGAAGGCGACGATTTTCAAGGTAAAAGTGTACAAGACCGCGTCAAAACTGAAACGGGAGGTGGAGACACACAAATCATGCTTCGAGCATTAGACAGACTATATAGGAGATATTTGGCTACGAAAAATCTATGCAAGTTGGTTGACATGAGCAATAAAACAGCTATTGACATAGTAATGAGCGCAGCCATCAACTTGGTGATGCGCATTTCAAAACGCTGAAAGATCATTTCTCGGATACTCTAAGCTCAGTCAAACTTTCATTAGTATCAGCATAGAAAAACGACAGCAGCACTTCAAATGAACCAAACTTGGCTGAATTGATTCAAACGTTGAATGTCTCCACGCGGGAAAAAGTGAAGGGTGTATTGCAGGATTTGTAAGTATTTTTACAAAATGACTGGTCATTTAATATCAAATCGGATTATAAAGGAACGTTGAGCGTCGAAGGTATCCGCGAAAAACGATTGATAGGATTCTTACCTCACATTTCCAAAGTAATGACATCGTTTGGCGATTCTAACTTATCAAGTCCACCAAGTCTATTACTTGTGCCGTCTAAAACTTGTTTGTAAATGGATCAAACCGGTGTGCATGCTTTGATATCGCCTGTAGATGACTTGTATGATATTAATTCAGAAAACAGCGAGATACTTATCTTATATGAAAGCTAGCAAACACACGAAGCGTAACTGGCGGGGTAGCTGATGCAAATCCATTTGCCCGAACCCGACCGGAGATAGCTCCAGGTATTTGATTAGTACCTTAGTTGTAAGTAATTTAGTATTAATTAGTGTTAGCTGAGTTTGTGAAGATCAATGATAGTGGAACGCGGCGCCGGCGATAGAATCTTTTGATTGTTTGAGATTTTTAGATACATTCAATATAATTGTGAATATATTTTGTAATGCTGGCGTTATCATTGTGAGTTGGTGGCGTGTACTGAGATTCGTGATCGGGGTGTAAAGTAGATCGTCGACGATTTCTTGCTTGTAGACGACGGTCGACAGGCAATTCTGGGGTAAACCAAAGCGATTGGTGCCTGAAATCTTGACTCCACCCCTTCTCCGCGGAAGCTAAGCCACCCGAAATTGCCTTCTTTTGATTCCGGCGGGAAGAAAAGGGAGCGGAAACGGTTTTGCGAGTAGAACGGCAATAAATTGGTGCCCAACGTGGGGCTTAACGGTGAATAACGGCACAACGGTAATCGTGGAAAAAAATCTATGAAGCCAAGTCCCAAATTGTGGGAACGCAGATAGGCACGTTGATCGGTGTTCAGGAAATAAACGGGTATGCGCACAAATCGACTGTCGGTCGGGTACGTAAAAGATTGATGTCAGACTCAAAAACCAGGGAACCGTGGCAATATTGATGATATCGGGATTGTTGATCCGGGTCTTACACAGTACACGAGATGAACGTGGAATATAATTTATAAATTGAATATTTTGAAACATTTTTCTGAATGCATCGAATACTGAAAGTATTTATACAGGTGGATTATTTTGAATCGGTACATATACTGAAAATATTGAAAATTTAGCGTATTTTGATATATTTATTGCATATATTCAATACTTTGGAATTAATATCGACGAGAGTGGATATTTTCATATCTTATTCCTATTACATAAGTTAAATATTTTGAATTCGGGTATTATTCTGGGAGTGAACGCAATGTGTGAATAATGAATTTATTTTGAGTAGAGTGCGTGCAAGTGAGTGTGAAGATTTAGATTAAGAGGCAAAATTTTCATATTTAGGGATGCGGAAAATTACTGTGGCTGATATTCTAGGTGATATAGGTTTGGTGAGAAGAATTGTCTTGGGGTGCAAATTCCGCTAGACTAACAATTCGGTTTGGTTTAGTGCATCATCTTGGTGACAGTTTTGGTGAATAGTCTGTTGTGAGTAGGTCGCGGTTTGGGTAGAGTTCGCGGGAGGCGTTTCGGTTGCAGAGCGGCAGTGAGTTATCGGTCTTGAAATGAAGATTCCGGTTGATAAGTTGACCAAGGATGAGCTCACCTACGAGCTCGCCATTCGCGGCTTCCCGTTGGAAACAGTGGATAATATGAGGAAGACCTTGAGGGCTGCACTGAAGGCAGAGGCGGCGTTGGACACGTCATACGTCGAGGCGGAGTACCCGTTCGACTACGAGACGGACTACAGGGAGCTCACGGCGAAGGTATTGGAAGCTGAAGAGTTGGTAGGCAGGGTGTCGGGCGATAAGGCTACGCTGGAATACTTAAAGGCACGAATCAGGATTGAGTTCGGGTTCCGCAGATTGAAGAACGTGCGTTCCGTGACACAGGAGCAGAAGGACGCTGTGAGGGAGCTTCGGAATAGGCTCATCTTGGCGATGGGGAACCTAGCGGAAAAAAGTGAGGATCTTAGCGAAGATGATATGGAGCCACTCGGAGAAGCGCAAGTGACTTCCATAGTGCAGCGTGTGAAGGGGGCGAATCCGGCAGAGGTGGCTAAATGGGGCCTGAAATTTAGCGGGGACTCCTCAGGTTCTGTGAACACTTTTCTCGAGCGGGTGGAAGAATTGCGGCAGGCATGGGGGCTGACTAAACCACAGCTTTTAAGAGCGGCTGTGGATTTGTTCGATTCCCGAGCGCTTATATGGTTCCGGGCCAATCGGGGTCTAGTTGGATGCTGGGACGAGCTAGTAGAAGAGCTCAAAGCCGAATTCTTACCGTCCGACTACGAGCATCGCCAGTGGGATGAGATTCGCAAACGTACTCAAGTGGAAAGCGAATCAATGGGTGTGTATGTGGCCGTAATGGAGCGCCTCTTCAGCAGGCTGAAAATGAGTTGCACGGATGAGGAAAAGCTGAAGGTGTTTCGTAGAAACATCGCACTTTTTTATCAGCAACAATTGTGCTTAACTCCCGTAAAGGCCATTGCTGATCTAGTGAAGATGGGTCCTACCCTGGATGCGACAAGAGCGTCTGTGGCAGCTTTTGTGCCTCATACCTCGCGGGCGAGACGATGCCTAGAACCGGACTTGGCATACGTGGGGGTAGATAATAGTGTGCAGGCGGCTGCTGTAGTCAGGCCAAGTAGTGTCCGCTGTTGGAATTGTAGAGGGGCAGGACACTTGTCGAGAGATTGTCCTAAACCTTTACGCTGCTTTGGATGCGGACGCCAAGGAGTTTTGCGGTCCGCATGCCCGTCCTGCCAGAATAGACAGAGTAGTAACGGTACCAGGAATCACGAGGCAGGGGCGCAAGCCAACCGGCGTGAATCGGGAAACGGTCGTCGTGCTCTCTAAGCGGCCAGGTGAGCACGAGATCGCGGCCGCAAACGAGGAAACATCAACCAACGATCGATTACGCTCTAGTGGAAAGCGGTATAGATAGTCGAACGCACTTAAGAGTGAATGTAGAGGATGTTGAGATGGAGGGACTTCTAGACTCGGGGGCCAGTCGCACCATTTTAGGGAGGAAAGGGTGGACTCTTCTGGCAAATAAGGGGCTCGAACTAGATCGGGCGGGGATTCGACTCGCGAATGGGGTTGCTTGTGCGGTGGCAGGGTCGGTGCGATTGAAGTACACGTTGAATGGCCGAACATATGACCTGGATACATTGGTGATTCTGTCTGTTCTTCAAGAGCTGATTTTAGGAGTCGATTTCTGGCCGCGGTTCGGAGTCGTTCTAGATTTGAAGGGACGGCAGTGGACTTCTCTTGCCGCAGCGGAAGTAGTGGAAGCAAAGGCATTACAGGGGTGGGCACGCTTGTCGAATGAGGAGGCTCAAGCTTTGACGAACCTTCTGGATGAGCAGTTCAGGCGAATGGGGGATGGACTGGGCTGTGCAAGGTCGGTGAAACACGTCATCAACAAAAAGTCACCCCCAATCAAACAAAGATATTATCCCGTGTCACCCGCAGTGCAGAAGCAAATTAGCCAGGAGCTGGGCGAGATGCTAAAGGCGGGAGTGGTGGAGCCATCGGCAAGCGCCTGGTCCTCGCCGATTCTGCTAGTGCGGAAGAAAGACGGCTCTTTCAGGTTCTGTGTCGACTTTCGTAAGGTGAACGCGGTATCGGAGAGAGACGCATATCCGCTGCCGTACATTTCTGCGACTCTCGATAAACTGCGGAACGCGAAATACCTGTCAACTCTGGATGTGAAATCGGCCTATTGGTAAGTGCCGATGGCAAGAGAGTCCCAGCAGTACACGGCGTTCACCGTACCCGGGCGGGGGCTGTTCCATTTCCTCAGAATGCCTTTCGGCCTGCACAATTCAGGGGCCACATGGCACCGTTAATTGACACCGTGCTCGGGCCCGCCCTATAACCATACGTCTTCACGTATTTGGATGATATTATCATCGTTACGGACACATTCGAGTGACATATGGAAGTATTGCGAGATGTTTTCACCCGGTTGAGAGAGGAAGGGCTGCGGGTGGCGAAGGAGAAATGTCAATTCTGCAGGGCCCAGCTGCGATATCTGGGCTATATTATTGACGAGAGTGGTCTACAAGTGGATCCAGAAAAGGTCAAAGCAATCAGGGAGTTTCCTCGTCCATCTTCGGTGAAACAAGTTCACCAATTACTTGGAATGGTGTCATGGTACAGGCGATTCATCCCCAATCACGCTACCATGGTAGCTCCCCTAAGTGACCTCCTGAAGAAGGGACGGAAGTTTACTTGGACCGACGAGTGTGAAGAAGCCTTTTGCTCGTGCAAAGCTAAACTAATATCAGCCCCAATCTTATCCTGTCCCGACTTTGAACACCCGTTTAAGGTACAGACAGACGCCTCGGACGTAGGGATAGGAGCTATACTGAGCCAGGCACACCCAACGGGGGAGAAGGTAGTCTGCTACCTTAGTCGGTCGCTGTCAAAGCAGGAACGAAAGTATTCGGCGACAGAAAAGGAATGTCTCTGAGTCGTTTGGTCGATTGAAAAACTACGCCCCTATATCGAAGGTACGCATTTTATAGTCATCACAGATCACCATTCGTTGATTTGGTTGAACAAGCTAAGAGACCCTTCCGGTCGATTGGCAGGATGGGCCGTACGACTACAACAATACGACTTTGAGGTCGTGCACAGGAGCGGAAAGGATCATTTAGTCGCAGATGCTCTATCGCGAGCTGTAGTGAACGTGGCTAGTCTGGCTGCGCCGTTGATCGGGGAGAATTGGTATGCGATGATGCGGGAAAAGGTTCAGGCAGATCCCACAAGCTACCCCAGCTGGAGAGTAGTGGATGGTACGCTATGGAAGCGGAAACCAGGCAAAAAGGGAATTTTGGAGGCTGAGTCGGATTGGAAACGAGTCGTTTCGAAGGCAGAGAGGGTAAGCATCCTCCACAGGTGTCATGATGATCCGAAGGCGGGGCACATGGGGTCGGACCGGACAGTGGCTGGAGTTGCTCAGAAGTATTATTGGCCTCGAATGGGCGTTGACGTGCGGGAATACGTCAAGAGATGCATAGTGTGTCAAAAGAATAAGGTAGAGCGAAAGGCACCGATTGGAGCGATGGCGACTAGGGCAGGGGTAGCGCAATCTCCTTGAGAGATGATCTGTGTAGATCTGATCGAGCCGTTACCTCAATCTACTCGGGGTCACTGCTACATACTCACTGTGTTAGATTACGTTACCAAGTACTCAGTAATCCTCTCAGTTCGATCAGCAACGGCGTCAACTATCTTTCGCTTACTGGAACAAAATGTTTTGTTAGTTTACGGGGTACCCAGCATTCTAATCTGCGATAACGGCGTGCAGTTTAGAGGCGGGAAGTTCAAGTCAGGGATGGAGGAGTACGGGGTGAAGATATGCTATACCGCACTGTATCATCCTCAAGCCAATCCCGCAGAGCGACGCAACCAAGATATAAAGTGTATGTTGCGGTGCTACGCTTCGGATAATCACCGTACCTGGGACCAATGTTTAGCGAAGATTGCATGTGCGTTGCGAACTTACAAACATGAAGTCACCGGTTTTTCGCCGTATTTTCTGAATTTCGGCAGAGAAATGGTTACGTATCGGGAATTGGGGGAACCCCCAACGATCGACAGCGCGGACTTATCGCCAACATGAAAGGCAGAAGCTCTGGGAAGGATTCATGAGGAGGTTGTTCCGAGGATGAAACGACCTGCATCTGACAGTAAGAAACGTTATGATCTTCAGCGACGAGTTGAGAACTTTCGAGAAGGTGATTGCGTGTGGAGGAAGAACTATGTAAAAGGGGACGAAGTCCGGTACATGGCATTCGAAAGATCTCAAGCGATATTTCGAAGACAGCTCCAGGAGGAGCGGAATAGAGAGCGGGGAAATCATTTCGATCAGTACATCGTATCAGTAATATCCTTTAAGTTATTAGTTTCTAGGTCGGAAGATTTATGACACGCAGATAGGATAGGGAGTTTGTTGGCGAAAGGTCGCCACAAAAAAAAATCGTTCTCATAGGTTGGTGTCGGTTTTTGGGAATTAAACTATGATCAGTTTAGTAGTAAGTTTCCTCGGTGGTGGTGTAGCTATTAAGTTATTAGGTTAGGTTCAGAATGTGGTGGCGGGTAGTGTAATAAGACTGAATTTGTTGGAGAGGAGAAAGAGGGTTCGCGAACTAATGGTCGTTACGTACAGACTAAAAGACGTCGAAATATTATTGGTAAGACTATAAAGAGAAAATATTACCCGGTAGGCAACGGCGACGGCTGAGCGCCATCTCAGCAGGCACGTATCCTAAGGTTTTTTTTTAGTTTCCTAGACACAGACCTCGGTATTTGTACCCTTAGGCGGGTTCAATTGCTCTGATCTTAATAGATTGAAATCGTTGCGGGACTGTTTTGTTTTGCTTTTCTCCGTGTTGTCTCCAAGCGCATATAGTTTTCCCTAAAATGATAGTAGATGAGATGAACAGAAAATATCAGGACATGTCTGTGGTGTTGCTTAGAAAGAGTCAGGGAGTGTGTGACCGAATGTAGGGATGTCGTAGGAAGAAATCGCCCGGAATGAGACCGGAATTTAAAATGTCGCGAAAAACCTGAATCTAGTATAATAGAACTAATAATATAAAAAAAAATAAAAACAAAAAAAATATATATAAGCAAAAGCAGGCGACGATAAAATAGAAACTCGAATTTACGCGAAAACCCAAGTCAGTCAAACAGAAATGATGAATGGAATCGGCGCGCGTGTCAGAACCGGGATGGTACCGAAATTCTAGCGGGCGCGGATCGCATCGTTGCTTAACGACTTCGTAGGAAGAGTATCAGATGAGAGTTACGGGTAATTCTCTGGGAAAGGAGGAGGTGTAACGCCAGCAAAAAAAATAATAATAAAATATAGACAGTGCAATCTAGCCTAGTTAGTGTAATCAAATAGTTGTTAATTAGGGTCAGGCGCGGTATTCGGTTGCGCGGCGAATTTGGCATCTTTATCGATGAAATCGAGCACTCCCCGCCAAGCCAAGCCTTCACCGTCCATACATATTAGACGATCGGCGAGTACCTGACCCAGAAGCGAGCAACCCGCAGCGCTGATAAGGAGCCAAGCGAAGATAATCGTCGCGGCAGTCGACAGCCATCCCCAGCCGAATATCACTGAACGATCTAACTTTGGTTGTAAGCTCATATTATGACATGTTCCTCTCGAGACACATGGAAACGGAAGGCGACGATTTTCAAGGTAAAAGTGTACAAGACCGCGTCAAAACTGAAACGGGAGGTGGAGACACACAAATCATGCTTCGAGCATTAGACAGACTATATAGGAGATATTTGGCTACGAAAAATCTATGCAAGTTGGTTGACATGAGCAATAAAACAGCTATTGACATAGTAATGAGCGCAGCCATCAACTTGGTGATGCGCATTTCAAAACGCTGAAAGATCATTTCTCGGATACTCTAGGCTCAGTCAAACTTTCATTGGTATCAGCATAGAAAAACGACAGCAGCACTTTAAATGAACCAAACGTGGCTGAATTGATTCAAACGTTGAATGTCTCCACGCGGGAAAAAGTGAAGGGTGTATTGCAGGATTTGTAAGTATTTTTACAAAACGACTGGTCATTTAATATCAAATCGGATTATAAAGGAACGTTGAGCGTCGAAGGTATCCGCGAAAAACGATTGATAGGATTCTTACATCACATTTCCAAAGTAATGACATCGTTTGGCGATTCTAACTTATCAAGTCCACCAAGTCTATTACTTGTGCCGTCTAGAACTTGTTTGTAAATGGATCAAACCGGTGTGCATGCTTTGATATCGCCTGTAGATGACTTGTATGATATTAATTCAGAAAACAGCGAGATACTTATCTTATATGAAAGCCAGCAAACACACGAAGCGTAACTGGCGGGGTAGCTGATGCAAATCCATTTGCCCGAACCCGACCGGAGATAGCTCCAGGTATTTGATTAGTACCTTAGTTGTAAGTAATTTAGTATTAATTAGTGTTAGCTGAGTTTGTGAAGATCAATGATAGTGGAACGCGGCGCCGGCGATAGAATCTTTTGATTGTTTGAGATTTTTAGATACATTCAATATAATTGTGAATATATTTTGTAATGCTGGCGTTATCATTGTGAGTTGGTGGCGTGTACTGAGATTCGTGATCGGGGTGTAAAGTAGATCGTCGACGATTTCTCGCTTGTAGACGACGGTCGACAGGCAATTCTGGGGTAAACCAAAGCGATTGGTGCCTGAAATCTTGACTCCACCCCTTCTCCGCGGGAGCTTAGCCACCCGAAATTGCCTTCTTTTGATTCCGGCGGGAAGAAAAGGGAGCGGAAACGGTTTTGCGAGTAGAACGGTAATAAATTGGTGCCCAACGTGGGGCTTAACGGTGAATAACGGCACAACGGTAATCGTGGAAAAAAATCTATGAAGCCAAGTCCCAAATTCTGGGAACGCAGATAGGCACGTTGATCGGTGTTCAGGAAATAAACGGGTATGCGCACAAATCGACTGTCAGTCGGGTACGTAAAAGATTGATGTCAGACTCAAAAACCAGGGAACCGTGGCGATATTGATGATATCGGGATTGTTGATCCGGGTCTTACACAGTACGCGAGATGAACGTGGAATATAATTTATAAATTGAATATTTTGAAACATTTTTCTGAATGCATCGAATACTGAAAGTATTTATACAGGTGGAATATTTTGAATCGGTACATATACTGTAAATATTGAAAATTTAGCGTATTTTGATATATTTATTGCATATATTCAATACCTTGGAATTAATATTGACGAGAGTGGATATTTTCATATCTTATTCCTATTACATAAGTTAAATATTTTGAATTCGGATATTATTCTGGGAGTGAACGCAATGTGTGAATAATGAATTTATTTTGAGTAGAGTGCGTGCAAATGAGTGTGAAGATTTAGATTAAGAGGCAAAATTTTCATATTTAGGGCTGCGGAAAATTACTGTGGCTGATATTCTAGGTGATATAGGTTTGGTGAGAGAGAATGGTCCTGGGGTGCAGATTCCGCTAGACTAACAATTCGGTTTGGTTTAGTGCATAATCTTGGTGTCAGTTTTGGTGAATAGTCTGTTGTGAGTAGGTCGCGGTTTGGGTAGAGTTCGCGGGAGGCGTTTCGGTTGCAGAGCGGCAGCGAGTTATCGGTCTTGAAATGAAGATTCCGGTTGATAAGTTGACCAAGGATGAGCTCACCTACGAGCTCGCCATTCGCGGCTTCCCGTTGGAAACAGTGGATAATATGAGGAAGACCTTGAGGGCTGCACTGAAGGCAGAGGCGGCGTTGGACACGTCATACGTCGAGGCGGAGTAACCGTTCGACTACGAGACGGACTACAGGGAGCTCACGGCGAAGGTATTGGAAGCTGAAGAGTTGGTAGGCAGGGTGTCGGGCGATAAGGCTACGCTGGAATACTTAAAGGCACGAATCAGGATTGAGTTCGGGTTCCGCAGATTGAAGAACGTGCGTTCCGTGACACAGGAGCAGAAGGACGCTGTGAAGGAGCTTCGGAATAGGCTCATCTTGGCGATGGGGAACCTAGCGGAAAAAAGTGAGGATCTTAGCGAAGATGATATGGAGCCACTCGGAGAAGCGCAAGCGACTTCCATAGTGCAGCATGTGAAGGGGGCGAATCCGGCAGAGGTGGCTAAATGGGGCTTGAAATTTAGCGGGGAGTCCTCAGGTTCTTTGAACACTTTTCTCGAGCGGGTGGAAGAATTGCGGCAGGCATGGGGGCTGACTAAACCACAGCTTTTAAGAGCGGCTGTGGATTTGTTCGATTCCCGAGCGCTTATATGGTTCCGGGCAAATCGGGGTCTAGTTGGATGCTGGGACGAGCTAGTAGAAGAGCTCAAAGCCGAATTCTTACCGTCCGACTACGAGCATCGCCTGTGGGATGAGATTCGCAAACGTACCCAAGGGGAAAGCGAATCAATGGGTGTGTATGTGGCCGTAATGGAGCGCTTCTTCGGCAGGTTGAAAATGAGTTGCACGGATGAGGAAAAGCTTAAGGTGTTGCGTAGAAACATCGCACCTTTTTATCAGCAACAATTGTGCTTAACTCCCGTAAAGTCCATTGCTGATCTAGTGAAGATGGGTCCTACCCTGGATGCGACAAGAGCGTCTGTGGCAGCTTTTGTGCCTCCTACCTCGCGGACGAGACGATGCCTAGAACCGGACTTGGCATACGTGGGGGTAGAAAATAGTGTGCAGGTGGCTGCTGTTGTCGGGCCAAGTAGTGTCCGCTGTTGGAATTGTAGAGGGGCAGGACACTTGTCGAGAGATTGTCCTGAACCTTTACGCTGCTTTTTATGCGGACGCCAAGGAGTTTTGCGGTCCGCATGCTCGTCCTGCCAGAATAGACAGAGTAGTAACGGTACCAGGAATCACGAGGCAGGGGCGCAAGCCAACCGGCGTGAATCGGGAAACGGTCGTCGTGCTCCCTAAGCGGCCAGGTGAGCACGAAATCGCGGCCGCAAACGAGGAAACATCAACCATCGATCGATTACGCTCTAGTGGAAAGCGGTATAGATAGTCGACCGCACTTAAGAGTGAATGTGGAGGATGTTGAGATGGAGGGTTTTCTAGACTCGGGGGCGAGCCGCACCATTTTAGGGAGGAAAGGGTGGACTCTTCTGGCAAATAAGGGGCTCGAACTAGATCGGGCGGGGATTCGACTCGCGAATGGGGTTTATTGTGCGGTGGCAGGGTCAGTGCGATTGAAGTACACGTTGAATGGCCGAACATATGACCTGGATACATTGGTGATTCTGTCTGTTCCTCAAGAGCTGATTTTAGGAGTCGATTTCTGGCCGCGGTTCGGAGTCGTTCTAGATTTGAAGGGACGGCAGTGGACTTCTCTTGCCGCAGCGGAAGTAGTGGAAGCAAAGGCATTACAGGAGCGGGCACGCTTGTCGAATGAGGAGGCTCAAGCTTTGACGAACCTTCTGGATGAGCAGTTCAGGCTGATGGGGGATGGACTGGGCTGTGCAAGGTCGGTGAGTCACGTCATCCACACAAAGTTACCCCCAATCAAACAAAGATATTATCCCGTGTCACTCGCAGTGCAGAAACAAATTAGCCAAGCGCTGGACGAGATGCTGAAGACGGGAGTGGTGAAGCCATCGGCAAGCGCCTGGTCCTCGCCGATTCTGCTAGTGCGGAAGAAAGACGGCTCTTTCAGGTTCTGTGTCGACTTTCGTAAGGTGAACGCGGTATCGGAGAGAGATGCATATCCGCTGCCGTACATTTCTGCGACTCTCGATAAACTGCGGAACGCGAAATATCTGTCAACTTTGGATGTTAAATCGGCCTATTGGCAAGTGCCGATGGCAAGAGAGTTCCAGCAGTACACGGCGTTCACCGTACCCGGGCGGGGGCTGTTCCATTTCCTCAGAATGCCTTTCGGCCTGCACAATTCAGGGGCCACATGGCAACGGTTAATTGACACCGTGCTCGGGCCCGCCCTAGAACCATACGTCTTCACGTATTTGGATGATATTATCATCGTTACGGACACATTCGAGCGACATATGGAAGTATTACGAGACGTTTTCACCCGGTTGAGAGAGGAAGGGCTGCGGGTGGCGAAGGAGAAATGTCAATTCTGCAGGGCCCAGCTGCGATATCTGGGCTATATTATTGACGAGAGGGGTCTACAAGTGGATCCAGAAAAGGTAAAAGCAATCAGGGAGTTTCCTCATCCATCTTCGGTGAAAAAGTTCACCAATTACTTGGAATGGTGTCATGGTACAGGCAATTCATCCCCAATCACGCCACCATGGTAGCTCCCCTAAGTGACCTCCTGAAGAAGGGACGGAAGTTTACTTGGACCGACGAGTGTGAAGAAGCCTTTTGCTCGTGCAAAGCTAAACTAATATCAGCCTCAATCTTATCCTGTCCCGACTTTGAACACCCGTTTAAGGTACAGACAGACGCCTCGGACGTAGGGATATGAGCTATACTGAGCCAGGCACACCCAACGGGGGAGAAGGTAGTCTGCTACCTTAGTCGGTCGCTGTCAAAGCAAGAACGAAAGTATTCGGCGACAGAAAAGGAATGTCTCTGAGTCGTTTGGTCGATTGAAAAACTACGCCCCTATATCGAAGGTACGCATTTAATAGTCATCACAGATCACCATTCGTTGATTTGGTTGAACAAGCTAAGAGACCCTTCCGGTTGATTGGCAGGATGGGCCGTACGACTACAACAATACGACTTTGAGGTCGTGCACAGGAGCGGAAAGGATCATTTAGTCCCAGATGTTCTATCGCGAGCTGTAGTGAACGTGGCTAGTCTGGCTGCGCCGTTGATCAGGGAGAATTGGTATGCGATGATGCGGGAAAAGGTTCAGGCAGATCCCACAAGCTACCCCAGCTGGAGAGTAGTGGATGGTACGCTATGGAAGCGGAAACCAGGCAAAAAGGGAATTTTGGAGGCTGAGTCGGATTAGAAACGAGTCGTTTGGAAGGCGGAGAGGGTAAGCATCCTCCACAGGTGTCACGATGATCCGAAGGCGGGGCACATGGGGTCGGACCGGACAGTGGCTGGAGTTGCTCAGAAGTATTATTGGCCTCGAATGGGCGTTGACGTGCGGGAATACGTCAAGAGATGCATAGTGTGTCAAAAGAATAAGGTAGAGCGAAAGGCACCGATTGGAGCGATGGCGACTAGGGCAGGGGTAGCGCAATCTCCTTGAGAGATAATCTGTGTAGATCTGATCGGGCCGTTACCTCGATCTACTCGGGGTCACTGCTACATACTCACTGTGTTAGATTACGTTACGAAGTACTCAGTAATCCTCCCAGTTCGATCAGCAACGGCGTCAACTATCTTTCGCTTACTGGAACAAAATGTTTTGTTAGTTGACGGGGTACCCAGCATTCTAATCTGCGATAACGGCGTGCAGTTTAGAGGCGGGAAGTTCAAGTCAGGGATGGAGGAGTACGGGGTGAAGATATGCTATACCGCACTGTATCATCCTCAAGCCAATCCCGCAGAGCGACGCAACCAAGATATAAAGTGTATGTTGCGGTGCTACGCTTCGGATAATCACCTTACCTGGGACCAGTGTTTAGCGAAGATTGCATGTGCGTTGCGAACTTACAAACATGAAGTCACCGGTTTTTCGCCGTATTTGCTGAATTTCGGCAGAGAAATGGTTACGTATCGGGAATTAGGGGAACCCCCAACGATCGACAGCGTGGACTTATAGCCAACACGAAAGGCAGAAGCTCTGGGAAGGATTCATGAGGAGGTTGTTCCGAGGATGAAACGAGCTGCATCTGACAGTAAAAAACGTTATGATCTTCGGCGACGAGTTGAGAACTTTCGAGAAGGTGATCGCGTGTGGAGGAAGAACTATGTAAAAGGGGAAGAAATCCGGTACATGGCATTCGAAAGATCTCAAGCGATATTTCGAAGACAGCTCCAGGAAGAGCGGAATAGAGAGCGGGGAAATAATTTCGATCAGTACATCGTATCAGTAATATCCTTTAATTTATTAGTTTCTAGGTCGGAAGATTTATGACACGCAGATAGGATAGGGAGTTTGTTGGCGAAAGGTCGCCACAAAAAAAAATCGTTCTCATAGGTTGGTATCGGTTTTTGGGAATTAAACTATGATCAGTTTAGTAGTAAGTTTCCTCGGTGGTGGTGTAGCTATTAAGTTATTAGGTTAGGTTCAGAATGTGGTGGCGGGTAGTGTAATAAGACTGAATTTGTTGGAGAGGAGAAAGAGGGTTCGCGAACTAATGGTCGTTACGTACAGACTAAAAGATGTTGAAATATTATTGGTTAGACTAAAAAGAGAAAATATTACCCGGTAGGCAACGGCGACGGCTGAGCGCCATCTCAGCAGGCACGTATCCTAAAGTTTTTTTTTAGTTTCCTAGACACAGACCTGGGTATTTGTACCCTTACGCGGGTTCAATTGCTCCGATCATAATAGATTGAAATCGTTGCGGGACTGTTTTGTTTTGCTTTTCTCCGTGTTGTCTCCAAGCGCATATAGTTTTCCCTAAAATGATAGTAGATGAGATGAACAGAAAATATCAGGACATGTCTGTGGTGTTGCTTAGAAAGAGTCAGGGAGTGTGTGACCGAATGTAGGGATGTCGTAGGAAGAAATCGCCCGGAATGAGACCGGAATTTAAAATGTCGCGAAAAACCTGAATCTTGTATAATAGAACTAATAATATTAAAAAAAAAATATAAACAAAAAAAAATATGTATAAGCAAAGGCAGGCGACGATAAAATAGAAACTCGAATTTACGCGAAACCCCAAGTCAGTCAAACAGAAATGATGAATGGAATCGGCACGCGTGTCAGAGCCGGGATGGTACCGAAATTCTATCGGGCGCGGATCGCATCGTTGCTTAACGACTTCGTAGGAAGAGTGTCAGATGAGAATTATGGGTAATTCTCTGGGGAAGGGGGAGGTGTAACGCCAGCAAAAAAAAATAATAAAATATAGACAGTGCAATCTAGCCAAGTTAGCGTAATCAAATAGTTGTTAATTAGGGTCAGGCGCGGTATTCGGTTGCGCGGCGAATTTGGCATCTTTATCGATGAAATCGAGCACTCCCCGCCAAGCCAAGCCTTCACCGTCGATACATATTAGACGATCGGCGAGTACCTGACCCGGAAGCGAGCAACCCGCAGCGTTGATAAGGAGCCAAGCGAAGGTAATCGTCGCGGCAGTCGACAACCATCCCCAGCCGAATATCGCTGAACGATCTAACTTTGGTTGTAAGCTCATATTATGACATGTTCCTCTCGAGACACATGGTAACGGAAGGCGACGATTTTCAAGATAAAAGTGTACAAGACTGCGTCAAAACTGAAACGGGAGGTGGAGACACACAAATCATGCTTCGAGCATTAGACAGACTATATAGGAGATATTTGGCTACGAAAAATCTATGCAAGTTGGTTGACATGAGCAATAAAACAGCTATTGACATAGTAATGAGCGCAGCCATCAACTTGGTGATGCGCATTTCAAAACGCTGAAAGATCATTTCTCGGATACTCTAAGCTCAGTCAAACTTTCATTGGTATCAGCATAGAAAAACGACAGCAGCACTTCAAATGGACCAAACTTGGCTGAATTGATTCAAACGTTGTATGTCTCCACGCGAGAAAAAGTGAAGGGTGTGTTGCAGGATTTGTAAGTATTTTTATAAAACGACTGGTCATTTAATATCATATCGGATTATAAAGGAACGTTGAGTGTCGAAGGTATCCGCGAAAACGATTGATAGGATTCTTACATCACATTTCCAAAGTAATGACATCGTTTGGCGATTCTAACTTATCAAGTCCACCAAGTCTATTACTTGTGCCGTCTAGAACTTGTTTGTAAATGGATCAAACCGGTGTGCATGCTTTGATATCGCCTGTAGATGACTTGTATGATATTAATTCAGAAAACAGCGAGATACTTATCTTATATGAAAGCCAGCAAACACACGAAGCGTAACTGGCGGGGTAGCTGATGCAAATCCATTTGCCCGATTCCAGCGTGCACTCGTTAGTCCTCAGAACAATAGGTCACTTCGAGGATGCCCATCATATGCCATAAACTCCGGTGAATCCACTGCGGAGTTTGGTTGTCGGGAAAAAGTAATAACACTGTTCATAACAAAACACGCGTCGAACGTGACAAGTCGATCGTGACAAACGTCAGGAGGCGATCGAACCGCCACCAGGCGGCAAATGCAAAAGGGTACATTCCGATCACCATCACTGCAGGAAAATGCACTTTTCAGACGCACGTGCAACAAATGCAATGGGCCAATGCACCCACCTGCATATTTCAATAGTACGTTGGCAACGGAGTTTCAGATACCGGAGAAGCGGTAATTACAATAGCTAAGCGAGGCCCAGTGGGAGTTGGGCCTATTTAACCAGCGACCACGGTGAGGAGAAGTCACCATCAACAGCAGTGCAGAAAAATAATACCATTCTATCTTTCACTACATATTGTGAACGAGTACGAGAAAACGTTGGTGGAGGCTCGGCGAAGGAAGAAGTTAGCGAAGAGTTACACTCGGGAATTGGATGTGTGAAGATTTTTATTGAAAAGAACGATAAATACGGGCAAAGGAATTTGGCAACTGTTGGGTACGATTCGAACCGGCGTGCGCAGCGAAATTGATGACGAGTGGATCGCATGTGATCGATAGCGACAACGACTAGCAGAAAGTGCAAAGGCGAAACAGTAGTAGAAGTGGCTACGCGGGGAATCCCCATTTTCGTGAAGCAATATCAACTCAGGAGATTCGGCGAAACGAACCCGACCGGAGATAGCTCCAGGTATTTGATTAGTACCTTAGTTGTAAGTAATTTATCACCAGATATATGAAAATCATCATCGGAGACTAGAACCATATTATTGTGTTTAAGGGCCTTAATCACCATCAATAAATATCGATATCGATTCAAAAGCAACGAGCTCTATCATAGCACAATATAAGATAATGGAATCAATCGACTCATCCCGCACGTGCCAAACTCCTTGTGGTAGTTTTGGCAAAGCAATTAATGTCGATGCGAAATCTGTCTCTTGTGATGGAATATGTGAGAGATCATTTCACGTTACGTGCATCAAATCGGCCCGTAGATCACCATCATCAACAACATTTACGTGCCAAGATTGCGTTGAAATAAAGCCGTGCCATGTGTTGCGGTTGTTAAAACTTACAAATTCTAATGTTCAAACAATATGCACTGTAAGCGAATCATTGAAAGAAGACAACTCCACTATCGCCAATACAATCCACAGCATATCTACAGCTCTCTCGCCTTTTTTTGAAGCATTGTTCGACATACGAGCTCAATTAGATGAATTCAAACATATCAAACATAATATAGGCGTCTTACATGATAAGTTTGATTCAATGCAAGGAAAAATTAAAACACTTGAAAATAAAACTGGCATTTTAAACGACTCGATCATTGACTTGCACCCGTTGCCTTGCAATCATAATGAGCCACTTTCTCAAACTAAGTCAGTCGATATTCTCCAGTCGTTAGAAATGAAGGTTGACAAATTATACTTAGATCTTAGCAGCCGCTTAACGCCACCTACAAATACATCTCGACGTAGTTTTAGCTGCCACCTGGGAAGAAAAACACAATAATCAACCACTGTTTGCTACTTCGGTTACTAAAACCTTAACCAGCATTGGTTGTCAGACTGATAACTTGGACCATAGCAGTAAATCTACTGACACACCCACGCCAGCATCTAATAGCATGCATACCCCTTCTCAAGCATCAAAAAAGCCTGCAAATAATGTTAGAGCAAGCAAACGTAAACAATCAAAGCAGGTTCACACTACATCCACAAAACTCTCGACTTTAGTTCCCAATATCTTACCGATTGGAGAAAGCAATATCACAACAATAAACGATCTTACGGATAGCAACGTGAATGGGAACGAGACTTCGAAATCCTCCAGTGCGTTTGATGCCGATCAGAATTATGCACCAGCACCTGAAAATGTAGACAGAACACACAATATCGTGAGCGTCGCTACTGATGGCCGCACTTTGCTTGGACATAATGACAACAATTTTTCTTGCTCCCTTAAAGCTGCAGTTCAACCTAAAGTGTTATTTTTATCTCGCTTAGCTGGAGACACGACCAACGATGATGTCTTAGCGAATGTGAACAATATTCTCCAATACAATAAAATGTTTGCTCCGTCCAATTTTATATCTTGTACAAAAATTGGGAACCACCAGCGTGTGTCATCATTCAAAATTATTATGCCTGAGTGGTGCTTCAACACTATTTCATGTAGCAGCTACTGGCCTCCATCGTGTATCATCAGGGAATTTGTTCCCAAACATCAACATCAAGAGTTAATTACATCAAGCCTTAATTCAAAAAACGGGCAAAAGAAATCTCGGCGTACTACGCCAACATAGGTGGCATGCGCTCTAAAATTAATGATTTATACGTCACTTCTGCAGTATCTAATTTCGACATAATTGGCTTTACCGAAACCTGGCTATGTGAAAGCATCAACGATGCTGAACTATTCAACAGTAACTTTGCAGTTTTTCGTCGTGATCGCCATCTTAATTGTCCAGATGCTCCTGTCGGCGGTGGTGTTCTGCTTGCTGTACGTAAAGAACTGCCAGTATCTCGACTTGATATACCTGACACTCTCGATCTGGAATACGTATGTATCTCACTAAACCTTCATCTAAGAAGAATTTTCGTGGCAATACTGTACATCCCACCGTCCGCATCAAACTCAACATATGACTTGGCGTATAACCTAACCGAACATATATGCCGCATAATGGAACCGTCCGACGATCTCATTCTTATGGGAGATTTCAATTTACCGCATCTGTAGTGGCGAATTTCTAACGATAGTGAACACTATCTTCCTTCGTCCAATAACCGACGAGAAAGCTACTTCATTGACGCCATTCTTTCAACTGGACTAAAGCAGATCAATGGCATCCACAACACAAACGGACGACTTTTGGATCTGATTTTTTCTACGAACTCATCTGATGTCTCTATTGAACGATGTTCATCTCCTCTACTTAATGAATCTTTACACCATCCAGCTCATCATATCAATTTTCAAATTAATGACGATATACTAGCGGAGCCTAATTTTGTAAATCTTTTTAACTTTAACTTCAAGAAAGTTGACTTTGATACGCTGAGTGAAGTAATGACCGAATGCGACTGGTCTTCGGTTGTGAATGAATCTAACGTAAACGTTGCAGCCACAAACTTTCATTCTATCTTATTCGGTTGCTTTGCTCGCTGTGTACCTTTGAGTAACTCTGTACCTTTGAAACGCTTTCCATGGATCAATACAGATTTAATAAATCTCAAAAATATGAAAATCAAAGCCTGGAAAGTGTACAGCTCGTCGCGTCTAGAGGATGATTATGAAGTTTATGAGGAATTACGAAATAGATTCGTATCTGAAACCTCATCTGCCTACTCCAACTATATGGACGAGCTAAGGCAGTCTTTCATAAGCCATCCCAAGCGTTTTTGGAATTTTGTAAACTCAAAAAGGTATCATGCCGGATACCCTAGCTCTTTTATATCTGACGGCATGGTCAATAATAACTCGCAAGCAATCAGTAACTTATTTGCAGATTACTTCCAATCCGCTTATGGACTACCTCTCTCCGATTTCAATAAACTTAATTTCAATTACCTAATAGACTCCCCTAAAACGACGTTGGGAATGAAAGACCTTTACATCGACATTCCCACTATCTTAAGACATATATCTCATCTTGAGAATAATTTTCACCCCTGTCCTGATGGATTACCGACCGTAGTGCTTAAACGTTGCGCTAATATCCTCTCACCACTATTAGCTCATCTTTTTAATATATCGATTTCGTCCGGTATTTTCCCAAACTTATGGAAATATTCTTCACTTACTCCTATCCACAAAAAAGGCAGCAAAGAAGTCGTGCACAACTATAGGCCAATCGCCAAATTACCATGCGTCGCTAAGCTTTTTGAAGCCATAGTTACCGAGGTATTATATTTTCACTCTAAGTCTTTAATCTCACCTTGCCAACATGGTTTTATTAAAGGTAAATCTACCACCACTAACCTTTTAGAACTTGCGAACTTAGTCATCCCTGCGATTGAAGAAGGTAAACAAGTTGACTGCATTTACACCGACCTCACGAAAGCTTTCGATAAGCTGGATCATGACATTCTTATATGTAAATTGCATCTTCTTGAGTTCCCTAATAAGTTTATAGACTGGGTTAAATCTTATCTCTCTAATCGCAAGCAAAACGTTCGATTTCGTGGCATAATATCAACTGACATAATTGCTACATCAGGTGTTCCACAAGGCAGCTACCTTGGTCCCATTCTTTTTGCCATTTATATAAATGACCTGATCACTTTTGTTCCAGGTTCTTCCATTCTACTGTACGCTGATGACGCAAAGATTTTTAATACAATATCATCACTTAATGACTGTACGATCCTGCAACGCAACGTGTCAAACTTCGCTAATTGGTGCACTCTAAACCGACTTTCACTAAACGTTGAAAAATGCTTAGTTATCTCATTCTCCCACAAATCATCTCCGATTAATTTCAACTACACTTAAAACGATTCTCTTTTAACTCGCTCCAAGAAAGTTCGTGACCTAGGAGTACTATTAAACTCCGCTTTCACTTTTAATGACCACATTGACTCAATAATAATAAAAGCCAACTGTGCACTTGGCTTCTTAAAACGACGATCTAAAGAATTCAATGACATTTTTCTGACTAAAATCTTGTTCTGCTCTCTGGTTCGCCCTATCCTAGAATACGGGTGCCTGATGTGGTCTCCGTATTATAAGGAGCACATAGATCGCATTGAGTCTGTCCAAAAGAGATTTTTAATTTTTGTTCTTAGTTCTTTCCGCTGGTCTGATTCTTTTCGTTTACCTCCTTATGAAAACCGCTTGCAATTATTGACCATGGACACTCTTGAAACTCGACGTCAAAATTTCAAGGCTCTATTCGCTGCGAAGTTACTCACTGGAAACGTGAACTCTGAGTTCTTGTTATCAAAACTTAACTTTCGGGTTTGCCACGGTGAACGTAGACATCATAGCGCCTTATCCATCCCGTTTCATAAAACCAATTATGGATTGAATGAACCAACCTGCGCAATAGCCCGAAGCTTTAACTCAGCGTATCAAATGTTCGACTTTAATTATACTGTTGATATGTTCAAGTGTCGGCTTAAACGACCGATTAATTATCTTTCATAATTACATGTGTAAATATTGTTGTTTTTTTGTAGTAATCATTCCGTTGATGAAATTGTCAATAAATAAAATAAAAAATAAAAATTTAGTATTAATTAGTGTTAGCTGGGTTTGTGAAGATCAATGATAGTGTAACGCGGCTCCGGCGATAGAATCTTTTGATTGTTTGAGATTTTTAGATACATTCAATATAATTGTGAATATATTTTGTAATGCTGGCGTTATCATTGTGAGTTGGTGGCGTGTACTGAGATTCGTGATCGGGGTGTAAAGTAGATCGTCGACGATTTCTCGCTTGTAGACGACGGTCGACAGACAATTCCGGGGTAAACCAAAGCGAGTGGCGCCTGAAATCTTGACTCCACCCCTTCTCCGCGGGAGCTAAGCCACCCGAAGTTGCCTTCTTTTGATTCCGGCGGGAAGAAAAGGGAGCGAAAACGAGTTTGCGAGTAGAACGGTAATAATCCTTCCGATCAGTTTGTCGCTGTTGCTCCCACATTTGTCTGGAATCTGGTGGCAACCGCTGCGTTGTCATAAACACAATTATGCTCTCCCATAAATTTTCGACCTAAAAATGCTTTATGTTCTGTATACATTCGCTAGTTCACACAACTGTTTAAATTTTTCATTTAAAAGGATGAACTTGATTTTAATAAAACAATACAAATTTCAAGTATTTATTAAAGGAGACGCAGACGACCGAGTCGACTGACTACTTGCCCAACAGTGCTCTCCTTAATTCTATCTTCTTAATTTATAACAGTTCAAATGTGCTTGGTTGACAAAATGATGAGACTCTATAATTTTGAATGTTCTCATGGGTTTGAAAGGTGCATGATTTCAAGTGAGTCTAGGAATGTGCAAGTGTGCTAAGAATATGTGGCTTAGGTGTATGACTGCAAGTGAGTCTGGGAATGTGCAAGTGTGTTTAGAATATGTGGCTGAGGTGTATGATTACAAGTGAGTCTAAGAGTATGCTAAGAATATGTGGCTGAAGTGTATGATATCAAGCGAGTCTAGGAATGTGCAAGTATATTTAGAATATGTGGCTGAGGTGTATGGTTGTGAGTCTAGGAATGTGCTGATTTTAAAAATATAGTGATTGTGGGATTTTTATAATGCTTAGTATAATTGTGGTACATGTATTTGTGTCTTAAATATTAATCTCGACATCCTCCCCCTCCTTGAACGATCCTAGTTTGAAGGTAAAAGGCTCCTTAGGAATATTTGTCCTTGGTGCTCGAGTTGGTTTGTCTGTGACCTCCCTTTGACGTCGGCGAATGGCATACCTCCAGACAGTCCATAGAATCGCAATAGCAATGTGAGGCTGTACCCGAGAAAATAATGATGAACATGATGGTTATTTAGCTGATCGGATGGTAGTTCTCGGTGCTGTAAGGTTGATATCTGTTGAAGTATATCTTCCCAATTTGTGTTTCTCTTTTGATGCTGGACATCGGAAGGCAACGTGTTTGTGAGCAGACTCAGGGATATATTTAAGTTGCTGAAGCTCGTTGTTGGAATAAAAGATTGATTTCTTTGCATGTTGAATTGTGATGTGCTTCTCATCATCATGGTGTCATGTCGCATTTCACACCCGGGCTGAAGCTGGAACAGTCCTCTACCATTTAATTTAGAAGTAAAAAGATAATTTTTACAGATGACATCGATAATCCGCTCTTGATCCAATGAGTACAACCATGTATTTGGCTTGAACGTTTGCACCCAAAGGTCACTGTTGTTTATAGGTATTCCAACACATTCCCCTAGTGATGGTTTTTTATGGTCCAGAAGAGTCATCTCACATCGGTTGTTCTGAGACATTCTGTTGAAGAGTGGATGATGCTGAATGCACAGAATTGTGACTTCCTCGGTTTCCTTGCATTTGTCGAATTCATGTTGTGTCAGTGGATAATAGTTGTTTCGTTTTAGATCTGTAAGTAGATACCTTGTGGATGTTTGTATGGTAATTGAATAATTTCTCATTCGAATAGGGATGGCTATCAGATGGAACATTTGAAAGTGATTGGAATAAGTCATAGGCAGCTTGATAACAAAAATTTTGAAGGATTTCATCACTCGAGCTTGTATCGTCATGAGCTTATATAGGGATATGTCGCCATTTCTTTCGCTAGACGGAATGTTAAGTGAAGACGAAAGAGTTCTCCGGATAATTGTAAGCTGCTCTTGAAGCTGCTTTGGCGTAAGCAATAACGGATTGATTGTTCCATGCTGCAAGTCTAATACCACATTCCACATCATACCCTGGGTTACTTCGTAATTACGTAATGCCATCATTAGACGGATGCATAATGTGGATAATATGTGTTGTTGGACAGAGTTGCTGATGTTATATGAGAGTTGTTTTAAGTATCTTGATATCGCTTGAAACTGTCCGTTAATGTGCCCAGTCTCCTTTTTATAAATATTCACTGTTGTTTCAACTATTGAAGTTTGATTTTTAATAAGTTGTTGTAATTAATGATCATTTACTCTTGATTTTTTAATTTCGTCTTCAAGGTAGTCAGCATACGCCGAGTTTTGGAGCCCGAAAAGCTTGTTTGCTATGTTCCCTATAATGTTGAGAGAAGCTCTTTTTTCTCTCGTGGGATTTTTCGGTCCGCCACCACTTTCGTGTAGAAACTCATTTGTTTGTTCGATATGAGTCATTTGCATTTTGAACTGTCGAAAGATTTACCAACATACTTCCCCTTGGGTAGTCAAAGCATTGCAGCAGATTTTCAATTCTGCTATGGCCTTTTGTATTTCAAGTAGCGCATGCCAATACTGCTGAAGGTCATAATATGTTACGATGTGCCATTCACTGCTAGCTACTTTAGTCTTTCCAATAGGCTCAAAATAAATTCCAGGATTGTGCGTAAATGGCTCACTGTTTATTGGAGAAACAGGTTCACTTAAAGCTGGCAGAATTAATTATTTGATAACAACAAGCATGCCTGGTACAATATTTTCGGAACCAGTTTTCCATTTAGATCTTTGTTGTAGCTCACAAATATATTCGAGAGACCATCGACGCCAGAACTCACTTCGAATGTATTGAATGCGGTTCCATCTATCAAGAAGTTTTGGGGTTGTTTGATCTGTTTGACTGTGAATGTTTGAAGTAAGAGGCTCTCCAATGAGAAAGTGGCCTGGCGTCAATGCTGTTAAGTCGTTTGGATCGTCCGACTTGGGTGTTATTGGACGGGAATTGAGAATTGCTTCAATTTCAGATGTAATAGTGCAGAGCTCCTCAAAGGTCAAAGCGGCCGACATTATGGACTTTTGTAGTAAGTGTTTTGCCGACTTGACAGCGGCTTCCCAAATTCTTCCAAAGTGAGGACTTCTTGGAGGAATAAAATGAAACTGAATGCTCCGTTGGGTAGTTATCCGATCTATTTCTCCCTGCGTTTGTTTATCATTCAACATTGTTTGGAGTTCTGCTAGCTGATTACACGCACCGACAAAATTTGTGGCATTGTCACAATAGATGTTTTGGCAACACTCTCGCCATGCGATAAATCTCTTGAGGGCAGCAATGAAGCCATCGGAGGAGAAGTCAGATACAACCCCTAAATGGCAAGCCTTCGTTGTGAAGCAGCAAAATACACATATGTACGCCTTTGTTGGTTTTTTCCCTCTCACTTTATAGTGCGTGTAAATTGGCCCACAGAAGTCAATGCCAACATTAATAAAGGGCCTTGCTGGTTGCACGCGAGAATTCGGTAAATTACCCATCCTTTGTTGAAATGTTTTTGGGTTGAACCTTCTACAACGGACACACTTATGGACAACTGTCGATGCTAGTCGTTTACCTTGAATAATCCAGAACCTTTGACGTGCGATGGCCTGAAGAGATTGAGGGCCAACATGCAGATTCTTCCTATGGAGCTGGATTAGCAGCAGTTTCGTGAACTCGTGTGAGACTGGAAGTAATATAGGATGCTTGGCATCGGAAGATATTTCTGCTTCCTGAAGTCGTCCACCAACTCTTATTAGCGAGTTATCATCCAGAAATGGTGAGAAATTGATCAATTTACTTTTTGGGTTGATTGATTTACCATGCCTTAATTGGGTGATTTCAGATTTGAATTCTTCCGCCTGCATTTGTCTTGTTATTATGATGTTTGCATTTTTCAATTTGGTATTTGTTAAGAGCTGACCTGTGAGCTCAGAGCCTTCCCCTTTAAATCGATTAACAGCGCGTCGAACATAAGCCATGATTTGCTGCAAACGGCTAAACGAATTTCTATGGTTAATTGAGTACATGAAATGTTTTCTTGATTCTGTGGCTGTTAAAACTGTCCGAGGGGTTTTTTTTTCTGGTAGCGTTGTTGTTTGAGCAATGTTCACACAAGGCCAATGTTCTTCAGGTTGTGACAGAAACCCTGGCCTCTTAAACCATGTAACCGAATTGATTATCTCACAAGGTCGAGAGCCTCTTGATACTATATCGGCTGGATTTGCCTTGGTGTTTATGTATCGCCACTCTGCTGGGTTAGTTATATCCTGTGTAGAAGAAATTATATTCGCTACGAAAGTGTGATATGAAGATGGTGTAGATTGGATCCAGCCCAGGACTATTTGAGAGTCAGTCCAGTAATGTGTTTTGTTGATCTTAATTTCCAACAATTTTTTTACTCTGGGTACCATCTTGGCCATGAGGTGGGCAGCACATATCTCTAATCTAGGCAAGGTCACAGTGCGAACTGGTGCCACTCGTGATTTCGAGCAGAGAAGATTCACTGTGATATCTCCGTTGTTACCTAGGCTGCGTAAGTAAATAGCTGCCCCGTAAGCCCTTTCGCTAGCATCTAAGAACGCATGTAAACTTATAATAACCCTTTGTGTTTGCAAAAATCTAAGGATTCGAATTCTTTGAAACTCATTTAACTCGTTACAAAATTTAAGCCAGCGTGTGTGGAGTTCTGATGGTAGAGGCTCATCCCATTCGAGTTTAAGAGACCAAAGCTCTTGCAAAAATATTTTTGCCATTACCACAACTGGGTTTATTAATCCAAGCGGGTCTAATAAATGTGAGGTATCGCTCAAAACTGTGTGTTTTGTTATAGTTTGTGTGTTTGTCCAAGATGCACTAACCGCAAACTGGTCCAATTAAGGGTACCACGTTAGCCCCAGAGTCTTGATACTGCTGTCTGCAGTACTATCAATGTTTAGTTGAAGCTCTATATCCTCCTTTGGTATGTTCGTCAAGAATCGCTCGTGATTCGCGCACCATTTTCTAAGTTTGAATCCAGCTGACTCAAGAAGTTCTCTTAGTTCCGCTTGCATCTTGAGAGCATCTTTTAAGCAGTTGCTTCCAGTTATCACATCGTCTACATAAAAATCCTTGAGTGCACGTGATGCTCGCTAATGAGATACCTTGGCTGGGGTGGCCAATTCCGAAAGACATCTTGTCGCCAGATATGGAGCTGCAGTCGTTCCATAGGTAACTGTACATAGCCTATAATATTTCAAGGGCTGACCTTCATTGTTTCTCCATACAATGAGCTGTAAGTTGCGGTCTTCTGGGCCGATAAGTACCTGACGGTACATTTTTTCGATGTCTGCGGAGAAAATATATCGGTATGTTCTAAAGTGCAGAAGTATCGAGAATATATCGTCTTGTATATTTGGCGCCTTTAGCATGATATCATTCAACGAGATGTTTGTCGAGGTTTTCGCAGACGTATCGAAAACCACCCGAAGTTTGGTGCTGCTGCTAGATGGTTTGAGAACACAATGGTGTGGAATTGTGGAATTGTGAAATATGTCCCAGCCTCAAATATTCATTCAGAAAATCCACATTTTGTTTTTTAATGCTTGGCTGTCGACTAAGCCTTCGCTCAAGTGTTAGAAATCGGTTGATTGCCAAGTCCCTGGACTGTCCCAATACTGACAGGTTTTAGCATAATGGAAGTTGAACTTCGAATCGACCTTGCTGATTGCGTCGTAGGCTAATAGGCAGGTCCTCTTGCTGAAGAGCTGAAGATGTTGGCATCTCTTCAAGTGCCCAAAAACTTTCAAGTCGACGATCTAAATTGATGTTGCTTATGCCACAAAACAATCCGGCTGATGTTTTTAGTGACGCCCGCCCTAGGATTACCCCTCCAAAGACAGTGTTTTGAAGTGTTGGTAGGTTTTTGCCAAGTTTCAATTTGCCTGCTGTCGTTAGGTCACAGTAATGCTCTGCTCCTAACAACAAATCAATGCGCTTTGGCTTGTTGAGCGTTGAATCAGCCAACTTGACGTTTTGTGGAATTTTGTCTCTATAAATATTTGTGGCTGAACTGAGGAGATATCAGGTATTACATAAGCCTCTATTCTTGCTGTAGAGCCTGAGTTTTTGGACTCAATAGCTATACTCACTCTTCTCGTTGTGTGAGTTTTTATGGAACTTATGACCAGAAATTCCCACTTTCTTACACATGCGCTCAGTTATGAAATTGAGCTGTGATCCTGAGTCCAAAATAGTTCTGCAATCTTGAACTGCTTCATGGTTCATTTTTATTGCCAGTACAGCAGTGCCCAGTAGAATGTAGCCATTCTGTAACTCGTTTGAAGTATGCGCTGCAAGAGCTGTTTCGCCTGTGTTGGCGCTTTTACGTTGGTCAACTCTGTCTTTCACAGGCTTGTATCCACTAGATGCAAAAGACTGTTGTGCTTCTTTGAACACTTCAGGCAGCTTCTTGATGAACATTTACTGACGGAATGGCCTTCTTTTAAACAATTGATGCAGAGAAATAGTGCCTTCGCTTGTTTGTAGCGATCTTGTGGCTTTAATTTTTAAAAATTTTCACAAGCAAATATCTTGTGATTACCCTTACATTGCTGACACTCGCCTGGGGTATTTTTAGATGTCATCAAGGTAGCCCTTGTGGGGATAGCTGATTTATGTTGTCCCAACTGCCGCCGTTTATGGCCTAATGCTTCTAGCGATTGGAATCGATGTTCTAAAAATTGCAGGAAAGTATCGACTGTTTGGCACTCACGAGGTCTATTTAATGACTGTTCGTACAGAGTGTGGGTGGTTTTATCAATCTTTTTTAGAAGTAAATGCAGCAAGATGGGGTCCCATGTCTTTGTTGATATCTATAAGCTCTCTAGTCCCAACAAACATTCATTAGTAGTGTCATGAAGCCTCTTAAGGGCTGAAGATGATTTCGAAACAATTTTTGTTTGTGAAAGCAATCTCTCAATGAGTGCCGAAACTAATAGTCTTTGATTGTTGTACCTACCCTGGAGTATACTCAAGGCAGTGTCAAAGTTGTTGTCGGAGAGGTGCAGGTGCCTTATGAGCCGCTCGGCCTCGCCTGCCAAGTTGTTTTTGAGGTTCCACATTTTTTGTGTACTCCCCAAGGGCTATTCGTGCACCATTTGGTGGAAGAGATCGTAAAATTGCTGCCATTTCATGTAATCTCCTTCAAATTTATGCTCGAGCGGCTGGTGATGGACCTTCGCACCTCTCCAAACATTGTGTGAGGCAAATTGTCGCATCTCGAAGAGAATCTTCGATGACGAAGTAGCTGCTTGGGTCGTTACCAAATACACTGACGTCATCAGCAGCTCCGCAAACTTCTAGATGAGTTTACCAAAGCTCAACCCAATACTGCTTCAGAGTTGATAGTTTTGTTGCAAAAACTTGTCTTGGTTGTGTTGACTCCAAGTCATTCAAGCCCTCAATGATGTGAACCATTGTTTCCGCAACTGCCTTTTGTTGTCGCAAAGTATCCCTTTGAAAAACACGGATGATCAGAGTAGTAATCTGCATGTGGCTGCAGCTTTGAATTTGCTTTCTCAAAGGTAGCCCAAAGCTGGTCCAAATGTTCCAACTTCCCCTGAAGATATGAAGTTGTCTTCTGGGTGATTGAGTCTTTCCTGTAGTTGGTGATCACACTTTCCAGTTGACTACCAACTTGGTTCTGCTGCTCAGCTAACTCCTGGACGAATTTTTGAAGATGCTCCATCACGTCGGGGTCACCAGAAAATCTATGATTCAAATAGAACAATACAAATTACAAGTATTTATTAAAGGAGACGCAGACGACGGAGTCGACTGACTACTTGCCCAACAATGCTCTCCTTAATTCAGTTTAAATGTGCTTGGTTGACAAAATGATGAGACTCTATAATTTTGAATGTTCCCATGGGTTTGAAAGGTGCATGATTTCAAGTGAGTCTAGGAATGTGCAAGTGTGCTTAGAATATGTGGCTGAGGTGTATGATTGCAAGTGAGTCTAGGAATGGGCAAGTGTGTTTAGAATATGTGGCTGGGGTGTATGATTGCAAGTGAGTCTAGGAGTATGTTAAGAATATGTGGCTGAAGTGTATGGTATCAAGCGAGTCTAGGAATGTGCAAGTATATTAAGAATATGTGGCTGAGGTGTATGGTTGTAAGTGAGTCTAGGAATGTGCTGATTTTGAAAATATAGTGATTGTGGGATTTTTATAATGCTTAGTATAATTGTGGTACATGTATTTGGGTCTTAAATACTAATCTCGACAGTACTTGTTTTCGTGTCTTTGCACTAATAAGTCCCATGCTACATCATAGCTCCCCTCGGTATGGTTTAAAAGACCTTCAGCTTCCCCGCATATACTGCTCTTCAGGTAGTGCAACTTTTCTACATTGGAAATCGACTGACGGCTATGCACCAATGAAATAAACAAATCACGGAGAGGAACCCATTCAATATAATCTCTTGCGAACCTAGGAAGATTAATTCGTGGTAAGTTGAGGTCGTTTTCCTTATGTCTTTGAGCTTCTTCTGCTTGTTGGACAGTTCCCACTCCCTTCATTTACTCCACTATCTCCGATGAAAACACCAAATGGCTTTCTTCGAATTTTCCAAGCTCATCATTTTGGAAATATTCCCTCTCTATGTCATTTTCCACATTTATCAAATTTAATTTTTGATTATGCGTGTGAGTAAAAGTATCGTGTAGTCTCGGGACCTTTTCATTTAATTTGAAATAATAAGAAGCCGTTTTCCGGCTCTTAGGGTCCTTTTTATAATTAGTTTGAAGCCGTACTAGTTGTTCGGCATTCAATTTTTGTTGGATTATTAAATTATCCATTTTAACTGCACAACGGTCTTATAAAGCAATTACCAGAGAATTGCGACGTGAAAAATAAATGCAACAATATGCAGCAAATGCAATCAATTCAAAAGAACTGCGATGTGATAATAAAACAACGATATGCAACAAATGCAATCAATTCAAAGAATTGCGACGTGCTAATAAAACAACAATATGCAACAAATGCAATCAATTCACAAAATTGCGACGTGATAATAAAAGCAAAAACATGCACAAATGCAATTAATTCAAAGAATATAGGCAATAAATAGCACCACATGTAACAAAGGAAAATTTAAAATTTTACTCACCAGGTTATGACCGCTATCTCAATACACTGTTACATTCAACACTGTTACATTCAACACTGCTATCACTATTTATTTAAACCGCGTGAAGTCCCGTTTAAGCGTTCACACACAATCCTTATCCGGTTCGAAGGACCAAAGTGTTTCGTAAAACTCCTTTCACAATGAAAACTCACTAAGTCCTTTTAAGGAACAAATGTTTCGTAGAAAACTCTTTCACAATGAAAACTCACTAAGTCCATTATACCAAAATTTATTAAACTTGTTCAATGCGATTCACAACTATTGAAAATGATTACTTCACATTAAACTTGTTCCAAGCGGTTCAAAACTATTTAGGATGATTATTTCAAATTAAACTTGTTCCATGAGATTCAAAACTATTTAGGATGACTACTTCAAATTAACACGATTTAACAAAACGAATAAGTAACTATATGTTTAATACAATTTAACTATTTATAATATTCAATCCAAACGAATTTGCAATCAGCAACGAATACGATCAATGTTTCACGAAAACTAAACTAAAACCGTAAACCTTCAACTTATTTGAACTCAAAAGTATCGGTACTCATTACCGCAAACTCTTAAATAAAGGTATTTTAAAATATCGGTGTTTTTGAACCGCAAACATTAAACGATGTTAAAAGCTAGCACAAATAATTCCAGTTTGAGTGCCGCTGTTTGGCTGAATTTGTTGCTGACCAGCTGCTGACATCCCTTGCTGTCAAAATATTAAATGTCAAACCAAGTCCGTCGCCCGTTCCCAAACAGCAGCTGTCACCGACATTTAAGAGGTAATGTTCAATTTGTTTTCGTACTTTTAATTGCAATTTATCTTTTAGGTCGACTGCAAACATAAGCATAAGTAACAATTGAAATAAAAGTTCTATATGATTGAAAAATTTTGAAATAAGCAACAAATCGACTTACGTGTTTGATGCTGTTTAAAAACTTTGTTATTTTGTAAGCATATAAAAAAGAAGATGTTATTTATGGACTTTGTTTTATATTATTATGTATAGTATGTTCACTTATATCCACACACCAAATCTAGCAAAGTGCATTCATTCCTGTAGTCTAGAACTAGCTATTTAGTCAGTGAATAGTCAGTCAGAAATTGTCCAATAAATTAGTAGTCGACTCGAACGACTTTTAATAAATACTACAGGACCAAACAGCGACACCAGTAAGATCTTGAAAAGGTATTCGGTCTGGTGATCCAAGCAGCTTAAAGCTGGCTGAGCCGACTTCGCGCTTGAATTTTGCTACGTGAACGTTGATTCTCTTAATGCAATATCATGCAAACACTTTTAATGGAAACACAGGCAGCCATCAGTTCCATAGTATTGCCAAAACCGGCAATTTTTTGTACTATGCCCTTTATGCAGGCATGAAAAGCACAATCGAAAGTCTTCCAATTTTTCCCAGCGCTGGTTTACATTGAGTTTCTCAAAGAAGTTTTTACATTGTGGAAGCATATGGTCGCTTCCATTGAAATAGCACTTGCCTGACCTTTCATCGCTTTTTACAGGCCGCCTCCATTAACAATTTCCCATGGTATACCATTTGAAATTGCTAGGGGAGGCAGCCTATGGCATGCCATATTTGATGGCATGCCATAAATGGTAGGACATATGGTATGCCATACGCTTAACCATCTGCTTGGCAATATTTTGACAATTCTTGACTTTCAAAATGGCGCTGAACCGTGGGCATGCTCCATTTCTTATAAAAAAATGTAGGAATTCTGAAATTTTAGGGATTGTAAGACCTTGGTGAGTAATCCAAATAGTTTACAGTGCATGAACTGGTGGGAAACTGGAGAAAAGTCGAACGATGATACGGCAGTTTTTTTAAAGAAATATTTTTTTCAATTTCCAATGATGAGTAAGTAAATGAAACTGCCCATTGATGATCGGCGGACTTTTTTTAATTGACCCCCTCTCCCATCGTATCCCAGCATGTCAAAAAATAGTTTCACCTGCATCTAAAATTTCAAACGCTTATCAAAAAAGAAATTTATCCTGCAAGTGGAATTTTCATCCACAGCAGAATTCCCTCGCTTTGCACTTCAAGAAACTTTTTCAGAGCATTCAACGCACAGATGAAGCACACGTCCTCACCGTTCAGAGGCATTTTCGAAATGATATGGCATGCCAGGAAATTTTCCACGCATCAGATGGCATACCATAAATTGACAGTCGTTGCCATCGCATATGGCAGAGTGAATTGCCAATCGAGTCCCGGGTTTTACTTGCATAGCCCTTTGTGGCGGTGGCGGCAGTGGTAACGGTTTTACGATAGAGACGTTTGCTGGTAGCATTAGACATACTACCCTTGCTATCTTCCCAAGCAATTCGGAAAAATGCACCATTGTAGCGCATGGTAAAATATCAACCACATGACGTGCCCAATCGAATTGCTTACTATTTGGCAATTAAGCAATTAACTGTTCCAAAAGCGTCATATTTATCAAATGCTGTTCCACGCCAGAAGACTTCAGAAATGCCATAATATAATGTACTAACGTGGAAAATGCGACGATGTGCTCAATTTTGTTTTCAGTATTGACTGGAAATTTTTGTAACTTGGCAAGTTGTGAACGTACTAATTATTCCGCTCGTCCAAATTGGGACTCCGACTTTTTTTTGGCGGCAGACATTAGACATTATATTAGTATAAAAAAAATGGCTTCCGTGGCTGGATCACTTAAACTTTTTTGGTAGGCGCAATTATGATAAATGAACAATTATGATAAATGAAAGCTGCTGTGACAATTATGATAAATGAAAGCTGCTGTTGTAGCAGGATAGTTTGCATAGAACAATCTCTGGTTTCCCGGAAAAGATTGGCAAATCATATAATTTTAATACTGGGCTCTTAGTTGAACGGGTCAGACTCAAATATCTAGCAGTGCTATCTTTCATAGACTCCGATTTGCTGGCAGCAACTTGGTTAGCGGTGTAACTAAAGCTACGGTCATACTTCGCTACTTTTTGCGCTGCGCAACACAAAAAACTGCGTTGATAGAAAGTAGCGATGTGTGATCAATGTAGAAACCTTGAAAACTGCGCCTGCAACCAGACTGCGGTCGCAACTTGCAGCTTAAAAAGTAGCGATGTATGAAGAGCTTTTCAATGAGTTGCGAGTGCAGCAAAAAAATATTGATTTGGTTGAAACTTTGCTGCGGCTGCGTCTGCAGCTTTTCGTTTTGCTATTGCCGATTCAATTAGTGCCTTGAAAAATGACAGTATTTTGTGTATGGTAGTGATAGCAATTTTAATATTTTTTACGGTATGTATTTGAAAATTTGTAAATGGTAGACTATTAATTTTGTTTAACCAAATAGGATATGGCTAAATACAATTGGACGAAAGACACAGTATCTTTGATTGAAGGAAGAGCATTTTTCATTAAGAGAAGTTATGGGCGATACGGTTTATTCTAATTATAAGTCTATGTTATAGCTATTTTGCAAAATCTAACTTAAATATTAAAAACTGATAAATAAAATTTACGTAAATCATTCTATTCTAATGTTTCAAAGCAAATTTGTTTAAATTTGTTTAAATAATTGAAGGAAGAGAATTGTTCACTTGGGCTTATTGATTTTCTCATCCAAGTGTCTTTTTTTTATTAAAGGAGTCACCAGTTGTAAAAGTTCATCAAAATCACTACCCGATATTCTCAAAAAGTTTTTATAAAATGCTTCGTCATCTAAACACAATTCATTTAACAAACAATGCACACCTTCATAGTGTTCTCTATTTGCGATCCACGTCCTCACCCAGCAGCTTCTGCTTTTGCTTTTCTTTTTTCGTTTATTAAAAACTATAACTAAACAAGCCGCAGCCAACACTTCTGGATCATCGAAATACATACTAACACAACTGGTTGAGACTTCATAGCAAACTAAATAGTAAAATACGGCAACAGAGGTTGCACGCAGCAAAAACTGCGAGTTATGTGTGAACAACTTTAAAGTTTTCTTCGCAAGAAGTTGCAGCTACCCGGTTGCGCGCAGTAAAAGTAGCGGGTTGCACCCACCATGTGTGAACAGAGTTAGCAGTTTTTGCTTCTGCAACCTAAAAACTGCGCAATAAAAGTAGCGATGTCTGACCCAAGCTTAAGGCGATCGTCTACTTCTCGCAATGAAATATGCTGGCGCTATGTTTTTCTGTATGGCTTCAGAATTTACTTGTAACTTGTCAATGAAATATGCTGGCGCTATGTTTTTCTGTCTGGCTTCAGAATTTACTTGCAGCTGTATTGACTTGTAGCTGTATTTAATTGTTGCTATTTTTCCCTAGTATTCAAGGTTACTTTGTTGTTTTGATGTTTTTGTGTCGTCTTCGAGCTACAAAAACTCCTTGCCGTCAGATGCAACTTGCTTTTGGCTTTGTAGCCCAGTGAAATCCTACATAAAAAAGGCGAAACTTCGGAAAAATTAGGCGAAAGCTGAATTTTGGTGTGAACCTTGGTACTGGTGTGTTGAACAAAATGTCAAAAGTCCCCATCAATTCGAGTGCTGCGTCACTTTTTATACGGGGTCAAAGGTCACCAAAAGTGACCTTTCCTAAATATCTCAGTAACGGTCACGTCTTTCGAAAAACAATGTATGACGAATTTGTAGCTTAAACAATTTCCAACAAAAAAGATTATATAATTTTTTCCTGTAATCATAACCGTTTTTGAGATATTTTGATCTAAACATTTGATACTAACAGCATCCTCTTTCTCAGGGCATGTAAATATTATCCGATTTTGATTACGACTTGGAAAGTTTGTGAGTTTGTTTTTTTATGTTTAAGAGGCGCATAAAAAAAAACAAGTAAACAAACTTATCTACCATACTCCAGGGTAGGTGGAAAAGGGTGCTCCGAAAAGTTACCACCACCCCCCGCCCCCCTTTGCCATATAACTTGTAGGGACGTCTGCTCGCTACTCTCTTTTCGGAAATAAACTGTATTGCTGCATCATTGGTATGGGATTTTCCACGAAGAAGCAGAGCAAGACAACAACATTGCACGTGAAACTAGGTTTTGTAACATATCACGGCGCTAGGAGTATGAAAAAGCAAGATAAAAACATGGCATAATTCTGTAAACGCTCATTCTTGACATTATAGGGGCTCAACCCGCTGCAGACTATCCCCTAATAATAAGTTTTTTACCAATCCTGTGATGACTACGTAGCGCCAAAGGGACATGACACGTTTCGAAACCAATTTGCACCTGAAATTACTTGACCTTGCCCTGATCGTTCATGGGATAAGACGGTATGGAAGAAAAAACTAAAAAACCGGCTATTTCGGGATGGTTCGTTTGCGGGGGTGGGTAGGATGGGGGTAGGATTTGTGTGTAGGGCTAGTCTCACGATTTCAATTATAGACAATTTACAGGATAAAAAGTGATCCTATCTTGTTTAACAGTGCGCAAAGAGTAGGCAACGAGCCCATTTCTGAATATTTGGGATGGATGCTCAGGGATACCATTTCATGGCAAAGGGGGAGGGGGGAACTTTTCGGAGCACGCTTTTCCATCTACCCTGGAGTATGGTAGTTAAGTTTATTTACATGTTTTTTTCATGCGCCTCTTAAACATAGAAAAACAAACTCACAAACATGCCAAGTCGTAATCAAAATCGGATCATATTTACATGCCCTGAGAAAGAGGATGCTGTTAGTTACAAATGTTTAGATCAATATATCTCAAAATCGGTTATGGTTACAGGAAAAAGTTATATAATCTTTTTTGTTGGAAATTGTTTAAGCTACAAATTCGTCATACATTGTTTTTCTGAAGACGTAACCGTTACTGAGATATTTTGGAAAGGTAACTTTTGGTGACCTTTGACCTTGTATAAAAAGTGACGCAGCACTCGGATCGATGGGGACTTTTTGACATTTTGTTCAACACGCCAGTACCAAGGTTCACACCAAAATTCAGCTTTCCCCTAATTTTTCC
>OX376375.1:90405017-90438357 GCA_947369275.1 Nemotelus nigrinus | reverse complement strand
AATTTAACGTTTTGTTTCGACTTTCAATATCTCGCGGCGTTATACAATGACTGAAAATTGTGACCAAAGTGAACAACAGTGCCGTTGGAAACTCATACAGAGAGAATTTACCTAAAAATTATTTTATTTTAATATATATGAGGTATATAAGAGGAACCCCTTATGAATATATGAGACTCTAAGCAAGATGGCGTTGAGAAATGCGGGAAGTCGTCGGCAAGGGAGTATTAGTGAGCTGTATTTCGCAATGGATGAAACAACGGGATTGAGACTGTAGAGTCTTGGGGAAGAGTTCAACACTACGCAAGTTTACTAAGTGGATGCCACAAATTCTCTTTTCAATCAAATGTGATAGAACAAACAAAATAAAGTAAAATAAAACAAAACACAACCAAATGAATCAAATGGAACCCCACGGAGATCTCCTGCAATACCTGAAACCCCCCCGTTTTTTCCCCTGATACAATTTATTCATTTCTACACTTGAGTTGTGGGGTTGAAATTCAAAGTCCCCAAAATGATAAAATTGATAAAACGTTATTTGGTCATTTAGACTTTTCCAACGAGACACATTGTATCATGGCTAAAACGACCGCCATGTTGAGGATAGGGTGGGAAGCAGAAAGCCGCGCAGAGACGTGGGACGAGCGAGAAGGCCATGAGATCATGCTGTCTCGCCTACCGAGATATGCGTCTGCAGTCAAGAATAGAGGATTGAATGAAGTCGCAATCTTGCGATTAGGTGGGGAAGGCTCAAATGCAGTGTCGTTTGGCTTATTGTGATATGTTGGGGGTTATTTTACCTTCTTTTATTTTTACTTCTGTTTTTTATTCTTGCTACGAATGAAAGAATTGGAAATGAAGGGAGTTTGCTCGGGCCAATGAACCTATTTTCTCTGGTTTTAATAGATGTTGCGTAGGTCAAGTGCGAGTGCCAGTGAAGTCATGATATGACATGACGCTACGCTTACGCACTAAGTTACCCTTTCTCTTTGTTGTTGTTGCCTTCGTCTGGTAATATTTCTGTGTTCAGGGGTGGAAAGTAAATTGGTGTCCAGCATCTTGGGCTGACCGTCGACCGGTTGTCGTGCCATAGCTCAACTGTGGGTAGAGTGCTAGTGGCCATAATTAGAATGATAGGTGAAAGAAGTTAGTTTAGTATGAGTTTAGTTCAATGATGCAAAGAGACACGGCATCTTAATTCAGCTAAAATGCTTTTGCTTTTGGTGGCTTAAATTAAAAATTAAACATTGAAATTGAGTTGAAATTTGAGTATGAGTGATAATTCAATTAATAAAATAAGGGGCCATGGAGGAGAGAGAGCACAATGACAGCCTAAGAAACAACGGAAAGATCCCACAATGGCTCATGAATTTCTAAGTCTGTGTGTCAGTTTGAGTAATTGCACTAATATCATAAGTAGTTGATCAAAATAGACCTGGAAAACCTGTTTGAAAAGTTATGATAGTGCTTATTCACGAGACATTGTGAGGGGTGCGATAATGAAAAGCTCTGAGTGCTGCTGCTAATCCTGTCAAGGTTCACTTGTAGACCATTAACGAGGCTCTGTATTGATAAGTATTGTAGACGGCATGCTATGCGAGAGCCATTCAGTGCTTACGATCGCGCTCCCAATTGTGGGGATTGACTACATGCCTCAGTCGATGTACTATCACAGTCCCTGGGCTCCAACGGGATGTTGAAGTTGTTACTGTATCAATTTTTAAGTTAGGTTCTCCCACGATCCTTTCACACAGAGAGGATCCGCCGAACCCTATGTTCTCCCATCCAGAACCTTGTTTGCGCACTTCAATATCTTTTTATTTATTTTTACCTCAATATGTGCGAGCCGATGCCCAAATGCATGCGAGATGCCGAAACTTCAACTCATCACACAAGGGTATCCCGTGATGGGCTGTCCCACATTGCCCAACCTCTGATGTCGAAGTCAGCTGTATTCCATCATCCACCTAAAAGGGGCATAATCGGGTCAAGCTCTTTGGTCATCGATCTCAGAGGGAGCAGTGCGCTATATTCTCAATAAGCTGTTCCAGAGCCGGCTCTGGTAGCAGAGGTAAAAGGATCAAATAAACTTGGCATAACTCTGGAGGCCAAAATAACTATAATGTATTCTAGATTAAAATGAAATTGAATTGAAATTGAATATATTGAAATGAAGTGAATTGAAATGTTGTCAGTAATGTTCCAGATTGAAGTAAAATGATGTGACATCGAATAAATGAAATGAGTTGAAATGAAATTAAGTCGGGTAATATTTTATTCAATCTAATTCTGACAAGATGTTAATGACAGGGAATCTCTGTGTTCATTTGTATGTAGGTGTCCAAGTTGTCAGAGTGAGCCATAATGAAAGATCACCACTTTATCAACGTGACGTGAATTTAAGATTAATACTAGATCTCTCCTTCATTTCCGCCCGGTCACATCTGCTCCTAACGATCAGTAATGCCTGATCAAGGTGAAGCCGTAATATGCGAATCAGAGCTAAGTAATTGTCAATTAATTATTATTATTAAAATTATTAAAATTAATGTTGTTCAGAATAGTAGAAGAGAAAGAATAAGAATGTAGAAGATTGGTCCAATACCAGTGATGTCTTAAAAAGAGTCAGGTGAGTGCGTGCCGCCGCTGAGAATCACGCACAAGAAAAGGACAAACAATTAAAATAACGACAACCAATGCTAACGATCGTTGTGATTGGTCCGATTACTGCTGGGTGGTATCCTCGCCTCTTCTTCTCTATTTCCATTTTCCTATCATCGTTCTTTATGATGCCATAAGTTGCTTGTTAGTGATGTCAATTAGATGTGATGATGAAGTCCGAGCTTGTGCAAAAAGAGCTGTGGAACGAAAACCGAATGAGAATGGAAATGCTGAGGAAAGCTGATCCTACTCCACGAATCCACTGCTGTTGTGAGGACTCGTGGGCAGCTCCCGCCGCCAAACCCATGCCTTGTTTCTGGCCCACTCTTATGTATGAAATAGTGACGTGAAGTCAGGTGAGGAGTGGGCATTAGAGGATTGAGTTAGCTAAGACCGACTAATTGACTGCCTATTGTGATTAGCTCAGTTGGGCCATGATTGAATGAATGTGCCCATCATATGGAAGCTGGTTGGCAGTGCACATTAGTGTGACGAATGAAAATGCTGGTATGCCCATAATGCATTTTCGTCCCCCACCAACTAAACGGGGACTCTTCAGTGGGCTTGGGGGGTAGGTGGCAACATGAATGTGCTCCATCCTCAACACATGTCCAGTTGACAAGTGAATAGATTTTCAACGAAACTTTTATATTATTGTTATTTGTATTTGTATTTTTCTATTTTTCTCTCATGGATAAACTTAAACTTAAAGTTAATGATGATGATAATAATCATCATCATCATGATGACAATAAAAATGAGAATTTGATACGAATTAATATATTTTTAATATGTTTTCAGGATTGGTTGAGTAATGTGATCATTATGATTTTAAAACTTCAATTCTAAAGTTCTCTCAAAAGTTGGATATTATACATATTTATATGTAATATGAGGTAAGGATTTGATACGACTAATGAGTTAATATGTTTTCAGGTTTTTGGGTGGGTAATGTGATCATTGAGATCTTAAAAACTTCAAAATTCTAAAATTATCTGAAATGTTGGAAATTATGAATGTTTATAGGTGCTATGATGTAAGGATTTGATACGGATAATGAGTTAATATGTTTTGATTTAATATGTTTTCAGGATTGGCTGAGTAATGTGATCATTAAGATCTTGCAACTTTAAATTCTAAAATTCTCTGTAATGTTAGATATCTATTTCTATGTAATATGAGGTAAGGGTTTGATGCGAATAATGAGTAAATATGTTTTCAGGATTGGATGAGTAATGTGATCATTAGGATCTTAAAAATTTTAAAGAATTCTAAAATTTTTTTCAAAATTCAAAATTTTTACAAATTTCAAAATTCTCTGAAATGTTGGATATAACTATTTATATGTAATATGATATGTAAAATGAGGTTAAGATGATGAGTTTATATGTGTGCAAGGTTGGATGAGTGATCAGGTAAGGGTGTGCAAGGGAATATGGTCACTAAAATTTTAAAAATTTTAAAAAACTTAAATTCTAAGGAACTTCTGAAATGTTGAAATTTATATTTATATATATATATCTATAAATATATATATATATATATATATATATATATATATATATATATATATATATATATATATTTATATATTTGTTTTATTTTATTTTACTTATTTATTTATTCATTTGCATGTAAGACTGACGTTAAGATTCTTAGACCTCCCCAACCAATTTTACAAAACCCTCCAAACCCTTAGGAGGTACATATCACAAAACCAAACTCCCTTGTAAATGATATTCAACTTTGGCAAAATCAAATCTGCCTTCATGGCCCCATTGATTGTGAAATGGAATCAGTGTCCAATTATTTTCCATTACTTTAATTTTAATTTTTAATTTTATTTCTATTTTTATTTTAATCTAACGGGTACGATTAGTATCACCACTAAATCAATTTTCAAAAACCCAAAACCAAAACCAAAATTAATGTGTGTGTGTTAATGTTTTAACTCACATGTTTCCAATATGGCGAATCCTTTGGCTCCCTGCTCACACTCACTGTCACTGTCTCTGTTTTGTTTTTTGTTTGCTAAGTTCTATTTTATTTAACTTTATAGTAGGGGAGCCCGGGATGCTAAATTTGCAGTTACTAAAGCGTTGTGAAAAATAAAAAGCATACAATACATTTACAGCATATTTTAACGTAGCATACTTCTCGCATACTATTGTAAAATTGTTAACTCTCTTCTCATAATCTTAATACCAGTTTATAACGTTAAAAGTTAGTTGGAACCTAACGCTAAAACATTCAAGACGCACAACCTTTCATCATTATTGTTAGCCTACCTAGTTTCTTAATAAATTACTTAATTAAATTTATCGCCGGTGTTATTTATTTGACATTTTGGTGCCGAAACCCGGGAACCTTTAATTAGTGAGAACAGAACGTATCGTAAAGAATTCTGGTAGAACCTCGTGTCTCGCAAAAATGGATACCAGTGAACGTACGGTATATCGCGGACAAATCACAAAATTGGTGAAAAGTGCACATGAGTACTTAAATAGTTCCATCTCTCCTATTCATGACACTGTTGATTCTTCGGTAATCGAAGAAGAATTGGTTTCATTTATCGATCGTTTAACGGCGGCAAAAACTACTCTTGATAAAATTAATTGTGAACTCAGACCTTCAATCAAAGCCGAAAACGCTACAAAAGAATTCGAATCCATCTGCGAATATGAGGATAAAGCTACGGGAATGTTGGCCAGGCTTAATCATCGCCTCAAGACAATTCGTGGGTCGTCTGATTGGGCAGCTAGCGGTACCCGCCAGCAACGTGTCCGAACGGAACAACATCGTTCAAGTAGCTCTTGTAATTCAAAACTACCGAAACTCTCTTTGAAGGTGTTTAATGGCAATTTCATTGAATGGATCCCATTTTGGGAACGGTTTAGGACGGCTGTTCATGAAAGGCAAGATATATCAGGTGCTGATAAATTTAACTACCTATCAAGCAACCTCGCAGGTAAGGCGGCAGAATGCATTGCCGGGTTCACACCCAGCAGTGCTAACTATGATGCTGCTCTTGCTCTTTTATCAGAACAATTTGGTGATAATGATCGACTGGTTAGCCATATAATGCATAATTTGATGAATATGCCTAAAATTTCTTCTCGACATGATATTGTTAGCCTTCGCACATTGTATAACAATGTAATTGCAAACACCAGATCTTTAACAGTGCTGAATGTTCCATCCACACAATATTCAATTATGTTAAGAACATTATTGCTACGATGCTTGCCCCGTGAGCTTGTATTGGAGTATCACAGAAAATGTGCTGATAATAAGTTTGAAAAATTATCTTCTGCTATCAGTGATGACGAAAATGTTTCAGTATCGGCATGTAGTGGTAAGAGTTCTCTTGGAGGCATACAATGCGGACAACTACGTTCACTACTAGCATTTTTAAAGCGCGAGGTTTTCTCTCTAGAAAGTGTTGAGCTAACAACGGAGAAAACCCAACGAGCGCAATCAAATCACAGTAAAACTTTGAAAACTGCAACTGGGCTCCTAACATCAACTAAAGAAGCTACTATTGTGTGTTATTTTTGTAATTCGCACACCCACACTACGGCTCAATGCAATACGGCTCGTAATCTGTTAGAGAAGAAAGACATATTAAAGCAAAACGGTTGTTGTTTTAAGTGTACAAAGAAAGGGCATAATTCGAGAAATTGTAATTGTAGGATCAAATTTTCTGTTTGTAGTGGTAGACATGCTTCGTCAATGTGCGATCCCGAATACAGAGCACGACTTTCGCTTGGTGCTTCGAACTCCACCGTAAGCTCTGTAGATACGGAAGTTAACGATAAGCAATCATCAGCCGCTCTATGTTCCTCGTCAATATTAACATTGTCTACAGTTCTATTGCAAACTGCTCTCGTAATCGTTTCGAACGATTCTAATTCTTTTCTAATTAGAATTATATTGGACGGTGGATCTCAACGAACCTTCATTAAAAGAAGTGTTGTAATGAAGCTGCAACTGCAAGTCTACGACACTATCAAAATGCACATACTACCATTTGGTAGTAGCAAACAGTATGCTCCCAAAAATTTTGAGCGAGTCAAGGTTAAATTGCAGAGTCGGTCAACGAATCAATTTGTTGAAGTTCTAGCTGTCGTCGTTCCGGACATATGCCCCGACGTGCTGCAGCCTCCCAACATTACAGATTCAAACGTTCTGAATGGCTTGGTATTAGCCGATGATTATAATTTGAGAAAAACTGACGACGAGATCGGAGTATTGTTAGGTGCGGATGCATACTGGACTATCGTAAAAGACGAATTTAAACGCATAACTGATAAATTAGTTGCTGTAAATACCATTTTTGGATGGACGTTGCATGGGTCTGCCCCTCTCAGTGGCACGGAACTGTTATCGTCAGTTAACCTAGCAATTGATGAACTGGATGATAACACAAATTTTTCAAGGTATGAGGTAAAACATATTGAAAAACTATGGTGTATTGATGAGATTCCTTCGGCTTTCGATATTCCTTCCAATACTGATGATATTATCAATAAGTATGTACGTGACAATGGAAAGCGTTATCAGGCATCGTTACTGTGGAAAAATGAAAATTGTGCCATTGATAGTAATCGACATGGTGCTCTAATTCGATTTAAGAAGTTGGTAAATAAACTCGAAAGGAATCCAGACAAGCTTAGGCAGTATGATGCGATAATCCAAGAGATGATTTCTTTGGGTATTGCAAAGAAGTGCAACGATGTTTCAAATCTAAGAGAATATTATATGCCTCATCGTCCTGTTTATCGCTTGGAAAAGGATACAACAAAAATAAGAATTGTATTTGATGCTTCTTCTCGATCCAGCGAGCATTTTGCTTTGAACGAGTTGTTGTGGGCTGGTCCGAATTTGCTTCCGAAAATACTATCGCTCTTATTAAATTTTCGGCTCGGAAAATATGCTGTTGTGGCGGACATAGAAGAGGCTTTTTTGCAAGTTGAATTAGATCCTAAGGATTACAGTGTTCATCGTTTCTTTTGGCTATCTGAATTAGAAGATTTGAATTCGATCATAGTTTTAAATTTGACACGAATGACTGTTGGTGTTACTTGCAGCCCTTTCTTGCTATGTGCTGTGCTGAAGAAACATTTTTTGAAACTGGAACACAAATATCCTGAAACGATTAGGCTTCTATTAGCTAGTTTTTACGTTGACGACTTGGTCCTAAGTGTCGACGAACTTAATGATGCTGTGCGGTTATACACGGAGTCGTGCGAAATTCTGAAAAACGCGTCAATGAATCTGCGCAAATGGAAAACGAATAATGATCAGCTTCGAAAAATCTTCTCAGAGGAATCCTACAGCTCAATGAACGTGAAAGTCCTAGGTGTAACTTGGGATATTGAAAACGATAAACTTTCTGTGGAAGTGGAAAAAGAAAAAATTACTTCTTTTACGCAACACTGTGTAACGAAACGAAAACTGTTGCAATTAATTGCATCTATTTTTGACCCCTTGGGTATTTGCGCACCGTGCGTTATGAAATTGAAGATTTTGTTCCAAGAAACGTGGAGGCAGAAACTACCTTGGGATGAAACTCTACCAACGACTTTGATGACCGATATCGTTAAGCTCACTTCTGATTTTCATCTTTTACCTTCTTTAACTTTACCCCGTTGCGTTTTCAATCATCCTCGTCGAATAAAACAGGAGCTGCATATATTTTCTGACGCTAGTCCCAAGGCCTATGGATCAGTGGCCTTTATACGTTCAATATATACCGACAAAATAACTACCGTAGAGTTTTTATGCTCTAAAAGTCGTCTAGCTCCACTTGGCAGTGATTTATCTAAAGAACTCACGCTTCCTAAAATGGAACTTGCCGCTGCAAGTGTATCAGCTAAACTGCTTAACTATCTTAACGAAACTCTAAGATTAAAATTTGATGCTCATCACCTTTGGACTGATTCAAAAATTGCTCTATTTTGGATTGTAAAGGGCAACTTTAGGCGAAATGCATACGTTGATAATCGAGTTCATGAGATTCGCCGTTTAACGGATATTCATAGCTGGCATCACTGCAGCGGGTCTACTAATCCAGCAGATTTGCTTACTCGAGGAGTTTCTGTTAAAACATTGCTTAGTTCAACATGTTGGCGTCATGGTCCAGAGTGGTTGAAAGATGAAAGTGAATGGCCTGTTCAAGATTCGGATTTGAATGACGGTGCAACAGAGTGTAATAATATGCTAGTGGCGGAAAAGCCTAACGAGCTTCTTAAAAAGCAATCTTTATTACCACTGGAAAATTTTAGCCAATATCGTAGGCTCATGCGAGTCACTTCTTACGTTCTGCGATTTACCAAACGCTTACGTGGAATTAAATCCTGCAACAAGCATATCAATGCAAATGAAATCAAGGATTCTGAATACTATTGGATTAAGTTTGTTCAAGCGAATGCTTACTGCGAGGAGATCACTGCACTTTCAAATAATGGGAACTGCACTAAGAGTTCAAAAATATTATCTTTGAATCCGTTTTTGGATCCCCAAGGAATTCTTCGTGTTGGAAGTCGGTTAAGCGAAGGTGAGCTCAGTTACGAAGAAACATTTCCTATCTTGCTTCCGTATAAAACCCATTTTACTAGTCTGCTAATCTATCAAGCACATGAAAGAGTACTACACGGTAGCACAAATATGGTTCTCGTACAGTTGCGGCTTCGATTCTGGGTTGTTAAGGCGCGTCAGGCAGTGAAGAGCGTTATCAACAAATGTACTGTTTGCAAGCGCTTTAAAGGAAAAGCTGCCAATCAACCGTTTGCACCACTTCCCAAGGAACGATTAGTATCCACACGACCTTTTGAAACAGCCGGAGTTGATTTTGCCGGTCCATTATATATACGAAACTCGCCTCACAAAGACACTACTCGGAAGGTTTACATTCTGCTCATAACTTGTGCTGTCACTCGAGCAGTTCACTTAGAACTTGTTCTAGATCTTAAAGCGGAATCATGTTTATCGGCGCTCCGAAGATTTTTTGCTCGCCGTGGGATCCCGAGTCTCTTAATGTCTGATAACGCAAAAACGTTTCGAAGAACAGCGCTGGAGTTTCGACAGTTACATATGATAATCCAATCTGAAGAATTTCAAAATTATATTACCAATAAAGGAATATCCTGGCGGTTCATCGTCGAAAGAGCTGCTTGGTGGGGTGGCTTTTGGGAGCGGTTGGTGAAAATTGTTAAAGACCTTCTCAAGGTATCTATTCAACGCGCCACTCTTAATTTCGACCAACTGAACACATATCTAACGGAGGTTGAATTTATTGTAAACGCTCGGCCTCTAACATATGTTAGCTCTGATCCAGCTGATTTATCACCACTAACACCTGCTCATTTCCTTCTTGGATGCTTTCCTTCAACTTTAGCTATAAACAAATCGACTTTTGCTGCCGATCAAGAAATACGTTCGAAGTGGCAATCCAGGTTCAGGCTTGCTAATTCGTTTTTCAGGCGCTTTAGAAACGAATATATATGTGCACTTAGAAGCGCTCATCACAATCGCATCCCCTTCTCCCGTGGGGTCAAATCGGGCGATGTAGTTGTTGTTCACGATACTTCATGCTCACGGCTCTTTTGGAAGCTAGCGAAGATCGAAAAAACATTTTTGGGACGAGACGGCCGCGTTCGAGCTTGTGAAATTAAATTGCCCAACGGAGTGATCACCAGACGAGCCATTCAGCATCTGTATCCTTTGGAAATCAATTCATTGGCGGCGGGAGGATGTGAAAAATAAAAAGCATACAATACATTTACAGCATATTTTAACGTAGCATACTTCTCGCATACTATTGTAAAATTGTTAACTCTCTTCTCATAATCTTAATACCAGTTTATAACGTTAAAAGTTAGTTGGAACCTAACGCTAAAACATTCAAGACGCACAACCTTTCATCATTATTGTTAGCCTACCTAGTTTCTTAATAAATTACTTAATTAAATTTATCGCCGGTGTTATTTATTTGACAAGCGTCATGGGGACCTATTGGATTGTGAAGATTAGGTTCTAAAATGAAAAAAAGTTTATGTCAAGTTTTCGATTTTAGTGGGGGGGAGAGCGTGTAAAAATGTTCAAAAATGTAAAAAAAAAGCAGTTACATGGAAATACTCGAGCGCGTCAGACATTCAAAGTGTATACGCGCTTTGTCTTTGTGATAGCCGATAGATATTTATCTGACGATTAACTGGTGGGGGGTGGCCGTAAAAAGAGGTAAAAAAACACAAACAAAAAAAGTTATTCGAGCGTGTCAGATATTCAGAGGGAATGTTAAGTGAACTAAAAAAAGTGTCCTATTTAAATGACTGACGATTTGGACGTGACCAAAAGTCAGGACTGATTTTTGAAAATGTAAAAAAATTATGTTACCTTGAAATACTCGAGCGCGTCAGAGTTTTATACAGAGGGTTCAACTTGATGTCTTAGTTGTCCTAAATGATAATCTGACAATTATATGGAGGGATATTGTTAATCTGACAATTTGAAAAAAAAAATTCGTTTCTTCTTTTTATTACTGGATGAAATAACTGGATAATATATATATATATATATATATATATATATATATATATATATATATATATATATATATATATATATATATATATATATATATATATATATATATATATATATATATATATATATATATATTTATATATATCGTTTAAAGATGTTACATCCGAAATTACGACCGTAGCATAAGAGTTGCTAGATTTTCTTCGAACACGTTTCACTTTACGATATTACAAGATATTCATACATTCTTTTAATGTTTCATGTGTAAACTTTTTAGTTTTTTCACAAGTTTCTTTTTCACAAAATACACATTTCACACTTATTTACATCACTCATTATTAATTCACAAAATTATTTAACAAAACACAACAAACAAACCAAACCGTCTGGTCCAGTGAAATCCGACATCAAAAAGGCCAAACTTCGGCAAAATTAGGGGAAAGCTGAATTTTGGTGCGAACCTTGGCACTGGCGTATTGAATAAAATATCAAAAGTGCCCATCGATCCGAGTGCTGCGTTACTTTTTAAAGGTCGTTAAGGGGTCAAAGGTTACCAAAAGTGACCTTTCCTAAATATCTGAGTAACGGTCACGTCTTCAGAAAACAATGTATGACGAATTTGTAGCTTAACAAATTTCCAACAAAATATATCCGCTGACTATTTCTTGTAACTATAACCGTTTTGGAGATATATTGATCTAAACATTTGCTACTAACAGCATCTTCTTTCTCAACGGAATGTTGATATCCGATTTTGACTACGACTTGGAATGTTTGTGAGTTTGTAAGAGGCGCAAAAAAAAAACATGCAAACAAACTTATCTACCACACTCCAGGGTAGATGGAAAAGTGTGCTCCGAAAAGTTATCCCCCCTTTCCATAAAATGGTATCCCTCAGCTTCCATCTGAAATATTCAGAAATGAGCTCGTTGCCTGCTTTTTGCCCACTGTTAAACAAGATAAGATCAGTTTTTATCCTGCAATTTTTTTCATTTATTGATGATTTTAGCTACATCGCCCCATGAAAACTGTCAGATTATATGTTTTTCATAATCCTGATAGGATTTCCTTCAAAATAAAAAGAAAATTAATCGCGCTCGAGTATTTCGAGGTGAGGTTTTTTTTTTACAACTTTGTGACTCGCCCATTTCCTTAAGCCACGCTCAAATTGTCAGATCATTAAAATATACTCTTTTCTGGATGTACTTAACTTACCTTGTCTTAATCTGACGCGCTCGAGTTTTTCTGAGGATCAATTTTTTTTTACTAATCTGACGGGCTTCCCTCAACGCACCCCACTATATTAAGGGTTCATATATGGTAGGGTACATTGCAGGGTGCAGGGCTTCTCCCCAAATGATTTTCTGACGCGCTCGAGTAACGCGAGAAATCCCCGCTTGGGCTCCCCTACTATTACTGTTTTATTTTAATTTTTATTTTTGGGACCAATGTTCCGCTAATCACTTTATTGGGACCGATGTTCCACTAATCACGTAAAACTTTAAAATTATTTAAAACTTGATCACGCAAGAACCTTATTCCCGTATGTCTTGGATAACGTACAAAATTGTTTCGATTTTGATGCTCGTAGAACATTGGTCATCTAAAAACCTTAGAACGCGTACAGTTTTTGATAATATGATTGTAATTGCTAAGCGCCGGCGCTATGACTTCGAATTTTGAATTTAACGTTTTGTTTCGACTTTCAATATCTCGCGGCGTTATACAATGACTGAAAATTGTGACCAAAGTGAACAACAGTGCCGTTGGAAACTCATACAGAGAGAATTTACCTAAAAATTATTTTATTTTAATATATATGAGGTATATAAGAGGAACCCCTTATGAATATATGAGACTCTAAGCAAGATGGCGTTGAGAAATGCGGGAAGTCGTCGGCAAGGGAGTATTAGTGAGCTGTATTTCGCAATGGATGAAACAACGGGATTGAGACTGTAGAGTCTTGGGGAAGAGTTCAACACTACGCAAGTTTACTAAGTGGATGCCACAAATTCTCTTTTCAATCAAATGTGATAGAACAAACAAAATAAAGTAAAATAAAACAAAACACAACCAAATGAATCAAATGGAACCCCACGGAGATCTCCTGCAATACCTGAAACCCCCCCGTTTTTTCCCCTGATACAATTTATTCATTTCTACACTTGAGTTGTGGGGTTGAAATTCAAAGTCCCCAAAATGATAAAATTGATAAAACGTTATTTGGTCATTTAGACTTTTCCAACGAGACACATTGTATCATGGCTAAAACGACCGCCATGTTGAGGATAGGGTGGGAAGCAGAAAGCCGCGCAGAGACGTGGGACGAGCGAGAAGGCCATGAGATCATGCTGTCTCGCCTACCGAGATATGCGTCTGCAGTCAAGAATAGAGGATTGAATGAAGTGGCAATCTTGCGATTAGGTGGGGAAGGCTCAAATGCAGTGTCGTTTGGCTTATTGTGATATGTTGGGGGTTATTTTACCTTCTTTTATTTTTACTTCTGTTTTTTATTCTTGCTACGAATGAAAGAATTGGAAATGAAGGGAGTTTGCTCGGGCCAATGAACCTATTTTCTCTGGTTTTAATAGATGTTGCGTAGGTCAAGTGCGAGTGCCAGTGAAGTCATGATATGACATGACGCTACGCTTACGCACTAAGTTACCCTTTCTCTTTGTTGTTGTTGCCTTCGTCTGGTAATATTTCTGTGTTCAGGGGTGGAAAGTAAATTGGTGTCCAGCATCTTGGGCTGACCGTCGACCGGTTGTCGTGCCATAGCTCAACTGTGGGTAGAGTGCTAGTGGCCATAATTAGAATGATAGGTGAAAGAAGTTAGTTTAGTATGAGTTTAGTTCAATGATGCAAAGAGACACGGCATCTTAATTCAGCTAAAATGCTTTTGCTTTTGGTGGCTTAAATTAAAAATTAAACATTGAAATTGAGTTGAAATTTGAGTATGAGTGATAATTCAATTAATAAAATAAGGGGCCATGGAGGAGAGAGAGCACAATGACAGCCTAAGAAACAACGGAAAGATCCCACAATGGCTCATGAATTTCTAAGTCTGTGTGTCAGTTTGAGTAATTGCACTAATATCATAAGTAGTTGATCAAAATAGACCTGGAAAACCTGTTTGAAAAGTTATGATAGTGCTTATTCACGAGACATTGTGAGGGGTGCGATAATGAAAAGCTCTGAGTGCTGCTGCTAATCCTGTCAAGGTTCACTTGTAGACCATTAACGAGGCTCTGTAATGATAAGTATTGTAGACGGCATGCTATGCGAGAGCCATTCAATGCTTACGATCGCGCTCCCAATTGTGGGGATTGACTACATGCCTCAGTCGATGTACTATCACAGTCCCTGGGCTCCAACGGGATGTTGAAGTTGTTACTGTATCAATTTTTAAGTTAGGTTCTCCCACGATCCTTTCACACAGAGAGGATCCGCCGAACCCTATGTTCTCCCATCCAGAACCTTGTTTGCGCACTTCAATATCTTTTTATTTATTTTTACCTCAATATGTGCGAGCCGATGCCCAAATGCATGCGAGATGCCGAAACTTCAACTCATCACACAAAGGTATCCCGTGATGGGCTGTCCCACATTGCCCAACCTCTGATGTCGAAGTCAGCTGTATTCCATCATCCACCTAAAAGGGGCATAATCGGGTCAAGCTCTTTGGTCATCTATCTCAGAGGGAGCAGTGCGCTATATTCTCAATAAGCTGTTCCAGAGCCGGCTCTGGTAGCAGAGGTAAAAGGATCAAATAAACTTGGCATAACTCTGGAGGCCAAAATAACTATAATGTATTCTAGATTAAAATGAAATTGAATTGAAATTGAATATATTGAAATGAAGTGAATTGAAATGGTGTCAGTAATGTTCCAGATTGAAGTAAAATGATGTGACATCGAATAAATGAAATGAGTTGAAATGAAATTAAGTCGGGTAATATTTTATTCAATCTAATTCTGACAAGATGTTAATGACAGGGAATCTCTGTGTTCATTTGTATGTAGGTGTCCAAGTTGTCAGAGTGAGCCATAATGAAAGATCACCACTTTATCAACGTGACGTGAATTTAAGATTAATACTAGATCTCTCCTTCATTTCCGCCCGGTCACATCTGCTCCTAACGATCAGTAATGCCTAATCAAGGTGAAGCCGTATGCGAATCAGAGCTAAGTAATTGTCAATTAATTATTATTATTAAAATTATTAAAATTAATGTTGTTCAGAATAGTAGAAGAGAAAGAATAAGAATGTAGAAGATTGGTCCAATACCAGTGATGTCTTAAAAAGAGTCAGGTGAGTGCGTGCCGCCGCTGAGAATCACGCACAAGAAAAGAACAAACAATTAAAATAACGACAACCAATGCTAACGATCGTTGTGATTGGTCCGATTACTGCTGGGTGGTATCCTCGCCTCTTCTTCTCTATTTCCATTTTCCTATCATCGTTCTTTATGATGCCATAAGTTGCTTGTTAGTGATGTCAATTAGATGTGATGATGAAGTCCGAGCTTGTGCAAAAAGAGCTGTGGAACGAAAACCGAATGAGAATGGGAATGCTGAGGAAAGCTGATCCTACTCCACGAATCCACTGCTGTTGTGAGGACTCGTGGGCAGCTCCCGCCGCCAAACCCATGCCTAGTTTCTGGCCCACTCTTATGTATGAAATAGTGACGTGAAGTCAGGTGAGGAGTGGGCATTAGAGGATTGAGTTAGCTAAGACCGACTAATTGACTGCCTATTGTGATTAGCTCAGTTGGGCCATGATTGAATGAATGTGCCCATCATATGGAAGCTGGTTGGCAGTGCACATTAGTGTGACGAATGAAAATGCTGGTATGCCCATAATGCATTTTCGTCCCCCACCAACTAAACGGGGACTCTTCAGTGGGCTTGGGGGGTAGGTGGCAACATGAATGTGCTCCATCCTCAACACATGTCCAGTTGACAAGTGAATAGATTTTCAACGAAACTTTTATATTAATGTTATTTGTATTTGTATTTTTCTATTTTTCTCTCATGGATAAACTTAAACTTAAAGTTAATGATGATGATAATAATCATCATCATGATGATGACAATAAAAATGAGAATTTGATACGAATTAATATATTTTTAATATGTTTTCAGGATTGGTTGAGTAATGTGATCATTATGATCTTAAAACTTCAATTCTAAAGTTCTCTGAAAAGTTGGATATTATACATATTTATATGTAATATGAGGTAAGGATTTGATACGACTAATGAGTTAATATGTTTTCAGGTTTTTGGGTGGGTAATGTGATCATTGAGATCTTAAAAACTTCAAAATACTAAAATTATCTGAAATGTTGGAAATTATGAATGTTTATATGTGCTATGAGGTAAGGATTTGATACGGATAATGAGTTAATATGTTTTGATTTAATATGTCTTCAGGATTGGCTGAGTAATGTGATCATTAAGATCTTAAAACTTTAAATTCTAATATTTTTCTGAAATGTTAGATATTATACATATCTATATACATATACATATACATACATATATACATATATACACATATATATATATATATATATATATATATATATATATATATATATATATATATATATATATATATATATATATATATATATATATATATATATATATACATATATATATATATATAGATATATATATATATATATATATATATATATATATATATATATATATATAGATATATATATATATATATATATATATATATATATATATATATATATATATATATATATATATATATATATATATATATATATATATATATATATATATATATATACATATATATATAGATATGCATATATACATACATACATAACACATATATGTAATATGAGGTAAGGATTTTCATTTTTACTTTTTTTATTAAGTTTCGAGCCAAATTAATGCTTTTTTTCAGCTTTATTTTTAGTTCATTAGCGAAATTGTCTAAATTGTTTATTGGTTCGTTTTGCTCTAGAATATCTTCAGGCAATTGGGGTAATCTTCCATAGACTAGTTCGTATGGAGAATATTGTGTATCAATATGTGGACTAGTATTATATGCGAAAGTGTAATACGGTATCCATTTGTCCCATTCATAATTGTTAGCAAAATTGAGTAAATATTCATTTAAGGGGACGTAGCACATTCAAATTAAAAAAAAATGTTTTTTTCAAAGGCTTGTTTTTAATTGAATAAAATAACATATCTTAATGAAACTTTTTACACATATTTAACACCTTTTATACTACATTAAAAAAATTGTTAAAAGTTTTGTGTGGCCCCCTGTCGTCTGCTACAATTTTTTGGAAAATACACCAAAAAAACATGGCGTGCATGATAACTGTCCTCAGGTAAGTTTGAAAAAACAAACAAAAACGTGGTTTTGATCAACATCAAAGCGGCCTTGAAATGAACTAAAAAAACAAAATTTGGCTGAAAAATAACAAAATGGCGGGGTTTTTTTTCGAAAATCGAGGTTTTTTTTCCCCAGAAATCGGTTATAACTAAAAAAATTTAGTGCCGATTTTTTCATCCGTAGTTCATTCTGAGCATCAACATGTGCAAATCAACGTGTTAAAATTTCAGAACGATTGGATAATGTTGTTTTTCTTAATCATGCACGCCAACTTGCAAAACGTTGTTTCGAGAAAATCGTGCTTAAAGTTAAAATTCAATATTTTTTGCAATAAATCTTACCGAAAATTAATCTGCGATGCCTGGACCATACAATGTACCTTCTTCTTGCTCATACTCCTCATCTTCCAAAGATTTTTGCTCCCTTCGAGCAGTTCTGGCCTCTTTAGATGCCTCAGTCGAGTGTTTTTCCGCCTGGTCGATTCTTGCAGCATCTCTATGTTCTGCATGTTCCAGCGCACGTTCGGCAATCGTAACTCCCATTACTTGCATTATTTTCAAGAAAGTCATAAATCCTTCATCAAATGTACATGCAGAAATATTTGCAGCCATATTTAGTACGTTTTTCCCACAAAAAGTATGTTTGGGGGCCAAGCTGCCTCCGCCTTGCGCCAGTTACACCAAGTCGTTTCTCCAACAGGACAATAAGAATGTTGAGGGTTCTCATCAGTTGAAATTTTGTGGTGATATGCTGCCCAAATTTACTTGGGCATATTTTCAACTGAATCAGGATTTCGTCGTATAGCTAGGCCATAATATGTGGCAAAATTTTTCATTAATTTTAGTGTCAGTAGGACTTTTTTCGGACCTTTTTTGGAGACTACACTTTTTTTTACAGCTTTTTTTTTGTTTTTTTTTTTACCAAGGTTAACTGTTTTTTTTTGCTTCTTTTAAAGGTAATGACTCACTTATCTTTCTCTACACTTTGGATTAAGTCGATGTAGCGATATAGCGAAGTCAATGAAAATCATAGAAAAAATGACCTTGGAGCGCTTCGCTATATATACTCACAAAATTTTTTTTTTTTAGAATTTCATTTTTTTATTATTAAAATCATGTATTTAAAGCTTCATTCTAACATATTCAATCAAAAAACAAAAATCGATTTTTCAAAAATTTGGAGGTGCTATGTTGCCTTAATACTCTGTGGTTACGTTCCACTGAGCCAAGTGTTTCGTGATGATACGGTGTTGAGAAAATTTGTTGAATTTTTAATAAATTGCAAAAGTTTTCCATTGGCGAATTCAGTTCAATTATCTGATTTTAGAATTTTGAAAATAACATAGTACCACAGTTTTTAGTTTTAGCGTCTTTTGTTTCAATAGGGTATAGTCCGGGGAAATCTAAAATGGTGCTTCGGAAAAATTAGCGGAAAGCTGAATTTTGGTGTGAACCTTGGTACTGGCGTGTTAAACAAAATGTCAAAAGTCCCCATCGATCCGAATGCTGCGTCGCTTTTTATACGGGGTCAAGGGTCACCAAAAGTGACCTTTCCTAAATATCTCAGTAACGGTTACGTCTTCAGAAAAACAATGTATGACGAATTTGTAGCTTAGCAAATTTCCAACAAAACAGATTATATAGCTTTTTCCTGTGACCATAACCGTTTTTGAGATATATTGATCTAAACATTTGTTAATAACAGCACCCTCACTCTCATCGGCATGTTGATATTATCCGATTTTGATTACGACTTGGCATGTTTGTGAGTTTGTTTTTCTATATTTAAGAGGCACATAAAAAAACATGTACACAAACTTATCTACCAGACTCCAGGGTAGGTGGAAAAGTGTGCTCCGAAAAGTTCCCCCCTCCCCCTTTGCCATTTTTCTAAACATTTGTTACTAACAGCACCCTCATTCTCATCGGCATGTTGATATTATCCGATTTTGATTACGACTTGGCATGTTTGTGAGTTTGTTTTTCTATATTTAAGAGGCGCATAAAAAAAACATGTACACAAACTTATCTACCAGACTCCAGGGTAGGTGGAAAAGTGTGCTCCGAAAAGTTCCCCCCTCCCCCTTTGCCATAAAACGGTATCGCTGAGCATCCATCCCAAATCTTCAGAAATGAGCTCGTTGCCTACTCTTTGCCCACTGTTAAACAAGGTAGGATCACTTTTTATCCTATTAATTGCCTATTCTTGACATCGCACGACCAGCCCTACATCCACACCCTTCCCACACCGTACCCACCCCTGCAAACGAACCACCCCGAAATACCCGGTTTTTTTAGTTTTTTTTTCCATACCGTCTTATCCCATGAACGATCAGGGCAAGGTCACGTAACTTCAGGTGCGAATTGGTTTCGAGACGTGTCATATCCCTTTGGCTTCATGCAGCCATCACAGGATTGGCAAAAAAACTGATTATTCGGGGATAATCTGCATCGGATTGAGCTCCTATAATGTCAAGAATGAGCGTTTACAGAATTATGCCATGATATTATCTTGCTTTTTCATGCTCCTAGGCCCATGATATGTTACAAAACCTATTTCCACCTGCAATTTGGTTGTTTTGTCCTGCTCTTTCGTGGAATATTCCATAAATGATGCCGCAATATAGTTTTTTTCGGAGAAGAGAGTAGTGAACAGATGTCCCTACAAGTTTTATGGCAAAGGGGGGCGGGGGGATGGCGGTAACTTTTCGGAGTACACTTTTCCACCTACCCTGGAGTCTGGTAGATAAGTTTGTGTACATGTTTTTTTCATGCACCTCTTAAATATAGAAAAAAAAACTCACAAACATGCCAAGTCGTAATCAAAATCGGATAATATCAACATGCCGATGAGAATGAGGGTGCTGTTAGTAACAACTGTTTAGATCAATATATCTCAAAAACGGTTATGGTTACAGGAAAAAGCTATATAATCTTTTTTGTTCGAAATTTGCTAAGCTACAAATTCGCCGTACATTGTTTTTCTGAAGACGTAACCGTTACTGAGATATTTAGGAAAGGTCACTTTTGGTGACCTTTGACCCCGTATAAAAAGCGACGCAGCACTCGGATCGATGGGGACTTTTGACATTTTATTTAACACGCCAGTACCAAGGTTCACACCAAAATTCAGCTTTCCCCTAACTTTTTCGGAGTTTCGCCTTTTTTATGTCGGATTTCACTGGGCTAGTATGCAATAACGTATTTTGACAATTCGCATAGCATTGTGAGAATGTATCTGTAACCGTTGGATATTCTGAGTGGCCCTACTGTATCTATAGCAATTGTTTCGAATGTGTTCCTTGGTGTGTCTGTTATTGTTTGTTTCTCCTTTGTATGTTTTGTTTGTTTATTTTTCGTACAGGTTTCACAGTTTTTAATAAATGTCTTTATCATCTTGTTCATATCTTTCCATATATATTTTTGTTTTAGTTTTAGTAATGTTTTTCTTACACCCAAGTGGCCTCCTATCGGTACTGTATGGTAGTTGTTTATTAGTTTAAATTGTATTATTTTATCGGTTATTCGTTTCGGTGGTTTGTATATTATTATTCTTAGGGGTTCTTTATTGTTTGTATATTTTTATTCTTAGGGGTTCTTTATTGTTTGTTATTTTTCTTAGGGGTTCTTTATTGTTTGTTAGGTTTGGTTTGGTTATTCTTCTTGTTTGTGCTTTTTTAGTGTATTCTAAATTTTTTATCATATTTCTTGTTAGGGGTAATACCTTCTTTTCTTCGGTAATATTTCTCTGCTTGGGTATCATGTCTTTTAACGTGTGTGAATTTAATTTGATGCGTGATAATGCATCAGCATTAACATTCATTTTGCCCTTTCGATATATAATATCGAATTCGTAGTCGCATAAATCTAGTCTTATGAGTGTCATCTTTGATGATGTGTTTTTATGTCTAAATAATGATATTAGTGGCCTGTGGTCTGTAATGACTGTAAATTTTTTTCCAAATAAATAGGGTCTGAAAAAATTTATCGCCCAATGGATTGCCAATAATTCCTTTTCGATTATCGGTTTATTTAATTCATGTTTTGTTAAGGATCTACTTGCATAAGAAATGGGTAGGTCGTGCCCTATTTCGCCTTGTGAGAGTACTGCACCTAATGCATAGTCTGATGCATCAGTTGTGACAATAAATGGTTTATTGAAATCTGGGTACTGTAATATTGGTGCATTCATCAGTTTATTCTTCAGTATTTCAAATGCTGATTGACATTTTTCAGTCCATAAGAATTTCGTATTCGGTTTTAGCAAATCATTCAGGCATTTTGTGATTCTGGGAAAGTCTGGAATAAATCGGCGATAGTAATTCGCAAATGCAACGAATCTTCGGACTTCGTCTGCGTTTAAAGGTACTGGATAGTTTCAAATTGTATTAAATTTTGCAGGGTCTGTGCGGACTCCGTCTTTTGTGATTAGGTGTCCCAAATACACTACTTCACTTCTCAAAAAATTGCATTTCTCTGGGTTGAGCTTGAGGTTGTATTTTTGTAGCCTATCAAATAGTTTTACTAAATTGCTATTATGGTATGCGAGGCTGCAACCAAAGACAATTATGTCATCGACATATAAGAATGCTGCTGAGTCTAATCCACTTAAGGCGACTGTTAACATACGTTGAAAGCTGTTTGATGAAATTATTAGACCAAAAGGTAATCTTTTGAGCTGGTAATGTCCTTTATTTGTCGAAAAGGCTGTTAATGGTCTTGATTCCTTTGTCAATTCGATCTGGTGAAAGGAGCTTGTCATGTCCAGGGTGGAGAAGTATTTCGCTCTTCCTAGCCTGTCTAAAACATCTTCTAGCTTTGTGAGTGGAAACTTGTCATTAACGATTTTTTTGTTAAGTGCCCTGAAATCTACTACCAGTCTCCATCTAGTTGGGCCTGACTCACTTTTCTTCGGTGTTAAAAGTAGTCGTTAGTTATATGGACAAGTAGAGTTTTCGATAATATTATCATGTAGCAATTGGTTAACTTGTCTATTTATTTCTTCAATATGTGTATGGGGCAGTCTATAGTTTTTGATATACGTCGGTGTATTATCCGTGACGTGTATATCTTGTTTGTAAAAGTTATTTGCAGTAAGAGTATCATTTTCTTGATGAAAAATATGGTGGTAATTTTGGATAATTTCTAATATTGATTCTTGATCTTTTGAGTTCAAGTGGTTTAGTTTAATATATTTTCATAGCTCTTGATATCTTTGTTTTCCTCTGTTGTTTTTATTTGTCGAAATGTTATTTTTATTCAATTTGTATTTAGTTAATGGTTCTGTTTCTACTTTAAATTTTTGAATTATCACGTCCTCTTCGTTAGTGTTTAGTAGCTTTATATGTTTGATGCCTTCTGCTGGCATTATTGTGCTACCTATATATACGCCTGGTGTGATTTCTTTGTTAATCACTACGCTATCTTCTTCGATGGTAAAGTCGACTGGGCATATGTATTCACACCGTGCGGGTATCGTTAACTTATGTATTTCGCTATTTGTACTGATCGGCATTGTATACTCTTCATTGTCGACATTAATCGTTATCGTATAAGTTTCGTAGTCAATTTTTGCAAGTTTTTGTACAAGAAAGTCTCTTCCTAGTATTCCATCCATAAGGATGGGAAAATTAGGTTCTACAATTTGGAAGAGGAAACGCATATGTTTTTCGCCAATGCTTAAGTCTAGATTAGCAGTACCTATTGAATATATTTCCTGGTTTGTTATTCCAGAGAACTTGCATCGTTTATTTTCTTTTATATTTTCGTTTTCTGAAATTGCATTTATTTTGCATATTGATATATCGGCTCCTGTATCTATCAGTAGCTTCAAATTTTTTTTTGACTTCTCGCAATATAACGTTACGTAGTTTTTTAATTGTGTGTTTAATAGGTAAATTTTTTCTTTCTGTATCCCGGGGTCAACTTTTATTATTCGTTGCTGCTGGCCTCCGGGCCGATTGCGTTTCCCTACACTATGTTTATTCTGTTCTGTCTGTTACTTCCGTAGTTCCTGTTTGTGCCCCTGTTGTTTCTATTATTTGTATTGGGGTGTGGATATGTATTTCTGTTTGCTTCATGATATCTGCTATTGTAATTATTTCTATGGTTTATTTCTTCATATCTGGGGTTGTAACCATATCTATAGTTATTTCTGTAATTGTTGGTTTGGTTGTTCTTATGGTTTAGTACATTATTTCTTGTGCTAAAATTATTCCTATTATTCCGATTCCTATCTCTGTTATTACCTCTGTTATTATTAACATAGCTTTGGCTATAGTTATTATTCGTATAAGTGTTATTATTATCATTTGGTTTATTTCTGTTGTTATAATTCAATTGCTGGTTTGTATTATTTCTTCTATTCACGTACATAACGTTTTCTATTATATTGTAACCCGATTCAAACTCGGTTGCTATCTGAATTGCTTCGATAAATGTTTTGGGTTGAGCAGCCAAAATAATCGGCTTGAGGGTTTCACCTAACCCATTTTTGAAAATAGTTAATGCATATGAGTCTGTATTGCGCTTTTTTCTGCGGGAGATGGGTTTTGACCTAAGCTACTAATCTGAATTTCACTTAGTTCATTAATGAGCTCAGATAGTTTTTCGCCGAAATTTTCAACCGTTCCGCGTTGACTTAATTGTGCTAACTGAGTATGAAGTTGCTGTGGACTTTTTACTAATGTTCGAAGAACAATAGTATTAAACTCGTTTCACCGAAAATTCATATTTCTCTCTCTCTCTCTCTCTCTCTCTCTCTCTCTCTCTCTCTCTCTATATATATATATATATATATATATATATATATATATATATATATATATATATATATATATATATATATATATATATATATATATATATATATATATATAAATATATATGTGTATATATATATATATATATATATATATATAATATATATATATATATATATATATATATATATATATATATATATATATATATATATATATATATATATATATATATATATATATATATATATATATATATATATATAAAATATGGCTGATAAATGTCCACGCCCCGACAGAAGAAAAAGACGAAGAAACGAAAGACGCATTCTATAACCACTTGGAAAGGCTATTCGACTCATTGCCCTCAAATGACGTCAAAATAATACTCGGCGACTTCAACGCTAAAGTCGGGAATGAAGAAGTATATCGGGGAACAACTGGAGGGCACAGTCTCCACGATACAACTAACGACAACGGCCAACGCCTGATTGACTTTGCGTGTAGTAAGGAAATAGTCATAAGTTCGACATGCTTCCCACATCGACGCATCCACAAAAGAACATGGGCATCACCAGATGGCAATACCTTCAACCAAATTGATCATGTCCTTATTCAGCGGAGATGGGCTTCCAGCATACTTGACGTTCGGACGTTTCGAGGAGCAAATTGTGACTCGGACCACTACTTGGTCAAATCCAAATATCGATGTCGCATGTCAAAGGCGTACGTGACGAAGACGAGTCCTCTGCGAAAGTTTGACATCGGAAAGCTCCAAACGGCGTCAGTAACAGAAAACTTCTCAAAAACTCTTGAGACTAAGCTTACCCCCATCCTACAATATAACACAGTGAGGTCGGTTGACGAGGTCTGGATGGAGATGAAGACAGCAATCAAAGCTGCTGCAGAACAAGTGGTTGGGTATGAAGCCCGGCGCAAAAGAAACAACTGGTTCGACAACGAATGCCAGGATGCGCTGAAAAAGAAAAATCAGGCATATAAACAGTTCCTTGAAAGGAACACCAGGACGAAGAGAGAAAAATATGAAAACCTCCGACGAGTAGCAAATAAGATCATTAGATGTAAGAAACGAAAATATTATGACGAGCAATTAAAGAGCATTGACGAAAACCTGGCGAGCAATAAAACTAGACAAGCTTACAAAGTAGTGAAAAGTTTAAGACGCGGATATCAGCCCAAGACGACACTCTGTACAGACGAAATCGGCAACATCATCGCCGAAGATAGCCTGTAACGCCAGCAAATATCGTTTTAAAAAAGGAAAAGAATTCATGTCGGCATTGAACAGGCTGCTTGTTGTAAATTCAAATGATTATTGCCTGCAAGGAAGCAAGCAAATCGAAACGAAACTTACCTATAAAGCAATTACCGCGAGAAGATTCCCTTTTGTGGCCGTGGATAATGTGCGGAAAATGACGACAGCCAAAAATACCATTCTTTTCAACCTTCATATACTAGTCAAGGTGACAGGGAAAACAAGTAAAATATGCCAACTGACAGTTGGGATGTCAACATGGTGACTGGCAGCGATCGAACCGCCACCAAGCGGCAATTGGAAAGGGTGCGCTCCGACAACGAGAACTGCGGGAAAATGCACTTGCGAATGCGCGTGCAATGGGCCAATGCACCCGCCAGCATATTACCAATCCCAATAGCACTTGGTGGACAACGGAATTCGCAGATACCGCAGAAGCGGTTGGAAATCCCTCTAGGGAAAGGTTTCGTGGCGAGTCGACAGGGCTTGGGAGCTCTCTTCTTCTGGCAACCAAGGTGAGACACGCACGCGTTGGCGCAAGCTCCTTCTTTTGTAACCGATGTTCTTCTTTTCTGATTGGAATCAGAAAATCATTTGGTTTATTTCTGTTGTTATAATTCAATTGCTGGTTTGTATTATTTCTTCTATTCACGTACATAACGTTTTCTATTATATTGTAACCCGATTCAAACTCGGTTGCTATCTGAATTGCTTCGATAAATGTTTTGGGTTGAGCAGCCAAAATAATCGGCTTGAGGGTTTCACCTAACCCATTTTTGAAAATAGTTAATGCATATGAGTCTGTATTGCGCTTTTTTCTGCGGGAGATGGGTTTTGACCTAAGCTACTAATCTGAATTTCACTTAGTTCATTAATGAGCTCAGATAGTTTTTCGCCGAAATTTTCAACCGTTCCGCGTTGACTTAATTGTGCTAACTGAGTATGAAGTTGCTGTGGACTTTTTACTAATGTTCGAAGAACAATAGTATTAAACTCGTTTCACCGAAAATTCATATTTCTCTCTCTCTCTCTCTCTCTCTATATATATATATATATATATATATATATATATATATATATATATATATATATATATATATATATATATATATATATATATATATATATATATAAATATATATGTGTATATATATATATATATATATATATATATATATATATATTTATATATAATATATATATATATATATATATATATATATATATATATATATATATATATATATATATAAAATATGGCTGATAAATGTCCACGCCCCGACAGAAGAAAAAGACGAAGAAACGAAAGACGCATTCTATAACCACTTGGAAAGGCTATTCGACTCATTGCCCTCAAATGACGTCAAAATAATACTCGGCGACTTCAACGCTAAAGTCGGGAATGAAGAAGTATATCGGGGAACAACTGGAGGGCACAGTCTCCACGATACAACTAACGACAACGGCCAACGCCTGATTGACTTTGCGTGTAGTAAGGAAATAGTCATAAGTTCGACATGCTTCCCACATCGACGCATCCACAAAAGAACATGGGCATCACCAGATGGCAATACCTTCAACCAAATTGATCATGTCCTTATTCAGCGGAGATGGGCTTCCAGCATACTTGACGTTCGGACGTTTCGAGGAGCAAATTGTGACTCGGACCACTACTTGGTCAAATCCAAATATCGATGTCGCATGTCAAAGGCGTACGTGACGAAGACGAGTCCTCTGCGAAAGTTTGACATCGGAAAGCTCCAAACGGCGTCAGTAACAGAAAACTTCTCAAAAACTCTTGAGACTAAGCTTACCCCCATCCTACAAAATAACACAGTGAGGTCGGTTGACGAGGTCTAGATGGAGATGAAGACAGCAATCAAAGCTGCTGCAGAACAAGTGGTTGGGTATGAAGCCCGGCGCAAAAGAAACAACTGGTTCGACAACGAATGCCAGGATGCGCTGAAAAAGAAAAATCAGGCATATAAACAGTTCCTTGAAAGGAACACCAGGACGAAGAGAGAAAAATATGAAAACCTCCGACGAGTAGCAAATAAGATCATTAGATGTAAGAAACGAAAATATTATGACGAGCAATTAAAGAGCATTGACGAAAACCTGGCGAGCAATAAAACTGGACAAGCTTACAAAGTAGTGAAAAGTTTAAGACGCGGATATCAGCCCAAGACGACACTCTGTACAGACGAAATCGGCAACATCATCGCCGAAGATAGCCTGTAACGCCAGCAAATATCGTTTTAAAAAAGGAAAAGAAAATGTACAGAAATATTTGAAGTGTAGAATTTGGAGCAGTAGAATTTAAGAAGAAAAAAAGAAAATGTACAGAAATATTTGAAGTGTAGAATTTGGAGCAGTAGAATTTAAGCTTAATACGGTTAGAATGGTAAAAAAGTAAAGTAAAGTAGATTGTATTATTATTGTATTATATGGCCAGCAAATATCGGTTTGGAAAAGGAAAAGAAAATGTACATAAATATTCGAATTGTAGAATTTGGAGCGGTAGAATTTACGTTTAGTACGGTTAGAATTGTAAAAAGTAGAATTGTAGACAAAAGTAGAATTGTAAGGAAATTTGGGAAAATGCATGAACGCAAACACTCCGGCGAGCTCTGAGTTTGTCTTCTATCAGGTCGCACCATTGCCGGCGATTCAAATAAGACGAGCGGCGACGGCTCGACCCAATAAACAACAAACCATTTTTGATGAATTCAACCACTGAGCTGGAACGAATTATGGCTGGAACCACCAAACTAATCCGACGCGGTTATGGCCTTCGGCAAACGAGCACCACATATAGCACAACACTAATCAAGCGATCCCTGACTTCCTGATGAATTCATGTCGGCGTTGAACAGGCTGCTTGTTGTAAATTCAAATGATTATTGCCTGCAAGGAAGCAAGCAAATCGAAACGAAACTTACCTATAAAGCAATTACCGCGAGAAGATTCCCTTTTGTGGCCGTGGATAATGTGCGGAAAATGACGACAGCCAAAAATACCATTCTTTTCAACCTTCATATACTAGTCAAGGTGACAGGGAAAACAAGTAAAATATGCCAACTGACAGTTGGGATGTCAACATGGTGACTGGCAGCGATCGAACCGCCACCAAGCGGCAATTGGAAAGGGTGCGCTCCGACAACGAGAACTGCGGGAAAATGCACTTGCGAATGCGCGTGCAATGGGCCAATGCACCCGCCAGCATATTACCAATCCCAATAGCACTTGGTGGACAACGGAATTCGCAGATACTGCAGAAGCGGTTGGAAATCCCTCTAGGGAAAGGTTTCGTGGCGAGTCGACAGGGCTTGGGAGCTCTCTTCTTCTGGCAACCAAGGTGAGACACGCACGCGTTGGCGCAAACTCTTTCTTTTGTAACCGATGTTCTTCTTTTCTGATTGGAATCCGTCTGGACGTGACGAGGAACAAGGATTTATCCTGAGCTATTGGTCGACAGCGAGTGGTGTGAAAAATCCAAGGATTATTGAGGAAAAAAAAAATAGCACGGGGAAAAGCTTCGACAACATTCAAGTGGTGCGGAGCGCCTAAAGGAACACGGCTCACAGCAAGCGAGCGACGGCGTGCAACAGCAACTTGAGCCGCTGCGAATACCATTGGGCCAACATCGACGGCCATATTTGTCATTCGGGGAAGCACCGGTGTGATTGGAATCGATATCGCAGATAAACGTTAACTCACGGCAGCAGTAGAGCGACGCTTCGGGGAAGCACCCATTTGGTGGAGAGTGTACGAGCGAGTTAGAGCGTATAATATTCAAGGTAGGCTAAGTTTCCTTACTGTGATTGTATTAAGAGGAAGTAGAGTAGGTAACGCGGCGCCGTCGATAGATATAGACTTGGAAGTAATTTGCGATCAATAAAACGTTGTTAATATTGTCAAGTGCTGGTGTTACCTTGTGCCCTTCTGGCAGGACGAATCGGTGATTATCAAGTGGTTACCGCGAAGATTTAAAATCGTAAAAATAAGTACCCGCCGTCGATTTCTCGCTTAGAGACGGTGGTATAAGAGACGGTTCCGGTTACGAATTTGTAAAGCGAGTGGCGCCTGTAAACGACCCACACCCGTTTCCACGGGAGTTAGCCAACCGGAACTGTCCCCTTCGCCCTCCATCGGGAGGCGGAGGCAACGTTGCTCGAATTAGAGTGGTAATAAATTGGCGCCCAACGTTCTACGGGGTGACAAAACGGTTTTGAAAAATTAACGATGAAACTATTTTGAAAACGTGAATTTTAGCTGAATGCATTTTAAATTTAAATTTTACATGTGAATTTTAAAGCGAGTGTCGGTATTTAATTTTGAAGAGATAACGATTGAGTCAAAATTTGATTAAAAAGAGTAAATTATTTAGAGAACGCGGTTGTGACTGAAATAAGTAAATTGGAAACGGGAATTTTAATTAAGCTTTTCACTAAGCGAGCGAGATTTAGAGAAATATTTAATAGTATCGCATGCTAACTTCTTCTTACAAATATTGAACATCATTCTTACAAATATTGAATTTTATTTAAAATTTATTATATAAGTATTGAATTTTATTGAAAATGGTTCTTGGTTCTACCTTCGATAGTGTGTGAAGTGAGTCATAAAGAATAATTTATGGTGGGAAGTGTTGGTTTTTGCGTTACCGGGTGGTGAGCATTATTAGCGTAAGAGTGTAGGAAATCGTGTCAACATTTACAGACCGGGGAAAACCGAGGTGGGAAGAATTGACTGCCCGAATTTTCAGTGGGGTGTGTAGGAAGTATCACGAACCTCCGGTGCCTAAAATCGATTGTTCTGTGACGTAGCGTGTAGACCTAGTCGCAATTATTGTTGATTCAACCTGGGTTGGTGTTGGATTCAGTATAGTAAAGGGAAAGTAATTAAGTGCGGAGCGAGCGCCGCGAATTGGGGATTTTGATTCGCGTTACGTTGTGCAATTGGAAGAGGGATACTTTCTCGTTGATGGGAGTAGGTCCCCGATGCTCGTGTGGTCAAAGACGCTGTCGAGTTGAATAGGAAGGTCAAGAAGACAGGTTACACGGCTAAATCCGAACCTAGTAAAAGTTTAACTAAATGTTCTAGCGTGGATAGGGCACGGGAATTGTGATAGTAGTATACTTTTTTCGTCGATCTCATTGGGCAACCACCAGTGGGTTCAACAGTTTAGCTAAGCTATTTGTTGCGGTTGGTAACAAGCAAATAAAAAGTTAAGGCAGGTTTGTGAAATAAGTGAGGAAAAATGGCTAGCGGAAGCGGTGTCGGGAAGATCTCGGTCGATCGGCTGAGTAAAGACGAACTCGCGTATGAATTATCAATCCGGGGTTTGGTTGGTGACACGGTGGAGACCATGCGGAAATTGCTGAGGGGGGCTTTAAGAAGCGAAGTAGCCTTGGGTGAGTCTGTGGCAATGGCAACGTATCCGTTTTCATTCTCAGAGGACCGAGAGGCGTTAACCGCAAAATTAGCTGAGATCAAAATGTTAGTGGACCCATTTGTGGGCGATTTTAATTCGCCGGAATTTAGTAAAGTCAAGGGTAAAATATGCTTCGCCCTGCGACGGTTGGGTAGAGTGAAAGGGGAAACGGGGGAAGAAAGAGACTTCTTGAGGCAGGCCAAGGGCCAACTAATGATAGCTATGGGTGACCTGCTTTTCAAGGCAGGCGGCGCAGAAAGCGAGGAGTCTGAGGAGGTATGGACTCTGGACAGTCCAACATTGTCAGCCCCGAGTACCCCGATGTTTCAGCCTCAAAAGCCAACAGATCTCCAAAAGTGGGGACTGAAATTTAGTGGAGAATCGCCATGTTCGGTGAGCGCGTTCCTCGAGCGGGTGGAAGAGCTGAGGGAGGCGAAGGGACTAACAAAAGCGCAGCTGTTCCGGTCGGCCGTGGACCTTTTTGAAGGAAAGGCTCTAATTTGGTTTCGGGCAAACCGCGCAGTCTGTCAGAGTTGGGAGGGCCTGGTGAAGGAGTTACGAGCCCAGTTCCTTCCCGCAGACTACGATGATAGGCTGCTGGATGAAATTAGACGTCGTACGCAGGGCAACACGGAGTCGATAGGGGTATTTGTGGCGGTGATGGAAGGTTTGTTCCGTCGATTGAGTGACCAACCGAGCGAAGCGGAGAAGTTGAAAATACTCCGGAAAAATATTGCTCCCTTTTACCAGACTCAGCTGGCTCTGGTGAAATTCGAATCGATTGGAGAACTGGTGACGCTGGGGCGTTCATTGGAGGCGACGCGAGTGTCCGTGGAGTCATTCGTGCCACCTACTCCAAGAAGAACGAGGGTACTAGAACCGGACCTGGCGTATTTGGAGACGCAAAACTTAGCCGCAGTGGAAGTACCGGGCGGATCGAGAAGTATCACATGCTGGAATTGCCGGAAGTTGGGCCATACTTCTAGGGAGTGTGACCAGGCTAGAAGATGTTTCGGGTGTGGTAGGGTAGGAGCTAGGAGAGCGGATTGTCCGAACTGTCGAGGCGGAGGACGAAGGAGTAATGCCCCAATGGGTAACCAGAATAGCAGCCAAAATGGGTCGTTGGGAGATCGTCGCCAAGGAAACGGCAGTCGGGCATAGTTAGCGACGAACTAGGCCCAGTGGCAATGCCGGAAGTCGCGAGGGAGAACCAAATAAGCTATGTGCTGGATCAGCTTAAGGGAGATAGCCGGCCGTACTTAGAAGTTTCAGTGAACGGTCAGACATTCCTTGGCCTAGTCGATTCGGGAGCGTCCAAATCGGTGATTGGAGGACAAAGTTGGGAGCTAATTAAACGACTGGGGATTGAACTGGAAAAAGAAAACCAAAGGGACATACGGCTGGCTAACGGAGTTAGTTGTAGGGTAGAAGGAGTAGCCTGGTGCCCGATCATGGTGCAGAGTAGGCAAAAATGGATGGAGATAGTGGTGGCACCTTCGATATCTCATCTTATTTTGGGAGTAGACTTTCTGCGGCTATTCGGGATTGTGCTGAATGTGGCGAAGGAGCAGTGGGAGATGGTCGCGTCGTTGGAGGGGCTCAAGTCCGAGCAACTGATCGGCAGGAGCCGATTGACACATGGGGAGGAAGTGGAGCTGGAGGCACTGCTCGAAGAAGAGTTCCGGATGATGGGGGAAGGAATTGGTTGCACCGATAGGGTAGAACACGTCATACGAACCGATTCCAATCCGATCAAACAGCGCTACTATCCCGTCTCACCGGCAGTACAAAAGCATATTGACGCCGAACTAAATGAAATGCTTGAGGCAGGGATAGTGGAGCCTTCCAGCAGTCCGTGGGCTTCGCCGATTGTTTTGATTAAGAAGAAGGATGGGTCGTTCCGGTTTTGTGTGGATTACCGGAAACTCAACAAGGTGTCGGAGAGAGATGCCTATCCCCTGCCCTTCGTCACTGCAACTCTGGATAAATTAAGAGATGCGAAATATTTATCTTCCCTGGACATTAAATCCGCGTATTGGCAAGTGCCGATGGCGGAAAACTCAAAGGAGCTCACCGCCTTCACTGTCCCCCACAGAGGGCTGTTCCAATTCCGTCGGATGCCTTTTGGGTTACAAAATGCCCCGGCAACTTGGCAACGACTCATTGACAAGGTTTTGGGACCCGATTTGGAGCCATTTGTGTTCACGTACCTGGATGACATTGTGGTGGTCACCCAGGACTTCGCGAAACACCTGGGGATCCTGAAA
>OX376375.1:90377662-90404817 GCA_947369275.1 Nemotelus nigrinus | reverse complement strand
CAGCTATGATAATTTTGGTGTCTTCATTTTGAAAAAATAAAAATTTGGAAGTGAAAACATTCAAACCATCGAACATCTCAAAAATGTCCGTTTCTTACAATAAAACCAATCTGTATACAGATCTTATGCTTTATCTACACGTTCAAAATAAAACTTTCGAAATTTCATGTCGGACAAGAACGGTAACCCTCTCCCAGTTAACCTATATTTTTAGCATCAAAAACTTCTGTTCACGGAAACTCACGAACCAATAATCAGATACAGCTAAAATTAACAGAACGCATTGGTCTTAAGTAAGACCAGATTTGATAGCAGCGATTTTGAATTGTGGGCAACTCTGTGCCAGTGGTTCCATCTTGAAAAATTACAAATAAAAAAAAATTCTTTTTGCCCTATGAAATGTGAATAAGTTACCAAATTTTCATGAAATTGACACAGTAGCTAAACCTAACTCTAATCTCTGTTTGGTGGAAATTTGGTTGAAAAATTTGATTGGTGCTACCAGCTATGGTAATTTTAATGTCTTTGGTTTTGAAAATTCGCTCAGGAAAATAAAACTTTTTGCACTATAACTTCCAGTGCAGTCATGAAATCAATACGAATTTCATATAAATAATGGAACCTGTCATAAACCTTATTCAGGCCAAATTTGGTTGGAAAGCCACGATAGAGTTGCCAGCTATTGTTGGTTTTGTGTTTAATTGCAATATCTTTATTAAGCGGTTTTATCGTAGAATTTTCAAATGGTAATGATATCGTAGTGGCAATAAACAGCTATTATAAAGCTTTCGATTATTTGAAAAAACTCGCTGCACGTAACTCTTAATTTCTTTATACTCCTTTAACTTCGAATGTAATATAACAACGTGAAGCAGATGTGATATATTCTTGGCTTTGATACTGGCAGAAGGTTGCCAGCACGAGTCGGTTGTGCTACTTTTGTATCAATAAACACTTACAGTTAGTATTGATACCGGAAACATTTACAATTAAAATAAATAATCAATGTTTCAATTCGCAAAGTTCTGCAAATTTTTCGGATCGCAGCCCCAAACACCAACTTCAGTTACAGTGCTGCAGGCACTGAGCATTTTGTTCATTGATGTTATATGAGATGCTGCTTTCAAAATTATGTGAAATAAGCAACTGATAACGAATATAATTAACCCGTGTTTTGCTCTCATAAACGTTGAAATTCATGCCAGTGGTAATATCTGAAACCTTCCACCATATGAGTTATAATGCATTCTTGAGGCCAAAGTAAAACGTGGCATTTGAAACAGTTTGGCCGTAATAAGCAGCACGTAAGGTGGAATATGCACTCAAAACCTGCACGATTCTTCTACTGTTCTTCGAACATTAGTGTTTCTAGCGGTTCAGGTGCGCTAGAGTTTTTATTTTATTATACTTATTTATTTATTCATTTGCATGCAAGACTGACGTAAAGATTCTTAGACCTCCGCAACCAATTTTACAAAACCCTCCAAACCCTTAGGAAGTACATATCACAAAACCAAACTCCCTTGTAAATGATATTCAACTTTGGCAAAATCAAATCTGCCTTCATGGCCCCATTGATTGTGAAATGGAATCAGTGTCCAATTATTTTCCATAACTTTAATTGTAATTTTTAATTTCATTTCTATTTTTATTTTAATCTAACGGATAAGATTAGTATCACCACTAAATCAATTTTCAAAAACCCAAAACCAAAACCAAAATTAATGTGTGTGTGTTAATGTTTTAACTCACATGTTTCCAATATGGCGAATCCTTTGGCTCCCTGCTCACACTCACTGTCACTGTCTTGTTTTTTGTTTGCTTAGTTCTATTTTATTTAACTTTACTTTACTGTTTTATTTAAATTTTTATTTTTGGGACCAATGTTCCGCTAATCACTTTATTGGGACCGATGTTCCACTAATCACGTAAAACTTTAAAATTATTTTAAACTTGATCACGCAAGAACCGTATTCCCGTATGTCTTGGATTAGGTACAAAATTGTTTCGATTTTGATGCTCGTAGAACATTGGTCATCTAAAAACCTTAGAACGCGTACAGTTTTTGAAAATATGATTGTAATTGCTAAGCGCCGGCGCTATGACTTCGAATTTTGAATTTAACGTTTTGTTTCGACTTTCAATACCTCGCGGCGTTATACAATGACTGAAAATTGTGACCAAAGTGAACAACAGTGCCGTTGGAAACTCATACAGAGAGAATTTACCTAAAAATTATTTTATTTTAATATATATGAGATATATAAGAGGAACCCCTTATGAATATATGAGACTCTAAGCAGGATGGCGTTGAGAAATGCGGCAAGTCGCCGGCAAGGGAGTATTAGTGAGCTGTATTTTGCAATGGATGAAACAACGGGATTGACACTGTAGAGTCTTGGGGAAGAGTTCAACACTACGCAAGTTTACTAAGTGGATGCCACAAATTCTCTATTCAATCAAAAGTGATAGAACAAACAAAATAAAATAAAATAAAACAAAACACAGCCAAATGAATCAAATGGAACCCCACGGAGATCTCCTGCAATACCTGAAACCCCCCTCCCCCCGTTTCTCCCATGATGCAATTTATTCATTTCTACACTTGAGTTGTGGGGTTGAAATTCAAAGTCCCCAAAATGATAAAATTGATAAAACGTTATTTTGGTCATTTAGACCTTTCCAACGAGACACATTGTATCATGGCAAAAACGACCGCCATGTTGAGGATAGGGTAGGAAGTAGAAAGCCGCGCAGAGATGTGGGACGAGCGAGAAGGCCATGAGATCATGCTATCTCGCCTACCGAGATATGCGTCTGCAGTCAAGAATAGAGGATTGAATGAAGTGGCAATCTTGCGATTGGGTAGGGAAGGCTCAAATGCAGTGTCGTTTGGCTTATTGTGATATGCTGAAGGTTCTTTTACCTTCTACTTTTATTTTTACTTCTGTTTTTTATTCTTGCTGCGAATGAAAGAATTGGAAATGAAGGAACTGGGTCAGGGAGTTTGCTCGGGCCATTGAACCTATTTTCTCTGGTTTTAATAGATGTTGCGTAGGTCAAGTGCGAGTGCCAGTGAAGTCACGATATGACATGACGCTATGCTTACGCACTAAGTTACCTTTTCTCTTTGTTGTTGTTGCCTTCGTCTGGTTATATTTCTGTGTTCAGGGGTGGGAAGTAAATTGGTGTCCAGCATCTTGGGCTGACCGTCGACCGGTTGTCGTGCCATAGCTCAACTGTGGGTAGAATGGTAGTGGCCATAATTAGAATGATAGGTGAAAGAAGTTAGTTTAGTATGAGTTTAGTTCAATGATGCAAAGAGTAACGGCATCTTAATTCAGCTAAAATGCTTTTGCTTTTGGTGGCTTAAATTAAAAATTAAACATTGAAATTGAGTTGAAATTTGAGTATGAGTGATAATTCAATTAATAAGTGAAGGGGCCATGGAGGAGAGAGAGCACAATGACAACCTAAGAAACAACGGAAAGATCCCACAATGGCTCATGAATTTCTAAGTCTGTATGTCAGTTTGAGTAATTGCACTAATATAAGTAGTAGATCAAAATAGACCTGGAAAACCTGTTTGAAAAGTTATGATAGTGCTTATTCACGAGAGATTGTGGGGGGTGTGATTATGGAAAGCTCTGAGTGCTGCTGCTAATCCTGTCAAGGTTCACTTGAAGACCATTAACGAGTCTCTGTATTGATTAGTATTGTAGACGGCATGGTATGCGAGAGCCACTCAATGCTTACGATCGAGCTCCCAATTGTGGGGAATGACTACATGCCTCAGTCGATGTACTATCACAGTCCCTGGGCTCCAACCAGATGTTGAAGTTGTTAGTGTATCAATTTTTAAGTTAGGTTCTCCCACGTTCCTTTCACACAGAGAGGATCCGCCGAACCCTGGGTTCTCCCATCCAGAACCTTGTTTGCGCACTTCAATATCTTATTATTTATTTATACCTCAATATGTGCGAGCCGATGCCCAAATGCATACGAGATGCCGAAACTTCAACTCATCACACAAGAGTATCCCGTGATGGGCTGTCCCACATTGCCCAACCTCTGATGTCGAAGTCAGCTGTATTCCACCATCCACCTAAAAGAGGCATAGGCGGGTCAAGCTCTTTTGTCATCTATCTCAGAGGGAGCAGTGCGCTATATTCTCAATAAGCTGATCCAGAGCCGGCTCTGGTAGCAGAGGTAAAAGGATCAAATAAACTTGGCATAACTCTGGAGGCCAAAATAACTATAATGTATTCTAGATTAAAATGAAAATGAATTGAAATTGAATATATTGAAATGAAGTGAATTGAAATGGTGTCAGTAATGTTCCAGATTGAAGTAAAATGATGTTACGTAGAATAAATGAAATGAGTTGAAATGAAATTAAGTCGGATAATATTTGATTTTATCTAATTCTGACAACATGTTAATGACAGGGAATCTCTGTGTTCATTTGTATGTAGGTGTCCAAGTGGTCAGAGTGAGCCATAGTGAAAGATCACCACTTTATCAACGTGACGTGATGATGTTCCACTAATCTCGTAAAACTTTAAAATTATTTAAAACTTGATCACGCAAGAACTTTATTCCCCTATGTCATGGATTACGTACAAAATTGTTTCGATTTTGGTGCTCGTAGAACATTGGTCATCGAAAAACCTTAGAACGCGTACAGTTTTTGAAAATATGATTGTAATTGCTAAGCGCCGGCGCTATGACTTCGAATTTTGAATTGAACGTTTTTTTTCGACTTTCAATATCTCGCGGCGTTATACAATGACTGAAAATTGTGACCAAAGTGAACAACAGTGCCGTTGGAAACTCATACAGAGAGAATTTACCTAAAAATTATTTTATTTAATATATATGAGATATTTAAGAGGAACCCCTTATGAATATATGAGACTCTCAGCAGGATGGCGTTGAGAAATGCGGCAAGTCGTCGGCAAGGGAGTATTAGTGAGCTGTATTTTGCAATGGATGAAACAACGGGATTGACACTGTAGAATCTTGGGGAAGAGTTCAACACTATGCAAATTTACTAAGTGGATGCCACAAATTCTCCATTCAATCAAATGTGATAGAACAAACAAAATAAAATAAAATAAAACAAAACACAACCAAATGAATCAAATGGAACCCCACGGAGATCTCCTGCAATACCTGAAACCCCCCCTTTTTTTCCCCTAATGCAATTGATTCATTTCTACACTTGAGTTGTGGGGTTGAAACTCAAAGTCCCCAAAATGATAAAATTGATAGAACGTTATTTGTTCATTTAGACCTTTCCAACGAGACACATTGTATCATGGCTAAAACGACCGCCATGTTGAGGATAGGGTGGGAAGCAGAAAGCCACGCAGAGACGTGGGACGAGCGAGAAGGCCATGAGATCATGCTGTCTCGCCTACCGAGATATGCGTCTGCAGTCAAGAATAGAGGATTGAATGAAGTGGCAATCTTGCGATTGGGTGGGGAAGGCTCAAATGCGGTGTTGTTTGGCTTATTGTGATATGTTGAAGGTTCTTTTACCTTCTACTTTTATTTTTACTTCTGTTTTTTCTAATTTTCGAAGAAAAGTAGTATTAAACTCGTTTCGCCGAAAATTCATATTTCTTTATATATATATATATATATATATCATCAAAATGATTAAGGGAGATAATCTCTGGAGTGGCCGATCCGATTGAGCTGAAACTTTCGGAAAACGTAGTTGTATTTAGTAGGTAGGTCCACAACTTTCTTAAGTCCAGATATCCTAAACCTTTTGGCGGCGGCGAGCGTTTTAGTGAATTTTGAGGTACTCCTATATTTCCAAGCAGCGTGAATTTTTGTTCAAAAAAAGTATTGGGAATGAAAACTTACTATGTTTTTAGCTTGTTTATGGTTAAGAATTGGAAATTTTGAGCCGTGTGTGGGTGCAGCGTGCCTAAGAGTAGGCAAGGATTTTTTTTCAAATTTTGATTTGTCATTACTTCTGACAAAAACATTGGATCATCGTGAAATTTGCAGAGCGTATTGATGTTGACTTAAGTTTAATACACATAGATTTTCAAGGTCGTGCGGGTTACTCTGTAGCTGCGGCAGGCTCTTGAAAAAAAATCCTTCAAATCATTGAACCTCCTGAAAAATTTTTGATTTTTGACAAAAAATTCAAATCATTGATAAATTTTAACATTTGTGCATCATGTCAATTTAAAATTTTTAAAATTCCGATTTGCACAAGAACGGCAACCCATCACTAAATTACCTCTATTTTCAGCACACGAAAGTTCTGTTCACGAGAACTGACGACCGGATTATCCGATCGTAATGAAATTTACAGGACATGTTGATATCAACTAGGACCAGGTCTGATAGAAGTGATTTTTAAATGCGGGCAACCCTGTGGTAGTGGTGCCATCTTGAAAAATCACTTTGAAAAAAACAGCCTTTTGGCCTATAACTTCCGATTCAGCCATCAGATTTAAACGAAATTCACACAATATTTGGATCTTACTTAAGATAACATTAAATGAAAATTTGGCTGAAAAATTAGAATAGGGTTGCCAGCTATGGTGATTTTTGTCTTCTAAATCTTGCAAATTTGCTCAGCAAAATAAAGCTTTTTTCCCTATAACTTCCGGTGCAGTCATGATATCAAAATGAAGTTTATGCAGTAAATAGATTTTAATGTGAGCCAAATGTTATAGGAATTTCGTACAAAAATCGTGAACGGGCTGCCAGCTATGACCATCTTTGTAATTTTTTGTAATTTTTTTACTGGGCGATTATGTCATTAGATTTGCAAATGGGAACAATCCTCCAATAAAAATTAGCAACAAATATTAACGCTTTAAAAATTTGAAAAGTTTTGAGGGTGGTAACCCTAAAATTTTTTTCACCCGCATAACTTCTAGCGCAGTGATTCAATCGAAACGAAATTTATTGGTTGGGTTTAGTTTAACGTGAAGCAGATTTGGTATATATTTTGCTTTGCTGCTGACACAGGGTAACGAGCTTTAGCCATTTTCGTAACTATTGCATCAACAGATGCTTCAAATTACATACTCATGTGCAAAACATTTGCAATAAAACTAAGAAACCAATTTTTAAATTTTCCGAGTTTTGAACATTTTTTGGATGGCAGCTTCAAACAACGTTAACCGCTAAAGCTTTCGACGAAATCCTCCGATGAGAACGAAATTCAAAGGATAAGTTGATTTAAGTATGAGCTTGTGAAGGTAAACTTATTGCTGCTTCGTTGGGAAAATGTTGCCAGCACTGAACATTTTCATCATTTGTGTTATAGTTGAGTTCTGTTGCTTTGAACAAGGAATGGTTGATATGATTCTAAAAAAAAGTGTATTACGTCTTTCCACATTTTTTTGTCACTCAAAGACAATTTCTTCGAAAATTAGTTTTCTAGCGGTTCAGGTGCGCTAGAGTTTTTATTCTTGCTGCGAATGAAAGAATTGGAAATGAAGGAACTGGGTCAGGGAGTTTGCTCGGGCCAATGAACCTTTTTTCTCTGGTTTTAATAGATGTTGCGTAGGTCAAGTGCGAGTGCCAGTGAAGTCATGATATGACATGACGCTACGCTTACGCACTAAGTTACCCTTTCTCTTTGTTGTTATTGCCTTCGTCTGGTAATATTTCTGTGTTCAGGGGTGGGAAGTAAATTGGTGTCCAGCATCTTGGGCTGACCGTCGACCGGTTGTCGTGCCATAGCTCAACTGTGGGTATAAGGTATAGATATAGGTATAGGCCATAATTAGGTATAGGCCATAATTAGAATGATAGGTGAAAGAAGTTAGTTTAGTATGAGTTTAGTTCAATGATGCAAAGAGACACGGCATCTTAATTCAGCTAAAATGCTTTTGCTTTTGGTGGCTTAAATTAAAAATTAAACATTGAAATTGAGTTGAAATCTGAGTATGAGTGATAATTCAATTAATAAGTGAACGGGCCATGGAGGAGAGAGAGCACAATGACAACCTAAGAAACAACGGAAAGATCCCACAATGGCTCATGAGTTTCTAAGTCTGTGTGTCAGTTTGAGTAATTGCACTAATATCATAAGTAGTTGATTCAAATAGACCTGGAAAACCTGTTTGAAAAGTTATGATAGTGCTTATTCACGAGAGATTGTGAGGGGTGCGATAATAGAAAGCTCTGAGTGCTGCTGCTTATCCTGTCAAGGTTCACTTGTAGACCATTAACGAGTCTCTGTATTGATTAGTATTGTAGACGGCATGGTATGCGAGAGCCATTCAATGCTTACGATCGAGCTCCCAATTGTGGGGCATGACTACATGCCTCAGTCGATGGACTATCACAGTCCCTGGGCTCCAACGAGATGTTGAAGTTGTTAGTGTATCAATTTTTAAGATAGGTTCTCCCACGTTCCTTTCACAAAGAGGTGATCCGCCGAACCCTGGGTTCTCCCATCCAGAACCTTGTTTGCGCACTTCAATATCTTATTATATATTTATACCTCAATATGTGCGAGCCGATGCCCAAATGCATGCGAGCTGCCGAAACTTCAACTCATCACACAAGAGTATCTCGTGATGGGCTGTCCCACATTGCCCAACCTCTGATGTCGAAGTCAGCTGTATTCCACCATCCACCTAAAAGGGGCATAATCGGGTCAAGCTCTTTGGTCATCTATCTCAGAGGGAGCAGTGCGCTTTATTCTTAATAAGCTGTTCCAGAGCCGGCTCTGGTAGCAGAGGTAAAAGGATCAAATAAACTTGGCATAACTCTGGAGGCCAAAATAACTATAATGTATTCTAGATTAAAATGAAATTGAATTGAAATTGAATATATTGAAATGAAGTGAATTTAAATGGTGACAGTAATGTTCCAGATTGAAGTAAAATGATGTGACGTAGAATAAATGAAATGAGTTGAAATGAAATTAAGTCGGGTAATATTTTATTCAATCTAATTCTGACAAGATGTTCATGACAGGGAATCTCTGTGTTCATTTGTTCAAAGTGGTCAGAGTGAGCCATAGTGAAAGATCACCACTTTATCAACGTGACGTGAATTTAAGATTAATACTAGATCTCTCCTTCATTTCCACCCGGTCACATCTGCTCCTAACGATCAGTAATGCCTGATCAAGGTGAAGCCGTATGCGAATCAGAGTTAAGTTATTATTAATTAATTGTTATTATTAAAATTATTAACATTAATGTTGTTCAGAATAGTAGAAGAGAAAGAATAAGAATGTAGAGGATTGGTAAATATATCGTTGTGAAAAATTTGCGAAAATGACTGTTCAGCAGAGACTGGACGCTACGAGGGCACATAAACTTTGCGATAACTGTTTGGTGGCCGGTTACTTTGCAAGTAAATGTAAGTCTGGGTCAAAATGCAAAATATGTCAGAAAAAGCATAATACCCTTCTTCACAAAGAGGAATGCAAGCAGTATCAGGGGGAGTTATCTAAAGGAAGAGTTCCAAAGAGCGACAAATCAGTGACAAACGACGTGATGTGCCATTTTGGATCCAAGGCTAATATTACATCGGGACAAGTGTTGTTACCTACAGCAGTGGTACAGGTACAACATAGAAGTGGCAGATTTGTCGAGCTAAGAGCACTCATAGATCAAGGCTCAGAAGCAACGTTAATATCAGAAGAGCTGTACAACGCCTGGAGCTATTAAAGCAGAAAACTCACGCGCTAATCTCTGGAGTGGGAAATACGAACAGCGCAGTGGTGAAAACTCACACTTCGTTGACGCTAAGGCCTAGGTTCCTTTCAAGTTTTGTCCTACATACAAATGCATTAATACTGTCAAAACTAACTGGGCTCTTGCCATCCGGAAGGATTAAATCATTGGATAAGAAATTTTTAGCAAATTTGCAGCTAGCTGATGATGGATTTGACACACCCTCGCGAATTGACGTTATTTTGGGTGCGGATGTCATTGGTGAAATAATGTTAAACGACGTTAGGAGAATGCCGTTTGGTAAGGTGATCGCTCAGAATACGGAATTTGGTTGGATCTTGTCAGGTGTGTTAAACCATCAAGTTGAGTCTGCGACTGTTCAATGTTTTGTGACGGAAATTGATATCAATAAGCAGTTGAATAAATTTTGGGAAAGTGAGGAGGTGGTACCCGAGAAAGTAATGACAACAGAAGATATTGAATGCGAAATGCACTATAAAAGTAATTAAAGACGTTCAAAGGACGGGAGATATACTGTTCGCATACCACTGCGTGCTGATCTACTACCAATAACAGAGCTACAAGGGTCAAGGGAGTTGGCCTTGGCTAGGCTATTTCAGCTGGAAAGAAAATTTAAAGCAGATAGTCAGCTGGAAAGGATGTATAAAGACTTCATTCATGAATACATTTGCCTTGGACATATGGTTCCTGCTTTTGAAGATGCTAGCCCTAAGCATTACCTACCTTACCATGCAGTCTTTAAGCATGATAGTACAACTACAAAGTTGAGGGTTGTGTTTGATGCGTCGGTAAAGAGGAATACAACGAAAAGCTTAAAAGATGTAATGATGACTGGGCCAAATTTGCAGCAAAATTTAATGGATCTTCTATTAAGATCGCAAAAGTATCAAATAGTTTTTCTGGCAGATGTGGAGAAAATGTATCGGCAGATCAAGGTTGATATCAGAGATCAAGATTTACAGCGAATTCTGTGGCGAGATACACCAAGAGAACCAATAAAGGAATACAAACTCACGACTGTCACTTACGGAACAGCTGCCACTCCTTTTCTTGCTATACGTACCCTACAACAACTTGCGATCGATGACGGTATTAAATTTCCCGTTGCAGCGAAAGTAATTCTACGGAACACGTATATGGATGACATTGTTTCAGGAGCTGATTCTTTTGAAGAAGCATATACGACATGTGACCAACTCATCCGCTTGTTGAAAGGAGGGGGCTTCAATCTGAGAAAATGGAACAGTAACGATGCACGACTTTTAAGGCGGATACCTGATGAACTCAGAGATTCTGCTAATAACATTAAGTTCGATGAAGGTGAAACAATCAAAGCACTAGGTGTCCATTGGGATCCGAGAGCTGATCAGCTTAAGATAAGAGTGAATATACTTCCAGACCCTGTCAGTGTGACTAAAATGTCTACATTATCGGAAGCAGCTAGAGTATTTGACCCGACTGGCCTTCTATCCCCAGTTACTGTGAAGATCAAGCTACTGTTCCTGCAACTTTGGTTACAGAAGATTGAATGGGATGAGCCCATTCCACATACGATACAGAACGAATGGAGAAGAGTGAAACACAATTTACTAAAATTAGAGAGAATAGAAATACCAAGATGGATCGGGTATAGTAAGTCTAACATGGCCTGTGAAATTCATGGATTCTCAGATGCCTCGGAAAAAGCGTATAGCGCTGCGGTATATATAAGAACTATTACGCAATCCGGAGAAGTGTTCATCAGATTATTGGCTGCAAAAACAAAAGTATCACCACTACGAACGAAAATTACTCTGCCTAGGTTGGAATTAAATGGTGCTCTTCTATTGTCACGTTTAATAAAGGAAGTAAAAAAGAGCTTGGATATTGAGGATTTAAAGTGCTACGCGTGGACAGATTCCACTGTAGTGTTAGCTTGGTTAAAAGCCAGCCCACATAGATGGACAACTTATGTGGGGAATCGTGTGGCGGAAATCCAGAGTATAATCAGTTTCGAAAATTGGTTTCATGTCCGATCCGAAGCTAATCCCGCAGATATTGCATCACGCGGATGTCATCCCGAAGAATTACCAGACCACAAACTATGCTGGAATGGTCCTAAATGGTTGCAATCGCAAAATATTACGTTTTCTGAAGTGAAGGTAATAGATACTGAGCTGGAAGTAAATTCAAAAGTGAAGGTGAACTCCACGAGGATTGAAAAGGTGGAAGCTACAATCTAAGAACAATTGCTGATGAAATACTCTTCGTTAACAAAGCTTTTACGAGTTACCGCATACTGCTACCGTTTCATATACAATACAAGATGCGACCCTATCAATCGTAGAAAGAGTCCTTTGACAGTATTCGAGTTAAATACCGCTTTAGTACCATTGCTGAGAATCACACAATACCAGCATTTCAAGGCAGATATACAACGATTGGCTGAAAAGAAGCCCGTAACTAATGACAGCCGTCTACTAACGCTAAGTCCCATTTTAGATGAAAATGGAATTATACGCGTAAGACGAAGATTAGGGCAATCTTGTTTGACGTTTGATCAAAAATTTCCCATAATTCTGCCCCATAAGAGTGACTTAACAACACTGGTGATTGATCAAGCGCATCTTAAAACCCTTCATGGTGGCGCATTTAAAACATTAGAATTCATTCAACAAAAATATTGGATCTTAAACCAACTGAAGGCAGTGAAGGGACGATTATATCGTTGTGTCATTTGCCATCGACTTAGTGCCAGATTTGAAAGTCAACTCATGGGTGAGCTACCAAGGCCGCGAGTAACAGCAACACGTCCTTTTACAAACTCAGGCGTAGATTATGCAGGACCGTTTACACTAAGACCAGCTATAGGACGTTCTGTTAAAACTTTCAAAGGTTATATAGCGCTTTTTGTATGCTTGAGCACTAAAGCTATCCATCTGGAAGTCGTTAGTGATTTAACCGCCAAAGCCTTTATTACAGCAGTGAATAGATTCGTCAGCAGAAGGGGAGCCATTGCGAACATGTATAGTGACAACGCGATGAATTTTGTTAAAGCTAGTAAGTTATTAGCTAAAGCGCTCCGGTCACAAGACTTTCAAACAGAGGTGGCAACTGCGTTGGCATCAGAAAATATTCAGTGCCACTTTATCCCACCTTCATCCCCACATTTTGGAGGCTTGTGGGAAGCCGGAATAAAGTCCACAAAAAATCATATGAAACGTATAGTAGGTGAAACTATTTTAACATTCGAAGAGTTAACAACATTAACAGCAATGATCGAGGCCTGTTTAAACTCTCACCCGCTTTGTCCACTAACAAATGATTTCGAAAGCCTGGAGGTGTTAACGTCTGGGCATTTTCTAATTGGGTCTCCGTTACTGAGTCTGCCACAACAAGAACATCTAGAGACGAATCCTAACTTACTTCAAAGATGGGAACTAATTGAACGTATGCACCAGCAGTTTTGGAAGCAGTGGTCATCAGAATATCTATCAAGACTGCAGCAGACGCCGAAATGGATGAAGGAACGTCCAAATCTCCAGATAGGGTGCTTGGTACTCATAAAGGAAGATAATTTACCTCCAACGAGATGGCTGCTTGGTCGCATAATTGCGGTCCATCCTGGCACCGATGGTCTTATACGCGTAGTGACAGTGAAAACAAAAACATCTGTGATGAAACGTCCGATAAGAAAGTTGTCGCTGTTACCGCTTGAGGACAACGACAATTTGGTAAGAAATGAGGTGAATGAGAGCGCAACTTCCAGGAATGACGAATTGAAGGCAAAAAAAGAGGAAACTAGCAAACAAGTGAATAGTACTCGCCAAAATAAGAAAGGAGATACATATTCGAGGAAAAGGAAACTATACAGCAATCACGGGAAAGTAGAAATATCTCGTCAAGGAAAAAGAAATTCACCAAATCGATCCTGTCAAGTAAACTTCGGTCCAAGTTGGTGTTTTAGCTCTATGTTGCTATTGATGCTGAGTTTTTTTACTTGTGTTAGTTTGCGGAAACCCTTCACAAAAGGCCTATTCAATAACGCTGTTCAACAGCAAACAAGGAATTTACTTTGAAGACATAGCGGAGGCCCCTTTTATACAGCAATGAGTGGACGCTAATAGTTCATTACAATTCGACAACGTATTTTGGCCAATTAGATAGAATTGCAACGGCAGGTAGTCAACTGAATTCTATATGCAATACTACGCGTCATTAAACCGAATTTAAAGACCATTGTGAAGCAACAACCGCTTAACTGAGGCGACATTTGGATGAAATTGAAGATACGAGCAGTGCTGTCGTTTTGTGTTTTCGGTGTGCAGTAAATGGACATTTAAAATTGCAGTATACTGCTGGAAATTGCAATAGATTGAATTTCCTGTATGGATTCACACTTATAATAAAACTATTTCCATTTACAAAAAAAGTATGTTCAGTTATATATATTTTTTTAAATGGAATTGAAATTGGAAATTGGAGAAATACTTAAATTTTTAATCTTTTTTTTGAATTCGAATTGGTTGTTTGGTGAAAAATAAATACAATTATTCATTAACTACGGTTAGTTATGTCAAATTAAAGATCGAAATGCAGTATATATTGCTGTATACCCACACTAAAATTCACAATATTATTGAGGAAACTCTTGTGTATTGTGATTTAAGCGGTAAGTGTTTCAATAGTTTAAGGGGAAAATACAACTTTTTGATTCTATTCATAGAAAATCGAAAAATGTATAGTACTCATCATAAGTACTTATATACATAATATTTCTCGATTAAAGGAATCATTTTCCCACATGAAAAATGTTTATAATTCATTGAAAATTAAGAAAAACTAATCATATTTACAAAAATAAAATAACTGACCTACTTCATAAGTCCTTAAATATCCGCTTGATGTATTCAAATTCTACGCTCTGAATATCTACTTGAAAAATATTGCTATGAGGAATTTTAAACATCCATGCACCGTCCCTATTGCCATAGTTTCAAATTTAATTTTCAAATTATTTGTATTCTAATTTTATGTTTACTTGGTACACATGGTTTATATAATATAATAATAAATATATTGGCTTTTTTAAGTTTAAGAGTCACTTGAACAAAAAATACTTAGCATTTGAGGAAAGGATTTTTTGCAGATAGAAAATTCTACATCAAATTTACTTACTATCTGCTTTCATTAAATCATTTGAAGGCTTCCACTCGGAAGCTGAGTTTTTGCCAAGCAAGGCTTTTGCAGCTATTATAGCATGCAAAGTAGAAGTTTGCAAACAATTTCTTTGCTCATTTTTTATTAAATGAATTTACGAAAAAATTCTTTCAACTACTATACACTATAGCACTACTATGTGGTAAGCTTAATAAGCTTGATACTATTTTTTCTACTTTTGGAAACATTGGCTCGTTGGAAACATTTTTCAACTTCAAAACGTTACACCAAAATTCTTCAATATCCTCTTCTGCCTTTATATTTAATTCAGAAAAATCTAAATTTATTAGCATCCTCCATTCGTTAAAGCAATCCCACGACAACCCTCGTACGGGTCTAGGGGTTGAAGCTGGTAGAGAGCTTCATTACAATTTATTTAATCATTGTGGATACGAGTGTGGAGTGATTAATTCCACGACTCACTTTACCCCTGATTTAAATCAGGTACCTAATCAGAGCTAGGTGAACTCAAAGCTTGGTGCGCGGACCCTCGTCCGAACCTGGATTCGAACCAGGGACCCCACACGCAAGAAGCCAGTGCTCTACCCACTAGGCTACTCAAGCTTTATAAGAATTTGATTTTCATCATCAATATCATTCATTAACATATGCACTTTTGCGCCTAAATAAATATCTTTCAATTCCATGATCTGCTCATCTTTCCAAGATGTGCTCAATAACACTTCGTTTAAATATTCTCTACGTACGAAATTTTGTAGGATAGTTTTTAAGTACATTTTTATGTAGGAACGATTAAATGAAATTTAGGAGTTTCCGATTGAAATTCAGCATTAATTTTGCTGGTTATATTTAAAATATAAGATAAAAATGTGTAATAAATTTTGTTCTTAACTTTTAAATTTTGAATTTCTATCAAATTTTTTTCTTGTTATATATTGATGTAAAAGCTCCCACTGCTCAATAATTCGATTCACTACTTGTTCTAATGCAAGCCACCGAGTAAACGTTGTTTTCAAAATCTTGTGTACCTTGACATTGAAGTATTCCTGCTGCTGAAATTCGCTGATTCGTTTTGGGCTATGCGAAATAAAAAAGTAAACGTTTCTCGCTAGATTTTCTATATTTGATGGCAGTTTTTTTGCAGCTGCTGACGAACACAAATGGAGAGAATGACAAGTACATCCTATAGTGTATATGTTTGGTGATATGTCCTTAAACATTCGTTTGACGCAACTTTTTTCACTCATCATCACTGCTGCGTTGTCAGCCGCATATCCTATAATATTGTCAATTGGAATTGAATGTTGAGCCAAAAATTAAATGACGGAATCGAAAACTGATTTCGCATTTTATTCTCGCAAATCTATTAGAGCTAAAAATCTATCTCTAGCTTTTCCATAAGCAAAATCAAAATATCGACATGTAAACGACAAACTTTTGGCTCCCCTTATATCTGTCGATAAATCCATTAATAAGGAGAATTTTTGATTTTTTAAAGTTTCTGCAACGCAATTCATACTTTCAGGTATTATTGTATCTTTAATAGTTTGGATTGCTTTCGTTTTCCCTAATTTGATTTGTTTTGTTATTTCAGAATCTATAGCTACTGATTTTATCAAATCGATTAGCGCTGGAATTAAAGCAAATGGCAGATTGTTTGATATTATAAACATAATAATTTGAAGTTCTGTCATTTTAACTAAATTTAACGTTTTCGTAGCTTCCACGTTACTTTTCAGGTCTAACGATTTCGGCTGACTCCTTGAATTTTTGACATTTTTTCGATGTATCCCGCTTTCACTGTGCCTTCGCAAAGTGACAACGTTGTTATGTAAAACCTTGGAGAAAAACCTCACTCACCCATTCAAATTTATCCTTCCAAATACTTCTATATTTCTGTTCGTATTTCGGTTTTTTTCGCAGTCTGAGCTTCATCATTACTAGACAAATTAATTTTTAATTTTTTGTTTTAATTTTTTTTTACAATAATTGCATATACCTCATTGAGCAGTGTGTTCCCTATGGTTTTGACTAGATGCAGTTTCACGGATTTTATACCAGCTTCCCACAGACCTACAAAGTGGGGACTTCGAGGTCATCTAAATTTATCGTGGATATATCATCAGTTAAATTTTTACTAGTATTATCATCGCTTAAGCTTTTTGCAGGGCAATCATTGCCTTGCCTAACATCTTTGTTTTGTATTATTACGAATCTAGAAAAAATTTTTAATTTAATTACATTTCAAAAATATGCAAAACATGCTGGCACGACTAATCCAACTTGCAGGTCAATTCCACAAAGATTATATGGTTACAACTTCCATCGAACCGGTCTGATATTGAATTATTGGTTTCTAATATGTATTATTAATGTCTAATACCCCTGTTTGAATCACAGATATTTGAATAGCATTGCTTTCACTTGACTACAGACTAAAAATTCCTCGTCCTATATTTATTGATTTACTTGTCCATTTTGCTTTTATCACCAATTTCACCAAAACAACGCTTCCTCACTAATAACCACCAGATTGTAAAAATAGCTACCATGTGACAGTACTAAGAAAATCACATTCTACTGCTTCGCACGTTACTTTGCAATTTCGAGCAGCGTACAGCGTGCAGCGTAGACTAACCGGATGTAGATTTGCTCCTTATATGAAATGTGCAGCAAATCTGATAAAATGCAGTAGATGGCACTAAAATGCAGTGTTGTAATAGATTCTGTCAAATTGCAGCAGAAATACGGCAATTGCAGAAAAACGACAGCACTGGATACGAGTCAACTGATATATCAGCCGAATGGTCACGCCAGAAACCGGCGGCGAACTCCACTTTTTGGGTTTGTTGGGAGTGTAGCGAATACTCTTTTTGGAGTGCTGGACCAAAACGATGCAGAAGAATGTGAAAAACAAATTTGCAAGTTGAGCGAAAATAAAGATCATTTGACCGAGCTATTGAAAAAACAAACGTCTATTGCGGATTCGACGTTGAACATAATTAAAGTAGGACATGATGAGGCTCGCCAGCAATATCTCACTATTAAGCGACATTTGTCTGCCATCCAAGATGAGAATAATCGAGTGCAGGAAGAATTGAAGCTGTACGCCAGTTTCGATTCGGCAGCACTATTCATAACGGTAGATATAAGCAGTATCAGTCATGTCCAGCAAGCTATTTTGTCGGTACTCAGCCAGGCACATCATGGAAAAATCAGTACGCTGTTGATATCACCGGCACAATTTCGCACACAATTGCAATTGGTTCAGCAACATTTAACTCCGAATTCAAAAATACCTGAAATAGAGGATGAAAGCCAGCCGTTAACGCTATATAAGCTTATGGAACCTCGAGCAAGAATCGTACGGAACAGTTTGATTTGCGAAATAAAGATTCCCCTACTGGAAGCAGAACACTATAAAATATACCGCATGGTACCTATACCTATAGACTATGAGGTCACGTATCTTTATATTCAGCCGTCGAGCTCATATCTTCTAGTTAACAATCATCGGGACCGTTATAGTCCGATGAGCGAAAGAGATCTAACGCTATGCAGAACCTGGAATCAGGGACGTTTTCTGTGCAAAAGTAACTTGCCATTGTACAACCTGCGAAATAATGTTAGCAAATGCGAGATTGAGCTTCTGACATTAGATGGAGCATTGTCATTTTCCTGCAGCTTTAGAAAAACCATAAAAGAACAACACTGGATAGAAATGCATACTACCAATTCTTGGATTTTTATACTACCGAGAAACATCAGCTTGGTCATAATCTGCGGAAATAGCTTCCAACAAGTAAAGATCAGTGGTTCCGGAATATTCCAACTACAGCCAGGTTGTTTAGTTAAACATCCAACAACGTTTCTTACAGGAAGTAGTTAGATTACAGGGAACATTGAAACATAATTTATGGTTGAAGCACGTATTCCAGTCAACTCAAACTCAACGGACCTGGGTAAAGCGACGAAGCAATTACCTCTACCTACAGAAGATATTGTCAGCTTAGAACTAAATTCAATACAGTCGGCCGTCTATGATCAAAAGAACGAGCTTAATAGCACGCCTGATTTTAATTACCATGACCTGCATCATTACGTAGTAATATATGTGATTCTGTCAGCCGCTGTTATTGTCACAATGGTTTACTGCAAAACCAGATAAAATGCAGATGACAAACGCTTCCGACTTTGTACCAATCCCGACCCCACGACAGGACGAATTTGGATGTTGATCTTGATGCCCGGCAGCATGTACGATTTCGTACAAAATATTAGAAATTACAATTGTACATGCATATGCACATTTACCTACTTTCAGTATAATGCACTTTGTTTTTATGTTTCTGTATAGGCAGCAAAATTGTCAGCGTGTTTCATCGCGAGTCAATATTCTGACCTAATTTAAAACCAATAGATGGTGTATGTTGTCATGCGTAAATTACTTGCTGATCTGAATGTGCATATGCATTTTGTTTACATTGACAATATTGGATTTCATATAAAACATTGTTAATTAGTTAGTAAGTTTAGTATCATTAATTAAATTAAACTGTAAAGTTAACGGAGTGTTTTCAGTTTTTCATACAATATGTTTTCAGGATTGGTTGAGTAATGTGATCATTATGATCTTAAAACTTCAATTCTAAAGTTCTCTGAAAAGTTGAATATTATACATATTTATATGTAATATGAGGTAAGGATTTGATACGACTAATGAGTTAATATGTTTTCAGGTTTTTGGATGGGTAATGTGATCATTGAGATCTTAAAAACTTCAAAATTCTAAAATTATCTGAAATGTTGGAAATTATGAATGTTTATATGTACTATGAGGTAAGGATTTGATACGGATAATGAGTTAATATGTTTTAAATTTTTTTAATTTTTAAGTTGGGTTCTCCCACGTTCCTTTCATACAGAGAGGATCCGCCGAACCCTGGGTTCTCCCATCCAGAACCTTGTTTGCGCACTTCAATATCTTATTATTTATTTATACCTCAATATGTGCGAGCCGATGCCCAAATGCATGCGAGATGCCGAAACTTCAACTAATCACACAAGGGTATCTCGTGATGGGCTGTCCCACATTGCCCAACCTCTGATGTCGAAGTCAGCTGTATTCCACCATCCACCTAAAAGGGGCATAATCGGGTCAAGCTCTTTGGTCATCTATCTCAGAGGGAGCAGTGCGCTATATTCTCAATAAGCTGTTCCAGAGCCGGCTCTGGTAGCAGAAGTAAAAGGATCAAATAAACTTGGCATAACTCTGGAGGCCAAAATAACTATAATGTATTCTAGATTAAAATGAAATTGATTTGAAATTGAAAATATTGAAATGAAGTGAATTGAAATGTTGTCAGTAATGTTCCAGATTGAAGTAAAATGATGTGACATCCAATAAATGAAATGAGTTGAAATGAAATTAAGTCGGGTAATATTTTATTCAATCTAATTCTGACAAGATGTTCATGACAGCGAATCTCTGTGTTCATTTGTATGTAGGTGTCCAAGTGGTCAAAGTGAGCCATAGTGAAAGATCACCACTTTATCAACGTGACGTGAATTTAAGATTAATACTAGATCTCGAGATGTAAATGAAATGAGTTGAAATGAAATTAAGTCGGGTAATATTTTATTCAATCTAATTCTGACAAGATGTTCATGACAGTGAATCTCTGTGTTCATTTGTATGTAGGTGTCCAAGTGGTCAGAGTGAGCCATAGTGAAAGATCACCACTTTATCAACGTGACGTGAATTTAAGATTAATACTAGATCTCTCCTTCATTTCCGCCCGGTCACATCTGCTCCTAACGATCAGTAATGCCTGATCAAGGTGAAGCCGTATGCGAATCAGAGTTAAGTAATTATTAATTAATTGTTATTATTAAAATTATTAAAATTAATGTTGTTCAGAATAGTAGAAGAGAAAGAATAAGAATGTAGAAGATTGGTCCAATACCAGTGATGCCTGAAAAAGAGGCAGATGAGTGCGTGCCGCCGCTGAGAATCACGCACAAGAAAAGGACAAACAATTAAAATAACGACAACCAATGCTAACGATCGTTGTGATTGGTCCGATTACTGCTGGGTGGTATCCTCGCCTCTTCTTCTCTATTTCCATTTTCCTATCATCGTTCTTTATGATGCCATAAGGTTCTTGTTAGTGATGTCAATTAGATGTAATGATGATGTCCGAGCTTGAGCAAAAAGAGCTGTGGAAAGAAAACCGAATGAGAATGGGAATGCTGAGGAAAGCTGATCCTACTCCACGAATCCACTGCTGTTGTGAGGACTCGTGGGCAGCTCCCGCCGCCAAACCCATGCCTAGTTTCTGGCCCACTCTTATGTATGAAAAAGTGACGTGAAGTCAGGTGAAGAGTGGGCATTAGAGGATTGAGTTAGCTGTTGTGAATACTAATATGTAAACACAAATAAATGTCAAAACAAATTAAATATATCCACTTTGCGATTTGAGCGACATTCCACAAAAGTGGTGAGCACTGAAATTAGACTTGACTTAGCAAAGACAAGAACACCTACACTTAATATTAAAAACAACATTAAAAACCAAATCCATACATTTTAGTATATTTTTCATTGGCTAAAAATTTTACTATATAAGACTGGTATATGAGTGAATAAAGACAGTCTGTTTCGGGATGCCAAATCGCTCGGCAACCATTCAGACTAATTCAAAATTAAACGATTTGTTTCATTTTGAAAGGTCACTGATGCATCGTGATCTTGCTAAAGAGGCGGTTAAATTCGCCATGCAAGTATCGCATGCATAGTGGCCAGTTAGGGAAGAAATTAAACTTTTAAAATACCACATGGCGATCCTTTGGCCAAACGTTCCTGTGAATCACGATATTGTGATTAACGATCCTGCCACTTACGACTTGTGAGTTACGGTCGTACATTTTTCGAGCGCCTGCTAGATTGGAGCCCGACAACATTTTGCAAGTGTACAAAGACAGCAAGTGTACAAAGACAACAAATTCTAGCGATGCGGATTTCGAGTACTGGAATAACAAACTTTCGAATAGTGGACATTACAGTTTATAACCGAGGAAGCTACACATAAAGTATAACACGGCGACTTTGCTGCCAACATGAATTCCGATCCTACAGCTTACGACCCTGCGAGCTATAATACGATGCTGACAACATTGAATACTACAGGTGTTGATTCCAGTCAATTTTAGAATCATAATCCAGTCAATTTTGAAACCACGATCAAACAAATTTCGAAACCGTACGCGGAGAAGCAACATCGATAATGGAAATATAAAAAATACGAAAAGTAACTTATGTAAAATATTAATAAACGACACGACTTGAAAGTTACATAATCGAAAACATGATTTAAAAAATGAGGATTTGATGATTTGAATCAAAGTTTATAAAAAAATTAAAGTAAACAAACATATAACGGGTTTACCATACAGCTGCATTAATGTTATTAAGTTAATAAATAAAAAACAAAAATTGAAGTATGTGGAATATTGAAATATTTTAATTAGGTATTAAATATAACAAGATACAAATAAAATAAAATACTTTTGTATAGTATATAGGAAAATTCAAAATAATTTGAATGATTTGCAATCAAATACATTAAAATAACGAAAAATTTGTGCATGGTCTGTGGTATGAGAAACAAGTAACCGAACAGGTAAAATAAAAAAAAAATATATTCGCATTTAAAGAGAAAATATATGAAACAAACGAGTAATTTTTTTATAAAAATTTAGAAGATTGAAAACATACCAAAATGAGTAACTTCGATATTGAAGTAGCATTGGAATGCATACCAGTTTTCAATGGTAGTGCAAAACAATTAGATTCCTTTTTAACCATATTAGGATTAATCAACGAAAACCTCAATAAAGACGGGAAAAAGGAATTATTAAAGTTTACAGAAAATGTTAAATTGGGCTCTAGCGTCAAAACTCAACTTTTGAGTACAAAAACAAGCAGTTATGAAGAATTAGAAAAAGTGTTAAGAGATAGGTTCATGAGTAGAAAAAACCCACAACAAATCCATACACAGTTAGCACAGTTATATCAAAATGGATCAGTTGAAAAATACAGTGAGAAGATATTGCAGCTCATTAGCGAATTGAATGAAATTCAAATTAATAGCTTAGGACAAAGTCCATCTGCAGCAGAGAAAGTAGCGATACAGAAATCTAATGATTCTTATGCGCTTACTATTTTCAAAAACGGTTTAGTCGAGTCACTTAAACCTACAATTTTTGCGGCACAGCCGAAAACACTTATAGAAGCAATTCAAATCGCAACAGATTTAGAATCAAGCTATAATGCGACCAAAAATGTTATATACATTAATAAAAATTACAACAGTAATCGACAATTGAAATACAGATATAGATACATGCCAAACAATACAGAAAATGTATATGATACTTATAGTAAACACAAAAATGATAAAAGATTCGCTAACAGTTATAGAAATACGAGAAATAATTATGAAAAACAGGATATGATTAACAGAAATAATGATAAAAGTTATTATAGAAATAACAATAATCTAAAAAGAGCTGACACAGATACTAGAAACCGGAGAAACAATTACCATATTATGAAAGAAACTTCACCTCAAATTTACATAGGCAACTCAATATCCCCAGAACAGAGCGTGAAACACATTGAAGTGTTGAACACACATAAAGAGGATGCATTGATCGATAATATCAAAATAGAAACTAATTCAATAGGCAAATACCGATCAATTCAAGTCGAGAGACCAACAAACGGACGTTTTAACGATAATGATATATTGGAAAATGTAACAAGAAGTATTGACATGAACCATATGAGTTCAGAAGCATTAACAAATATTAAACCAACACAGAAAAATGATACCAATGATAAAAAAGTACTAACACGTACAAGAAAAATAATCAAAAACCAAAAAAATACAGAGCAGAGCAAAAATAAAAATAAATCTGAGAAAGCGCATAAACAACCCCAGAATATAAAACGTAAGAAAGCTGATTTATATAACAGTAATTTTACGATTGATGAAAAAAGATTGATTAAACCAAAACACAATATGAAGCCTAAAAAAGCCTTCCTTTGTAACAGCGACTCGACCGCTGATAGAAAAAAATTGATGAAATCAAAGTTCGATATAAAGAATTTTCGAAGAACGATCATGGAAAATAATAAAATAACAGTTAGATGCAGTGATAGTCCATCGAAATTAGTTTTGCCATTGGAGAAGCTGACATCTCAAATAACTTAAAAAAAGATATCAAATGTGTACCAAAACAAGAGTCACAAAATTCGTAACACATCTAATATAGAGAAGTTCAAAAACATGCTCAATAAAATGCAACAAAACATTCAAATACAAAATGAACCGATGAAAATAATCATCTACAAAGCCCCAAAGAGAATAATTGAAAGCTTAATCCAATTTAATTACATAAGCGAGCTACAAATTAAGCTGAGAAACAGCATTAGTTTAATGCAAAATATGAAAGAATAAACAAAAGAAAATAATAAAACAAATTTAAAAAATTAAATAAACTTTTGTGGTTTAAAGTAATACATTTATTCTTTAACATAACATATCGAATATACTTTTCGAAACCAAAGTATATTCAATCAAATACAGCAACTTATTCATATATAAAAATTAACTCGTTGAATTTTATAGAAATTTAAACACAAGAAAAAACAGCAAAAAGAATACCACGAACCATACAAAACATGAAGCAAAAATGGTGTTAACTCACTTATACTAGGAAACACAAAGTGCAAAAAAAAAAAATTTATCACTAGAATTTATTACAACTAAATGCACTATAAATATTAAAATATAAAAAAAAAACATATTACTTTATAAGCATTGTAATTACATTGTTACTTCAAACAAAATTGATGAAAACCTTCATACATTCACACATAAATTAATATTTATAGAAATTATTATTTTTTACAAGCAAGAATACCAAATTACAAAAATAACATAAAAAAAAAGCTTTGAGTACAAAATCGCATATATATTTTAAGTTAAAACTAAACGAAACACTTATGAATTAAATATTCAAACCTGAGCTTTCTATGTACATAAAGAAACACGTCAAAAAATGTGATTAAAATTGTAAAGTATGGATTTGAGTAAAAAAAAAAAAAAAAATTCCTTTCTTCAGAAAAGAAATTTTTTCCCCCAAAGGGGGAGGGTGTTGTGAATACTAATATGTAAACACAAATAAATGTCAAAACAAATTAAATATATCCACTTTGCGATTTGAGCGACATTCCACAAAAGTGGTGAGCACTGAAATTAGACTTGACTTAGCAAAGACAAGAACACCTACACTTAATATTAAAAACAACATTAAAAACCAAATCCATACATTTTAGTATATTTTTCATTGGCTAAAAATTTTACTATATAAGACTGGTATATGAGTGAATAAAGACAGTCTGTTTCGGGATGCCAAATCGCTCGGCAACCATTCAGACTAATTCAAAATTAAACGATTTGTTTCATTTTGAAAGGTCACTGATGCATCGTGATCTTGCTAAAGAGGCGGTTAAATTCGCCATGCAAGTATCGCATGCATAGTGGCCAGTTAGGGAAGAAATTAAACTTTTAAAATACCACATAGCTAAGACCGACTAATTGACTGCCTATTGTGATAAGCTCAGTTGGGCCATGATTGAATGAATGTGCCCATCATATGGAAGTTGGTTGGCAGTGCACATTAGTGTGACGAGTTAAAATGCTGGTATGCCCATAATGCATTTTCGTCTCCCACCAACTAAACGCGGACTCTTCAGTGGGTTTGGAGGGTAGGTGGCAACATGAATGTGTTCCATCCTCAACACATGTCCAGTTGACAAGTGAATAGATTTTCAACGAAACTTTTATATTATTGTTATTTGTATTTGTATTTTTCTATTTTTCTCTCATGGATAAACTTAAACTTAAAGTTAATGATGATGACAATAATCATCATCATGATGATGACAATAAGAATGAGGAGTTAATGTGTTTTGATTGAGATTGGATGAGTAGACCAGGTGAGAGTATGGAAGTGGATGTGATCATTAAGATCTTAAAACTTTAACATTCTAAATTCTCTGAGATGTTGGATATTATACGGATTTATATGTAATGTGAGGTAAAGGATTGATACAAATAATGAAATAATATGTTTCCACGGTTGGATGAGTAATATGATCATTAAGATCTTAAAAGCTTTGAAATTCTAAAATTCTCTAAAATGTTGGACATTATGAATATTTATATATATATCTAATATGATGTAAGGATTTGATACGAATTAATATGTTTTTACTATGTTTTCAGGATTGGTTGAATAATGTGATCATTATGATCTTAAAACTTCAATTCTAAAGTTCTCTGAAAAGTTGGATATTATACATATTTATATGTAATATGAGGTAAGGATTTGATACGACTAATGAGTTAATATGTTTTCAAGTTTTTGGGTGGGTAATGTGATCATTGAGATCTTAAAAACTTCAAATTTTAAAATTATCTGAAATGTTGGAAATTATGAATGTTTATATGTGCTATGAGGTAAGGATTTGATATGGATAATGAGTTAATATGTTTTCATTGAATATGTTTTCAGGATTGGCTGAGTAATGTGATCATTAAGATCTTAAAACTTTAAACTCTAATATTTTTCTGAAATGTTAGATATTATACATATCTATATATATATATATATATACATATACATACATATACATACATATATACATATATACACACATATATATATATATATATATATATATATATATATATATATATATATATATATATATATATATATATATATATATATATATATATATATATATATATATATGTATATATATATATATATATATATATATATAAATATATATATATATATATATATATATATATATATACATACATGTACATACATATATATACATACATACATACACACATACATACATATACACATATATGTAATATGAGGTAAGGATTTGATACTACTAATGAGTTAATGTGTTTTCTCAAGATTGGTTGAGCAATGTTATCATTAAGATCTTGTAACTTTAAATTCTAAAATTCTCTGTAATGTTAGATATTATATCTATTTCTATGTAATATGAGGTAAGGATTTGATGTGAATAATGAGTTAATATGTTTTCAGGATTGGATGAGTAATGTGATCATAAGGATCTTAAAAATTTTAAAGAATTCTAAAAATTTTTAAAAATTCAAAATTTTTATAAATTTCAAAATT